>SJYV01003368.1:2621724-2673683 GCA_006410875.1 Neotragus pygmaeus
AAAAAAAAAAACCACTTTGTTTTTTAGAGAAGTTTTAGGTTCACAGCAAAATTGAGCAAGAGATACACAGAGTTCTTAGATCTCCCTGCCCCTGACAACCTCCCCCACCATCAACCTACCCCACCATCAGAGTGGTACACTTGTTACAATCGATGGACCCATATTGGCAGGTCATCACCCAAAGCCCACAGTTTACATCAGGGTTCACTCTTGCTGTTGCACATTCTATGGGTTTGACAGCTGTATAATGATATGTATCCATTATTATAGTATCCACAGAATAGCTATATTAAAAATTATCTACTTTAAAGACATCATTACTCTTGGTAGAGACGAGAAGATCGGGCAAGAGACTGCCTTACAAGATGGATGTAAGTACCTCTCAGAGTACCAAGACATAAGGTAGAAGTTTTAGAAATGCCTCTTACAAAAAAGAAGAAGGAAGAGGAAAAGAGCAAGGAGAAAAAGAAGGAGCAGGAGGGGAAGGAGAAAGAAGACAAAGAGGGAAAGAAAAGTGGTTACTCCATCAGCCACTGGACCCACATAAGCCCCTTTATCCTCTAGAGAACTCACTCGAAGGGTCAGGTGGCTAGCTAATGATTTCAGTTAAATATCAAAGGATAAACCTAGTTGGAGTAAGTCATGCTGAAATGTAAAAGGCTGATAAGTTTAGATCAGCGGGGTGTTGTTTGTCTTATCAAAATACTCTTGGGATATGAACGGTGGTTTTATTTTTATTATTATTATTTTTTAAAAATGAAAACGGCTTCTTGAACCCACTACACCTCTCCTGGCCACCGGAGGTCACGGTGATGGAATTGTTTCACCAAAGGATTCTAGACTGCCTCTGACTCCCACTCTTAGTAAAAGGGAAAGATGACCTCAACTAAATCTTTCCTCCTTTCTTGTCCTCCCCTCTGATTTTCTTTTTTTGTTTGTTTTTTATTTTTCCTTCCTGTGTGCTGAGCTCAGTGAATATTCTGAAACGCGCTCATTTTTTTAAAGTCTGAGTTCATCTGTCCTGAGGGCGGGTCAAGTTCTCCAAGCTGAGCCAGGGCCACCAGCGCCAGTGTGGCGCTTGTCCTTTCTACCTAATTAGGAAGGGAAAGAAATTGACCTGCCCTGCCGAGGGCCCATTAATAACTTTGTTCATGGCGAAACAGAAGGAAGGAAGGAAAGGAGGGAGGGTGGGGCGGGAGGAAAAAGGAAGGGAAAAAGAAGGAAAGAGAAAGAGAAAGGGAGGGACAGAGGGAGGGAAGTAAGAAGGTGGGGGAAGGGAAGGGAGAGAGAGAAGGGAAGCGGGGAGGAAAAGATACATATGCCCCGAATTGTCAGACCCAATGCCCTGGGCCCCCATCCAGGAATCAAGAGTCAGGTCTCCAGGAACATCGCACCACGTCTCATGACAGTATTAACACTGTCCTCTATCCAATTCCTAATGGTCTTTATTCCCAATGGTCACATCATTTCATGTGGCCTCAGAGGCACTTTTTGAGATGGGAGCTACGGAGGCATTATCCTCATTTTCTTGAGGAGGAAAACTGAGTCCAAATTTTTTTTTTTTTAATTTTAAGGAGAGAATTGATTTTTGGGGAGAGTGGAGGCCCTGTGTTAATTGTCTGCTCCCCCAATCCTGAAGGGAGGACATATCACTTTCATGTTATTACAGGATAGGAACTTGGGACCAGGTGAGTAAGCAACTTGCCCAAGGTCACACAGCAAGGCAAGAGCACACTCAGCATTGAAATCAGGTCTCTGGTTCCAATGTAATCAGGATTCTTTCTATGACATTTCGCCAAGTCTGTCCATAACACAGACCCAATCCTCTAAGAACATGCTTTCTAAGGCCAGAGGAAAGGAATAAGGAATACGAATTGATATTTGTTGAAGACCTACTCTAGGCTACTGGGCTCAGAAATCTTTTTATTTAATCCAACAACCTAATTAAGGAGTCATTGATTATTCCTGTCACCCACCTGGAGAAAATGAGGCTCAGAGAAGTTGAAGTGTTCTAGGTCACAATTTCTATTATCACACAGCTCAGGAATAGAGGAGTAAGATTTGTACATGGGCCAAGTTGATGTCAGAGCCCATGTTCTGCCCCCTACCCTTTTATTTTTAAAAGTGAGAGAAGGGGATGGAATGCAGGAATACTGAGTGAAGCCCTGAGCCATCAAGGAGTTATTCCATATATTCTGGGAGACTTCACTTGCTTTACTAGGCTCTTTTTTAAAATCTGAGCAGGTACCAATGAACCAAGCCACTCAGTCATTTATACCTTCCCACTCCAGTACTCTTGCCTGGAAAATCCCATGGACAGAGGAGCCTGGTGGGCTGCAGCCCATGGGGTCCCTAGGAGTCGGACACGACTGAGCGACTTCACTTTCACTTTTCACTTTCATACACTGGAGAAGGAAATGGCAACCCACTCCAGTGCTCTTGCCTGGAGAATCTTAGGGACAGGGGAGCCTGGTGGGCTGCCATCTATGGGGTCACACAGAGTCGGACACGACTGAAGCGACTTAGCAGCAGCAGCATGAATTACTTCTATTAGGATAATGTCAGAACCCTTGACAGACATCACTCCAAACTGAGGGGACTAGGTTCTGATCAGAGCAAGAAGAAGGAGAGAAAATCTGAGTGTGGGAAACCATCTATGTAGCTGGTCCTGAGTCCACTCATATCCAAGACAAGAATCAGGACAGCTGAGCACACATTGACCCTGGCTCACTACAGCCCCTCCCTTTCCCGCCATGATTTCCTGGTCTTTCACCTCGCAAGGGCGAGGGAGTGAGACACAGACTCTGGGAACCTGCTTCTCCCCACGTGGCTGCTGGCTCAACAGTCTCCAAGTTTTATTGATAAAAATAAATTGTCCTGGGAGGTTCTGCCAAAGTAAACAACCCAAGCTCCAGGCTCATGGGCATCTGAAGATTGATGTGCTCAGGGCTGCTTCAGAAACATCAATATCTTTGCTTTTCTGACCCCAGACTCTAAGAATAAAGATGCCTTCTCGGTCAGTGCACCCTAAACTTCAGTCCTACTTTTTTTTTTTTTTTTAATTTTAGGCTGCACTGGGTCTTCATTGCTGCAGGCAAGCTTCAGTAGCTGTGGTGCATGAGCCTAACTGCCCTGAGGCATGTGGGATCTTCCCAGACCAGGGACTGTCCGTGTCCCCTGCCTTGGCAGACAGATTCTCAACCACTGGGCCACTAGGGAAGTCTCTCAGTCCTGTTTCTTAGGGGACTTTGTGTCCAGCTTCCTCATCCTTGAGGAAGACTCGGCCTCATGACCATATATGGCCTCCTGGCCTTGTAATACCTTACTGCCAAGTCCGTTTAATCAGTCCAGGCTCAGCAGTTGGAAAGAGGCTACCTAATGGCTGCTTAATCCCTCAGCCCTCAGCTGGGCGGGATTCATGGGTGTGTGACCTGTCCAGTTCCATGGGGACTACCCTAAGGAGGGTCCTATGCTTGATTTAACGCTCTGATGTTGTGATCTTGAATTGCTTAATAATTTTTGAACAAGGGCCTTAGCTTTCTCATTTTGCAAAATTTAACAAACCAGGTAGCTGGTCCTAGCTCCCACGGTGAAACACCATTTCTGAGTCATTTCAGCTGTGGTCTGCCCTTGGTAGCGAAGCTAAACTGTCTCTGAATCCATCAGCCCCTAGTCCTCACGTGACTCCCACCCCTGTAACCAGCAAAGTCCTCTGGGGTTTGTGCTGTCCAACTCCTACACATTCTGCAAAGCTCAGGCAGTTACTGCCTTTATTTTGAGTACTGCCTCGAGCTCCCCAGGCAAAAGCAGTGCCTCTTTCCCCTGCAGCATCAATCAGCAGAGCAACACAATGGGCTCCAGGGCCAGACTTCCTGAGTTCAAATCCCTGCTCTGCCCTATGTGACTATGGGCAAGTCATTTAACTACTCCCACGGACAGTGTGAAAAGGCAAAAAGATATGACACTGGAAGATGAGCCCCCCAGGTTGGTAGGTGGCCAATATGTTACTGAGAAAGAATGGAGAAATAGCTCCAGAAAGAATTAAGAGGCTGGGCCAAAGCAGAAACCCTGTTCAGTTGTGGATATGCCTGGTGGTGAAAGTAAAGTCTGATGCCATAAGGAACCTGGAAGGTTCAGTAAATTGGATGTGGTCCAGCAGGAGATGACAAGATTGAACACTGACATTTTAGGAATCAGTGAATCAGGAATGGGCAAATTTGATACAGATGACCATTATATCTACTACTATGGGCAAGAACTCCTTAGAAAAAATGAAGTAGCCTTCAGAGTCAACAAAAGAGTCTGAAATTCAGTACTTGGATGCAATATCAAGAACAATGAATGATCTTGGTTCACTTCCAAGGCAAACCATTCAATATCACAGTAATCCAAGTCTATGCCCCAATCAGTAATGCCAAAGAAGCTTAAGTTGAACAGTTTCATGAAGCCCTACAAGATCTTCTAGAACTAACACCCAAAAAAAAAAAAAAAAAAAAAAGATGTCCTTTTCATTACAGGGGACTGGAATGCAAAAGTAGCAAGTCAAGAGATACCTGGAGTAACAGGCAAAGTTGGCCTTGGAGTACAAAACGAAGCAAGGCAAAGGCCATCAGGATTTTGGCAAGAGAACACACTAGTCATAGCAAACATCCTCTTCCGATAACACAAGAGATGACTCTACACATGGACATCACCAAATGATCAATACTGAAATTAGATTGGTTACATTCTTTGCAGCTAAAGATGGAGAAGCTCTATACAGTCAGCAAAAACAAGACATGGACCTGATTGTGGCTCAGATCATGAGCTCCTTGTTGCAAAATTCAGGCTTAAATTGAAGAAAGTAGGGAAAAAACACTAGATCATTCAGGTATGACCTAAATCAAATCCCTTATGACTATACCAGCTTCTCTGGTGGCTCAGATGGTAAAGAATCTATCTGCAATGTGGGAGACCCAGGTTCAATCTGTGGATCAAGAAGATCCCCTGGAGAAGGAAATGGCAACCCGCTGTAGTATTCTTGCCTGGAAAATCCCATGGACAGAGAAGCTTGGTGGGCTATAGTTCCAGTGGGTTGCAAACAGTCAGACACGACTGAGCAAGTAACACTTTCACTTTATGATTATACAGTGGAGGTGACAAACAGATTCAAGGGTTAGATCTGATAGAGTGCCTGAAGACCTACGGATGGAGGTTCATATCATTATATAGGAGGAGATGACCAAAGCCATCCCCAAGAGAAAGAAATGCAAGAAGGCAAAATGGTTATCTGAAGAGGCCTTACAAATAACTGAGAGAGTAAGAGAAGTGAAAGGTGAAAGACAAAGGGAAAAATGTACACAACTGAATGCAGAGTTCCAAAGAACAGCAAGGAGAGATAAGAGAGCTTTTGTTAAGTGAACAATGCAAAGAAATAGAGGAAAACAATAGAATGGGAAAGACTAAATATCTCTTCAAAAAAAATTAGAGACCAAGGGAATATTTCAAGCAAATATGGGCACAATAAAGGACAGAAATGGTAGGGACCTAACAGAAGCAGAAGATATTAAGAAGAGGTGGCAAGAATACACAGAAGAACTATACAAACAAAGGTCTTAATGATTTGGATAACCACAATAGTGTGATCATTTATCTAGAGCCAGACATCCTGGAATGTGAAGTCAAGTGGGCTTTAGGAAGCATTACTGTGAACAAAGCTAGTGGAGGTGATGAAATTCCAGCTGAGCTATTTCAAATCCTAAAAGATGATACTGTTAAAGTGCTGCACTCAACATGGCAGCAAATTTGGAAACTCAGCAGTGGCCACAGGACTGGAAAAGGTCAGTTTTCATTCCAATCCCAAAAAAGGGCAATGCCAAAGAATGCTCAAACTACCACACAATTGCACTCATTTCACATGCTAGCAATGTAATGCTCAAAATCCTTCAAGCTAGGCTTCAACGGTATATGAACCAAAAATTTCCAGATGTACAAGCTGGATTTAGAAAAGGTAGAGGAACCAGAGATCAAATTGCCAACATCCGCTGGATCATAAAAAAGCAAGGGAATTCCAGAAAAAGATCTACTTCTGCTTCATTGACTATGCTAAAACCTTTGACTGTGCGGATCACAACAAACTGCAGAAAATTCTCAAAGAGATGAGAATACCAGACATTCCTCCTGAGAAACCTGTATGCAGGTCAAGAAGCAATAGTTAGAACTGGACATGGAACAATGGACTGGTTCAAAATTGGGAAAAGAGTAAGTCAAAGCTGTATATTGTCACCCTGCTTATTTAACTAATATGCAGAGTACATCATGAGAAATACTGGGCTGGAAGAAGCACAAACTGGAATCAAGACTGCTGGGAGAAATATCAATAACCTCAGATAGGCAGATGACACCACCCTAGTGGCAGAAAGCAAAGAGGAAGTAAAGAGCCTCTTGAGGAAGGTGAAAAAGGAGAGTAGAAAAACTGGCTTAAAACTCAGCATTCAGAAAACTAAGATCATGGCATCCAGTTCCATTACTTCATGGCAAATAGATGGGGGAAAAATGTAAACAGTGACAGATTTCATTTTCTTGGGCTCCACAATCACTGTGGATGGTGACTGCAGCCACGAAATTAAAAGATGCTTGCTCCTTGGAAGAAAAGCTATGACAAACCTAGACAGTGTATTAAAAAGCAGAGACATCACTTTGCCAACAAAGGTCGGTCTAGTCAAAGCTGTGTTTTTTCCAGTAGTCATGTATGGGTGTGAGAGTTAGACCATAAANTTACTTATGAAACAGAAAGAGACTCACAGACTTAGAAAACAAACTGATGGTTCCTGGCGGGAGGTATAGTCAGGGAGTTTGGGAGGGTCATGTACACACTGCTATATTCAAAAAGGAAAATCAACAAGGCCCTACTATAAAGCATGTGGAACTCTACTCGATGCTATGTGCCAGCCTGGATGGGAGGGGGTGGAGGGGACAATGAATACAATGTGTGTATATGGCTGCATCCCTTCACTGTTCACTTGAAACTATCACAGCAATGTTAATTGGCTATACCCCAGTACAAAATAAAACATTGAAATTTGAAAAAAAATCATTTATAATTTTTTGATGAGTTTTCTGGGTTCGAAATTTGAAAGCCACTTGACTATGCAGTTCTGGTTCATGGAGTTGCAGGCAGATGTCAGCTGAGGCAGCCATCATCAGAAAACTTCAGTAAGGCCAGAAGATCTGCTTTCAAAATCACGTTGGGACTCTGTCTCTGGACTTTGGGTTTCCTTTAGGGTGTCGTAGCTTAGCTGGATGCTGGAGGAAAGGGATTGTCAAGGGTGAAGTTACAAAGAGGGAGGGCCTAGGACCCCCGAGTTTCAGGAAGCATCTCAAGAGCACCATGAGGAAGTGGGGGCAGTGAAGAGGAATCATAAAGGAGCAAAGGCTCAGGTGTTGCACAAATAATGATGCAACAGAGAGAAGGAAACACTGCAAGAAGGAAATGTTTGAGGAGGGAGAGGAGAGGAGACTAAGTGCCAAAGTGGAGCAGTTGGCCTCTTACAGATTGTCCAAACATGCTCACGGAAGGAGCAAGAGTGCGNCTAACAGAAGCAGAAGATATTAAGAAGAGGTGGCAAGAATACACAGAAGAACTATACAAACAAAGGTCTTAATGATTTGGATAACCACAATAGTGTGATCATTTATCTAGAGCCAGACATCCTGGAATGTGAAGTCAAGTGGGCTTTAGGAAGCATTACTGTGAACAAAGCTAGTGGAGGTGATGAAATTCCAGCTGAGCTATTTCAAATCCTAAAAGATGATACTGTTAAAGTGCTGCACTCAACATGGCAGCAAATTTGGAAACTCAGCAGTGGCCACAGGACTGGAAAAGGTCAGTTTTCATTCCAATCCCAAAAAAGGGCAATGCCAAAGAATGCTCAAACTACCACACAATTGCACTCATTTCACATGCTAGCAATGTAATGCTCAAAATCCTTCAAGCTAGGCTTCAACGGTATATGAACCAAAAATTTCCAGATGTACAAGCTGGATTTAGAAAAGGTAGAGGAACCAGAGATCAAATTGCCAACATCCGCTGGATCATAAAAAAGCAAGGGAATTCCAGAAAAAGATCTACTTCTGCTTCATTGACTATGCTAAAACCTTTGACTGTGCGGATCACAACAAACTGCAGAAAATTCTCAAAGAGATGAGAATACCAGACATTCCTCCTGAGAAACCTGTATGCAGGTCAAGAAGCAATAGTTAGAACTGGACATGGAACAATGGACTGGTTCAAAATTGGGAAAAGAGTAAGTCAAAGCTGTATATTGTCACCCTGCTTATTTAACTAATATGCAGAGTACATCATGAGAAATACTGGGCTGGAAGAAGCACAAACTGGAATCAAGACTGCTGGGAGAAATATCAATAACCTCAGATAGGCAGATGACACCACCCTAGTGGCAGAAAGCAAAGAGGAAGTAAAGAGCCTCTTGAGGAAGGTGAAAAAGGAGAGTAGAAAAACTGGCTTAAAACTCAGCATTCAGAAAACTAAGATCATGGCATCCAGTTCCATTACTTCATGGCAAATAGATGGGGGAAAAATGTAAACAGTGACAGATTTCATTTTCTTGGGCTCCACAATCACTGTGGATGGTGACTGCAGCCACGAAATTAAAAGATGCTTGCTCCTTGGAAGAAAAGCTATGACAAACCTAGACAGTGTATTAAAAAGCAGAGACATCACTTTGCCAACAAAGGTCGGTCTAGTCAAAGCTGTGTTTTTTCCAGTAGTCATGTATGGGTGTGAGAGTTAGACCATAAAGAAGGCTGAGTGCCAAAGAATTGATGCTTTTGAACTGTGGTGTTGGAGAAGACTCTGGAGAGTCCCTCAGACAGCAGGGTGATCCAACCAGTCAATCCTAAAGGAAATCAACCCTGAATATTCATTGGAAGAATTGATGCTGAAGCTGAAGATCCAAAACTATGAACACCTGATGGAAGAGCCAACTCACTGGATAAGATCTTGATGCTGGGAAAGATTGAAGGCAGGAGGAGAAGGGGACGACAGAGGATGAGATGGTTGGATGGCAACAATGATAGCTTCAGGAGTTGGTGATGGACAGGGAAGCCTGGTGTGCTACAGTCCATGGGGTCGCAAGGAGTCAGACATAACTGGGTGACTGAACAACAAGTTATTATTACTGAAGTCAACTTGAATCTACTTTCATATTCAATAATATGAATCATTCTGAGGTCAACCCGAATTTACTTTCATATTAAATAATATGAATCATTCCAGATTTTCATGCTCTATGAAAATTTCTTGCAATTCTTGTAACTGATCAGTGTGTGTGCATGGCAGCAACTGAGGGTTCAGTCATCTGTGAGAAACTTACCAGGCCCAGAGTTCTGGGGTAAAGGTTGTAAACAGGTAGCCCCATTGGGAAAGTCAGCCCACCAATGGATTTTATTTGGCTGATGCTCTGTGTATGTATGTTCATTAAATTAGGTGCAAATATTTAAACATTGAATATTTCACATAAAAACCTAAATTTCCAGCTTCTGTTGCAATGTAGAAGAGTCTGGCAACACTGGACCTGCATTCTGCCCTGGAAACAATGGACAGAAGAGGGATAGCAACTCGCCCCCACCCCTCAGATGGGTCATTTTCTCCAGTTCACCACACTCCCCACCATCCCCTACTGTCTTACACCCAGGCCTTCTCACACATTAACAGTACTTGGTGACTTGGCCCTTGGGTTTGCAACCACAGTCCTAGATGTCCCATAGTGGCTCTTCTCATACAGAGGGCTTCTGCTGGGAGACATCCTCTGGTCAAATTGAAGTTTCAGTTTTTCAAATCTGACCCCAGTGCCTTTGCATATGCTGTAAACTCTTCCCCTCTCTTCTTCATTATCTGTGCTGAAATAGCACTTCTTCCAAGAAGCTCTTTCTATTCTCCCAGTTAGAATCTCTCTGATTGACACATTCTCCTAGTTCCAAGCATGTCTCATTCTTTGTCATTTTCAGTTTGTAATTACACATTTACTTGAGTGATTTGCTGGGAAAGATTGAAGACAAAAGAAGAGGGTGAAAGAGGTTGAGATGGTTGGATAGCATCACCATAGCTTGATGGTGATGGATAGCTTGAACAAACTCTGGGAGATAGTGAAGGACAGGGAAGCCAGGTGTGCTGCAGTACATGGGGCCGCAAAGAGCTGGACACAACTTAGTGACTGAACAATAATTTTTTTTAAGTTTCTGAAAAGGTGATTCCTTCACAGAATCAAACAGCAAATTCAAGCAGTACCAGAGGGAAGAAAGTAATTATTATTCTCGTGGCTGTCTTCCCTCTTGAGAGAGGGGTCATGTTTACTTTGGATTTTTTCCTATATGCCAAGTATCACCAGTGGAACTGGCTCATTCAATCTGTTGAATAGTGAGTGAGGACAGGAGTAAGTGTAGGGGGACAAAGGAAGGAGGGTGTATTTGTTTCCCATTGCTGCTTTATGGCTCAAAACAACACAAATTGATTATCCTGCAGTTCTGAAGGGCCGAAGTCTGACATGGATTGTACTGAGCTAATACCAAGATGTCAGCAGGGTTGTGTTTCTTTCCAGGAACACCAGGGGAGAGTCTGTTTCCTTGCCTTTTGCAGCGTTTAGAAGCTGTCTTTATCTTTGGCTTCCCCCATCATCAACGCCAGCAATGGTGGGTGAAGCTCTTCTCACACTGCATCTCCCTCTGACTCCCCAGATTTCTCCCTCCGCCACTTGTAAGGACCCTGCGATCACACTGGACTTGCCTGGATGGTGTAGACTCCCCGCTATTGGAAGGCCAGCTGGTTAGCAACCTTAACGCCATGGCAGCTTCCATTGCCCTCTGCTTCGTCACCTGACACACTCACAAGCTCTGGTGATTAGGAGGTGGCAATCTTTGCGGGGCCACTACAGGTACACATTGCTTTATTGCAGTTCACAGGTATCATGTTTTTCACAATTAAAGATTTGTGGCGACCCTGCATCAAGCATTTCTCCAACAGTGTTTGTTCACTCCATACTTTTGTGCCACCTTTTGGTAATTCCTATAATATTTCAAACTGGTTCCTTTTCTGTTTGTCATAGTGATCTGTGATCAGTGGTCTTTCATCTCATCTATTGCAAAAAGATTACAACTCCCTGAAGGCTCAGATGATAGCTAAGATTTTTTTAGCATTGGGTTTTTTTTTTTTTAATTAGAGGACAGTTACGTTACAATATTGTGATGATTTTTGCCATACATCAACATGAATCAGCATTAGGTATACATATGTTCCTTCTCCCTTGAACCCTTTCTAATCTCCCTGCCCATCCCACCTCTCTAGGTTGTCACAGAGCACTGGCTTTGTGCTGCCTGCAGCATACAGCAACCCCCACTGGCTACCTGTTTTACATATGGTGATGTATATGTTTCAGTGCTGGCTACCTATTCTACATACGGTGATGTATATGTTTCAGTGCTGGCTACCCATTTTACAAATGGTAATGTATATGTTTCAATGCTGGCTACCTATTTTACATATGGCGATGTATATGTTTCAGTGCTGGCTATCTATTTTACATATGGCGATGTATATGTTTCAATCCTGGCTTTCTATTTTACAAATGGTGATGTATATGTTTCAGTGCTGGCTACCTATTTTACATACGGTGATGTATACGTTTCAGTGCGATTCTCTCGTATTGTTCCATCCTCTCCTTCCCTCACTGTGTCCAAAATGTCAGTGTCTCCTTTGCTGACCTGCAAGTAGGATCATCAGTACTGTCTTTCTAGATTCCATATATATGCATTAACATATGATATTTGACTTTCCCTTTCTTACTTTCTGTTACTTACACTACTCTGTATAATGGGCTCTAGATTCATCCACCTCATTAGAACTGACTCAAATGCTTTCCTTTTTATAGATGAGTAACATTCCAAGCAATGGGTATTTTTAAATCAAGGTGTATACATTGTTGTTCTTAGATATAACACTGTTGCACACTTAGTAGACTACAGTATAGTGTCAACATAACTTTGATATGTACTGAGAAACCAAAAAATTTGCGTGACTTGCCTTACTCTGATATTTGCTTTATTGCAACAGTCTGGACTAAGTCCATGCTATCTCTGAGGAACACCTGTATTCTGCCCACCTCAGGAGAGATTTTCCTGAATACTGAAAATCCTCTGAATGATTCTAAACTGAATATCTTCTGACTATATATCCAGGTCTTCAAAGAAATTATGATACTGACCACTAAATACGGCACAATGTGGCTACTTGTAAAATTTTAGGGTAACAGTCTAACACAAGCCAAGACTTCCTCACTAACGGATATGCCTTCTATTTTCACAGAGCTGTTACAGAATTACATGCAATTCTGTCTGCAAATTATTTAGTTCAGGGCCTGGCACACAGTGAATGCTCAATAAATGCTAGCTTTAAAGAGGGGGGCAGGACAGAACAAAATGGCACCAGGTATCACCTGCAGTTTAGGGGTGCTGGCCTCAGCATCAGAGCATTTGTGCAACAAATGTTTCATGACCATCTGCGCTGTGCTGGGGATAGGGTGGTGCATGGAATATCAAACAAATCAAAGAGCCCTGTTCTCAGGGACCTTTTTCTTTAATAGGTTGGATCTTAACTCAGGAAAGCAGAAGAAAAAGCAGCTCCACTTACGTGCAGAGAATGGACTGGTCCTCCCGATCTGAGAACAAAAAGAAAAAAAGAGCCACGAGTTAGAATCAGCTCTGAGTTGAGGGTCTGGACATGCTGCCGCCCAGGGCTTCCATTTAAGCTCATACATCCTGGCCCCTCTGGGGGTGACAAGGGGCCAGCTGAGCTCATTGCCCAGGGCATAGGGGACAAGACCAAAGACAAGAGGGCACCAAATCCCTGGAGGCAGCCCCAGAAAGATGTTGGAATCTGACCCATTCAGGAGGCAGTGGGCAGCCCAGCCCTACCCGCTCGGAGTGGAGGGGCGTTCCCAGGAGACCCACTCTGTACAGATGAAGTCACAGAACACCGACTTTGAATCCAGACAGACTGGGTTTCCTCTTGGCCACTTCCCAGCTCCGTGGCCTTGGGTGAATATTCTTAATCTCTCCAAGCCTCAGTTTCTTTATCTGGCAGTGGACATTTTTGGCTTGAAAATCCAGTATGCTTTCCCTCCTCTTCTGGCGAGAGCATCCTATGTTCCTTAAGGAGACATGCCCAGGGGACTTCCCTGGTGGTCCAGTGGTTAAGACTCTGAGCTTTCAATGCAAGGGGTGCAGGTCTGACCCCTGATCAGGGAACTGTGACCCCACGTGCCGACAGAACAGCAACAGCAAAGGAGTCACGTCCCCTGCGCCACTCCACTCCCACTGTCATGCACTGTCTCGGTGGGACGGACCCACAAGCTCTCCCAGCCAAGAGGCAACAGCGTTTCCCAGGCTGCGTCAATCAGATTCTCTGAGCTAAAACTCCAACCTGGATCAAAGACGGAGAAGCTCAGCGGGTGGACAGAGCCCTGAAGGGGCCTCACTTCCTGCCCCCCAGAGCTCAAGCAGCCCCAAGTTTCTGACATTTTCTGAGGCTGGCTCCCCACTCTTCCCACACATCTGTGAGCTCCCCAACACTCCTCCAGAAATATCTTTCCTAGATAAGGTCTCTGTCGCTTACCACCAGAGAACCCTGGTGGACGCAGAGGGCATCGTGAGACTACACGTGATTAAGCAGATGTTACTGATCACCTTTCACTCTTAAAGTGACCTCAGGAGGTGGAGCCAAGATCCCCTATAAGGGTCATGGGCAAGGTGACACACTTAACCATTGGTCAGTTAATCATAACCAGGAAAGCACATCCTCTGCTGGGCAATGCTGATGCAGCTTTTCTTAAGTTCATTCCTGGCTCCAGCCCCAACTGCACATCGCTCAGCCTCTCCTGATTAAAGGTCTCCCCAGATCTAGGGATGTCTTCCTCCAGATCCCTTCTCAGTGACCTTTCTGACACGCTGAGCTACCCAATCGCTCTGCTCCTCAACACTCTTCCACTTTGAAAGTGCCTTAAAATGTCAAACATAAATTTATCATATGACCCAGCTCTTCCACTCCTAGAAATCTACCCAAGAGAATAGAAACATGTGTCCTTATAAGACTAACACATGAATGCTCACAGCAGAGTTATCATACCAACTAAAAAGTGGAAACAACCCAACTGTCCATCTGCTGGTGGATGGATAAATAAGATGTAGTCTATCCACCCAGTGAAATATTATTCAGTCATAAAAACAATGAAGTACCGATACAGATTACACCATGGATGACTCTCAAAAACATGATGTTAAGTAAGTCTGACACAGAAGGCTAGATACATATTGTCTT
Source organism: Neotragus pygmaeus (assembly GCA_006410875.1). Taxonomy (NCBI): domain Eukaryota; kingdom Metazoa; phylum Chordata; class Mammalia; order Artiodactyla; family Bovidae; genus Neotragus; species Neotragus pygmaeus. The sequence continues at coordinate 2,636,093 of SJYV01003368.1, forward strand.
ATTCCACTTACATGAAATGTGCAGAAGAGGTAAATGCATAGAGATAGGAAGTATATAAATTAGTGGTTGCTGAGGGCTAGAGTGGGGTGACTGAAAATAGGTATGAAAGATCATTTGGAGGCTTGGAAACTGGATTGTGGTGATGTTTACATAATTTACTTTACTAAAACTCACTGCATTTTACACTTACAGTGGGTGAATTTGGAGTACACAAGTTTTATCTTAAGTTGTTTTTAAACATGTACATGTCTCCCAGGGCCCTTACATGAGTCCCAGATTCCTAAACATGACATCCAAGACCTCCCATGACTGGCCCTGCCCACCTCCCCAGCTTTGGCATCTCTATGCCCTTCACTCTCAATTCCCAGCAGCCCCACCCAGATTAACCCCCAATCATACTCCGTGCCTTTGTTCAAGCCGTTCCTGCTGCCTAGCAGGTCTTTCTCTTCTTCTTTCCTGGCTACTTCCCTCAGTCTCAAAGATAATACCTCTTCCAAGAAGTCTTCCCCACAATTATGAATCCAGGAGGCAGCTTGGCTATAAGTCTCTGACAACACTCCTAAGCTATCACAGTAGTCAGCCTTGCTAGAGAGAAGAAGCCCCAGGAAGAGCCCCTCAGTTCAGTTCAGTCGCTCAGTCGTGTCCGACTCTTTGCGACCCCATGAATCACAGCACGCCAGGCCTCCCTGTCCATCACCAACTCCTGGAGTTCACTCAGACTCATGTCCATCGAGTCCGTTACGCCATCCAGCCATCTCATCCTCTGTTGTCCCCTTGTCCTTCTGCCCCCAATCCCTCCCAGCATCAGAGTCTTTTCCAATGAGTCAACTCTTTGCATGAGGTGGCCAAAGTACTGGAGTTTCAGCTTTAGCATCATTCCTTCCAAAGAAATCCCAGGGCCCCTAGTCTCCAGCAAATAATCCGACGGCCGCCTCCAAGCCCCCCTTGATAGGAATCCTAGAGCTGTCACTGGTTCCTGCCCCTCACCAAGACACGCCTCCACTTCCACAGCCCCTGTGCTGCCTGAGCGCCCTGTCCCAGGCTGGCACTTCTGCTCCCTGTGTCTCTGCCCCCATAGAATTACGAATTCCTCATAAGCAGAAACATCCAGATCTGGACCCCAACTCCCATCAGTTTCCGGGAAACTGAGGTCACGTCCTCAATCCCTAAGCCCCTGACATAGAGAAGGTACAGTTTGGCGAGCACTGAAAAAAGCCAGCCCCAAACCTGAAGACATGAGCTTCTTGATGGGAAAGTTCAATATACATGCAAGAAATTGAGACCACTGACTTCCCTGGTGGTCCAGGGGTTAAGAACCTGCCTCCCAATGCAGGTGACTTGGGTTTGATCCCTGGTTGGGGAACTAAGATCCCCCATGTCACAGGGCAACTNTGAGCTTCTTGATGGGAAAGTTCAATATACATGCAAGAAATTGAGACCACTGACTTCCTTGGTGGTCCAGTGGTTAAGAACCTGCCTCCCAATGCAGGTGACTTGGGTTTGATCCCTGGTTGGGGAACTAAGATCCCCCATGTCACAGGGCAACTCAGCCTGCACACTGAGGCTAAAGAGGCCAAGTGCTGCAATGAAAGAGCTCTCCTGGGCCCCAGTTGCCAGTAGGGGTTAGCTTTAGGGGGCCCGGGGAGGTTCCACTCAGGCAAGTTTGACCTCTGAGCCAAGGACCAACGGGAGGTCCTTGCAGGGAGAAAGGCCACAGGAAGGAGGCAGCTCAGCCTTTGAGAACTTTCCATCACCACAAANCTCAGCCTGCACACTGAGGCTAAAGAGGCCAAGTGCTGCAATGAAAGAGCTCTCCTGGGCCCCAGTTGCCGGTAGGGGTTAGCTTTAGGGGGCCCGGGGAGGTTCCACTCAGGCAAGTTTGACCTCTGAGCCAAGGGCCAACGGGAGGTCCTTGCAGGGAGAAAGGCCACAGGAAGGAGGCAGCTCAGCCTTTGAGAACTTTCCGTCACCACAAAGTCCCATTTCTGGTCCAGCTGCACTGATCCCCATCAGGCCAACATGCTCTGCCTCCTGCCTCTGCCTCTGACCTTAGGCTGATCCACAGATTTCAAGAAACAGCCATATCAGAAACCTGCACATGTGTGCCCAAGGACAAATGCTTAAATTGGTCACTGCGGCAATATCAGTCAAAGCAAAAGACCAGAAAGGAGTGATTTTGAGGTGGACAGACAATGGACTGTCTCCACCCATCTGCTTTCGGGACAGAGGTGGCTTTTCCAGCAGCCTTGGGAAACCTGAGCCCAGAAGACAAGAGATTGACAGGGTCCATGCCTGTCTGGAGGCTTTTCCTCCCAGGTCCCCAGGAGAGGAAGTGGCTCTAAGGGGAAGGCTTGGCAGCTGCTGGGGCAGCTCCATGCTGGGCGCTGCCAGGGGACCTCCGGCCTGAGACATTCCCATCGGAAACACACCGCTCCAAGCGTGGGAAGCTAATTGTGTTGTGGTTAGTTAGGGGCAGGAGGGTTCGGTATGCATATTGCTTGCTGACCTGTGCGGAGCCCAGGAGACCGATTTCCCCGGCTTTCTGGCTGACTCCTTCCCTAAGCCTGAGCTCATGTCTGACGAGAGAGCAGAGTTCTAAGAATGTGCAAAGGAGTCCCCCAACCCAAGCTTTGCACACGCTGTTTCTTCTTCCCAGAGCACCATCTGTATTGCTTTTGTACCTGCCTTATCCATTCTCTCTTTTTTATTTTACTCCAATGAGGTGGAAACCACATAAACAGAAATTAAACCATGTAGAAGCGAACAACACAGCAGGAGGTAGTACCTTCACAAAGGCGTGCAACTCACACCTCTGTCTCACTCCCAGATCTTCTCATCAACCCCCAACAAAACCCCACACCTACTAAAGAGTCACTCTCCATCCCCTCGGAGAAGGCAACGGCACCCCACTCCAGTGTTCTTGCCTGGAGAATCCCAGGGACAGGGGAGCCTGGTGGGCTGCCATCTATGGGGTCGCACAGAGTCAGTCACGACTGAAGCGACTTAGCAGCAGCAGCAGCTCCATCCCCTGCTCTCATTAACCCCTGGCCCCACTGATATGCTCTCTGTTTCTATGGATTTACCTATTCTGGACATTTAACACAAACACAAGTGGTCTTTTGTGTCTGGCTCCTTTCACTTAGCATGATGTTTCTGAGGCTCATCCCTATTGTAACATGTATCTGAACTTTACTCCTTCTTATGGCTGAATAGTTCTCCATTGTGGGCAGATCTCATTTTGTGGTTCTACTCATCCATTGATGGGCATCTGGGTTGTTTCTAGCTTTTGGCTATTGTGAACAGTGCTGTTATGAATATTCAAGTACAAGTTTTGTTTGAGCACCTGTTTTCAATTCTTTGGGTATATACTCTAATTGATTCTTGAAATGTCACCCTGAGAGTCACCTCCTCTATTTCTGACTCCATACCTCCTTAGAGCTAAGCTGGGGGCCTTTCTACTGTATGTCCTCTCCAGAGCTGCCATGGACAGTGGTGCAAGTCAGACACTGCATAACTCTAAGGGGGAACCATTTACACTGGTCACTATAGATCTGTATACTTATTACAACCATCTTTCAACCGATGGAAGAAAACTGCCTTGAGAAAGGGATAAAAGTGTTAGTCACTCAGTTGTATCCAGCTCTTTGCAACCCCATGGACTGTAGCCCACCAGGCTCCTCTGTCTATGGAATTCTCCAGGCAAGAACACTGGAGTGGGTTGTCATTCCCTTCTCCAGGGGATCTTGCTGACCGAGGGATCAAGCCTGGATCTCCTGCATTGCAGGTGGATCCTTTACCATTTGAGCCAAAACAGGGGGTACCTTTGTCTAATTCTATAAAGGTACCACCCAGTCTAGTGGTGACCCTAGCTCCATTAGTCCAAAGATTCCCTGCCTTGCAGCGCTTAAGCTCATCATGATCATTGTTTCGCCTCAATACCTTTTAGAAGAAAGGGATTACTCAGAATGGTAATGGACCATTTCCCTATGATACAACAGGCAGAATTTTTCTTTTTCATCTTAGTAAAAATTATGCTACTTTATATTATAAATAATATATACAGACGATACAAATGTCCATCAGTTGGTAAACGGATAAACAAAATGTGGTCTATTTGTACAATGGAATATTACTCAGCCATAAAAAGGAAAGGCGCACTGATACAGGCTAAAACATGGATGAACCTTGAAGACATTACGCTATGTGAAAGAAGCCAGCCACAAAGGACCACATATTGTATCATTCATTCCATTTACTCTAAATGTGCAGAAGAGGCAAATCTATAGGGACAGAAAGTAGACTAGTGATAGTGTTGAACTAGGAGTGGGGAAGGGAATGACTACAAGAGGGCACAAGATTTCCTTTGTGGATGATAGGAAGATACACTTAGATTGTGGTGATGGCTGTCTAAGCTTGTCAATTCACCAATAACCAGTGAGTCGTGTTCTTAAAATGGATTGATTTATGGTATATAAATTACACCAGAATAAAACTTTTTAAAAAACACAATGTTACTTTTACGCCATCTCTGAATCAAGAGATCTGATCGCTCAGTTATCACATGGAATCTATTCATTTTTCAACAGTTATGAAACTGTTTTTTTCCTTTAAATAAACCACGAATTCTTTTTCCTTAGATTACAAAATTAGTACACAACCACTGAAGAAAGCTTGGCAAATACAAAATCCCCCTGACCCATGATGGTTAACATTTGGATATATCTTCTTTTCATTATATTTTATAGGAGTTTAGAGTGATTTACACAATTGACACCATACTATGGCATGGTTTTTTAGTTCTTTTCATTAACAGTGTTTCCTTCTTGGGCTTCCCTGGTCGCTCAGGTAGTAAAGAATCTGCCTGCAATGCAGGAGACTGAGGTTCGACCCTTGGGTCAGGAAGATCCACTAGAGAAGGGAATGGCTACTCACTCCAGTATTCTTGCCTGGGAAATCATATGGAGAGAGGATCCTGTGGGCTACAGTCCACAGGGTCACAAAGAGTCAGAAACGACTGAGTAACTAGCTTTATATGCATTGACCATGTTATACAGTCTTTGTTACTGACTTTAAATGGCCTTATAACAGTCCTCAGAGAGGTTCCTGCTCTTTCTCCAACCTCCTCTGGTTACTCCTCTCCCCGACTTACATCCCAGCCATACTGACCTTCTTGGCACTTTCGTAATATATCATACTCATTCCTGCCTCAGGGCCTTTGGAGTATCTCCTCCTTTTGCCTCTAAAGCTCTTCCCCATTTCTCGATGTGACCAGATCCTTCTTGCCTTTTATTTGTTGTGTAGTCACTCAGACATGTCTGACTCTTTGCGACCCCATGGACTGTAGCCCATCAGGCTCCTCTGTCCATGGAATTCTCCAGGCAAGAAAACTGGAGTGGGTTGCCAATTCCTTCTCCAGGGGCTCTTCCCGACTCGGAAATCAAACCTGGGTCTCCCGCACTGGCGGGCAGATTCTCTACTACTGAGCCACAGGGAAGCCCTTCACTTCTCACATTCCAGTCCAAATATCCTATCCTCAGATGGAGCCACTTGTGACCACTGCACACCATAGCCATTCCCCTCGGTTTCTCTTGATCCCATCTTCCTGTTTTATCTTCTCCTTAGGTGGGAAATGACTTTATAATTTTGCCACCTGGAATTACTTCTTTGCTTACTCAACAAAACTGCTTTTAAAGTTTCTCCTATTAACCCCTGGGAGAAGGCAATGGCACCCCACTCCAGTACTCTTGCCTGGAAAATCCCATGGGCAGAGGAGCCTGGTAGGCTGCAGTCCATGGGGTCACTAAGAGTTGGACACGACTGAGCGACTTCACTTTCACTTTTCACGTTAATGCAGTGGAGAAAGAAATGGCAACCCACACCAGTACTCTTGCCTGGAGAATCCCAGGGACAGAGGAGCCTGGTGGGCTGCCATCTATGGGATCGCACAGAGTTGGACATGACCGAAGCGACTTAGCAGCAGCAGCAGCATTAACACCTGAGCTCCTGAGGGTCAAAGGCTGTGCCTGATCCCGGGTGGCAGGGACAATGTGTGACACACAGTAGGTACTCAGAAAATGCTTAACGATTTGAATCAGTCTCAAACAATCTTTTCTTCTCTCTCTCAGTCTCTCCAGAAAAGCAATTCCAACTGAAGCCACGGGGAGTGCTTCTTCCTATATTCACATACTCACTCAGCAAACAAGTCCAGAGGCCCTACTCTGTGCCAAGCACTGGAAACACTGTTTACTAAACTGACCTAGTCTTTGCTTTTGAAAGGCTTATGATCTGGTGTGAGGGTCAGACAGGCAAAGAACTGATTGCAAGATGTGGGCAAATGCCACAATGCATGTGTGTCCAAAGTGCTACTGAAGGTATAGCTGTTTTACCTTAAAATATTTTTTAAATATTTATTTATTTGGCTGAACCAGGTCTTAGTTGCGGCATGCAGGCTCTTACTTGTGGAATGTAGGATCTAGTTTTCCTGAGGGAGCCGGTTTCCCTGACCAGGGATCGAACCTGGGCCCCCTGCATTGGGAGCTCCTAGTTAACCACTGGACCAGCAGGGATGTCCGTGTAGCTGTTTTAACATACCCTGAGAGGCAGGATATCCCAGCAGCTGTGGTGGCCACTGAGCTGCAGGCAGAAGGATGTGTAGGAATCCCCAGGGGAGAAGCCATCAAGGAGGCGGCTCAGGCCCACCTCAGGGCCGGGAAAGGGCACAGTGGCAGAGAGAAGATGGCCGGCGGACCCGCATCCCAGCATCCCACGCGTGCGCTAAGCCCCGCCCCCCACGCCGAGCCTGGAGACCACCCGGGGTCACACTCCAGCTGCGGACACGGCGGTGTCCCCTCCGTCCCCTGGGCCTCGGGGTCTGGCCTTGGATGAGCAGGTGTGCGGGGGAGTCCTCCAAGGACCGAGAGGGCTCTCCGCGGCCTCCCCCGCAGCAGGCCTGAGACTCCCAGGAGACTCCCAGCTCCCCGCAGACCAGCTATTTCGGCCGATCCAACACCAGCCCTTGGTTTCTGGCTGGGGAAGCCAGAGGCCCGCGGGCTGACCATAAAAGGAGAAAACCCAGCTGGGTCTGAGCGAGGCCTGCGCTGGCTGGTTCCCTCCCGCCTTCTCGTGCCAGGGTGCGTGGGATCAGGAGAGAGGAGGGTGGCCAAGCCCTGTCTCCCGCGGGGTCACCGCTCCCCCTGACTTCCAGGCCCCTGGGGGTGAGGCCTGGCCTCCACTGAGCGCAGAAAGGTGGCTCCCACACGAATGCCTGCCACCCTCCAAGGTAGACGCAGAAAGTTCCAGACATCCCCGCCCCCTCCTGCAGCTGACGGCCCACGCCCTGCCCCTGCCCTGCTGGGCACCACGCTCTCCAGGCACCGTCGGAATAAGGCCACACAAGCACCAGGGCAGGTGCCATCCTTGTTGGGACAAGTGAGGAAACCAAGGCATGGAGAAGTGGGCGCTTGCGCAGAGCCAAGATTTCAGCCCAGCTCAAAAGCGACGCCCTGTGTACACGCTGCTGCTGCTAAGTCACTTCAGTCGTGTCCGACTCTGTGCAACCCCATAGATGGCAGCCCACCAGGCTCCCCTGTCCCTGGGATTCTCCAGGCAAGAACACTGGTGTGGGTTGCCATTTCCTTCTCCACTGGATGAAAGTGAAAAGTGAAAGTGAAGTCACTAAGTCGTGTCCGACTCTGCGACCCCATGGACCAGGCTCCTCCACCCATGGAATTTTCCAGGCAAGAGTACTGGAGTGGGGTGCCATCGTACTCGCTGCTATATTAAAAATGGGTAATCAACAAGGACCTACTGTATAGCACGTGTAACTCTATCTGGTGTTATGTGTCAGCCTGGATGGGAGCCAGGGGTTTGGGGGAGGATGGATACATGTATATGTATGGCTGGGAACCTTATCTGTTCACCTCATGCTATCACAACATTGTTTGTTAATGGGCTATACCCTAATACAAAATAAAAAGTTTAAAAAATAAATAGCACCCCAGAGGAAAAAAAAGGCGATGCCCTAAACCTCTGCTCTGTTGGTCCAGGCCTTCCTCTCTCCACCCTCCTGCCCCAGCAGCACGGGGAGGAAAATTCTGGGTGAGCTGAGGTACTCTGAGAACTTGTGCTGGACCCCAACAGGACTCTTCCAGACCCAGATGAGGCAGATCTGGCCAGTGAAGGGGGCGTGGGTCCATGATCAGTATCCTCCCAGTGGTCTCCTGACGGCCCACACCCTGCCCCTGCCCTGCTGGGCACCACGCTCTCCAGGCACCGTCGGAATAAGCCCACACAAGCACCGGGGCAGGTGCCATCCTTGTTGGGACAAGTGAGGAAACCAAGGCATGGAGAAGTGGGCGCTCCAGCCTCCAGTCTCTGCATCCTTCTCTCCATTCCAGCCCCACAGCCTCGTGCATCTCATCAACTCCTTTAAGCTCACATGTTACTTCTCAAGGAGGCCTCCTGTCCTCCCAGCTTAAGGAGATCCCAGAGTCTCCCCGCCCTCCCCCCATAGCACATGTATTTGTGGTTTGATTTGATTAATATCTGCACCCCTCAGTAGACTGTGCCCCCCACAAGAGTTCCCTCACAGGGGGCCTCAATCAACACTTTTGGACAAAAAAAGGGAAGGGAGAGCCAGATTTTCTCTGAGGCTGGGAAGGCCAGAGTATTCAGACTCCAAGAGTAACAAGCTGCCACCAAGTGTCAGTCAGAGCTCCCCAAGTCCACTCCCCTCATCATATCTGTTTTCCAACTCAATATTTACTGGTTATTAAAAACATAATAATAATTCTCCTTAGCTCTCTCCCATCTGTGTGAGACACCATGGGCCGTCCATAAAACATGTATCAAAATCAGATGATCCTTCTCTTTCATTTCCTGCCAAAGAACGTGATCTTCTTGTGATAGCTCAGAAGGCCTGCCAGACGCGGCCAGACAGATGGAGCCGCCACCATCCCTTGCCCCGCCAGGCCAGACGCTGAGCTGAAAGCAGAGGCAAAGTCTCTGCGAGGCAGAGACGCAACCGGTCCCCACCCTGGGGTGGGAGTCGGGTGGCGGGGAGTGTTGCAGGAACACAGTCTCTGCAGCAAAATGTCTGGGAAATTACTTCTGGGCTCCACTTCTTGGGCAACTCAGAGCATCATCTTCCTTACCAAGAAGACAGGGATTAAAACCCCGCACTTTCCAAGGATGTGAAAAAGATGCAGGGAGATTGGACCCACAAAGAGTTTAAAAAGGGCCCAAGACCCATTCCAAAGCTCAATAACAGGAAATTATTGTCAACTTTATTATCATCACTGCTCCATCATCTCCATCCTCCACAGCAGTGAGCTTGTGAAGTTATAGACGGCAGCGGGTCTGACTCAGGAGAACAGGCTATCAAGTTCAACCCTTCTAAGTATAAGGCCTAAGCCAGTCTCTTAGCTGGCAGCTCCATCTGCCCGGCCTTGTCTGGTTGTTATCACAAGCAGCCTCAGTTTCCTCATCTGTTAAAGAGGGCTGACAGCACTACATTACCTAACATACTAGACTGCCTCAGAGGGAAGATAAAACACATCCAGTGAGGGGCTTCCCTGTAGGTCCAGTGGTTAAGAGTCCATCCTTCCAATGCAGGGCCAAGGTTCGATTCCTGGCTGGGGAACTAAGATCCCACATGTCACAGGGCATGACCAAAAAATTAAAACAAACTATTGGCTGAAAAAAAATCTTTTTAAAAATAAAAAATGCTTCCAGCGTGGCTAAAGGAGATATCGCCAGGTTTGACATTTAGCTCTGCAGCCAAGCACCTCAGTGTTCTGAGGCTCAGCATCTTCAGTCTGTCACACGGAGAGTCTGTCCTGCAGGGGAGCAGCGAGGGCCAAGGCGGGCAGCGAGCTCAGTGCACACAGATGTCCTTCCTGTCTCTGCTGATCTCAGAACCTCCGGTTGAGCACGGGCCAGCCCCCCAAGGCCTGCTGACCCGGACAGAAGGTTCAGACTGAGTGTGGGAACTTGCAAAGCAGAGAACCGAGTTTGGATCATTCTCCCCACCTCCCCACCCCCACAGACTTCTCCACAGCTTAAAGAGGGTTCAGCCAAGAGCCTGAGCTGATAAAGGTCTGGCTGTTTTTTTTTTTTTTTAATCCCCTTAGAGTGGCTGGTTAGTACTAATTAGGTGCGGACAGAACACTTCCAGTGACAGGTCCTGATGGCCCCTCTCATCCTCAGAGTGAAATCTCACCTGCCTTTCACACCCTCCCCCACCCCAGGGACCCTCAGAGAAGAGGCTGGAGATCCAAACTGGCTTTTGTCAGGAAAGCTTTGCTGACGCTTTCCCCACACTCATCATGCTATAATTTGCTGAAGTCACTCACGCCAGCTTCTCAAGTGCTGAGCTCTCAACGCTAACCCCCTAAGATGGCAGGAGACAGCCCTACAGGAGCAAACAGCCTTTAGCAGGGCAGGAGGGGCTGTGAACCAGCTCAGCATCACCTTGGTCCAGCAAGCCTGGGGCTTCAGAGTCTGATAAACCAAGTTCAAATCTGCTCTGACACTCCTGCGTCAAGTTCTTCACCTCCCCAAGCCTCAGTCTCCCCAGCAATAAAATGGGGCTAATAACAGCACCTGCCTCCAGTACTGGATTGTCTAACCAGTCATGTTTTCCCACAGTAGTCATGTATGGATGTGAGAGTTGGGCCATAAAGAAGGCTGAACGCCGAAGAATTGATAACTTTTGTGCTGTGATGTTGGAGAAGACTCTTGAGAGTCCCTTGGACTACAAGGAGGTCAAACTAGTCAGTCTTAAAGGAAATCAATCCTGAATATTCATTAGAAGGACTGATGCTGAAGCTGAAGCTCCTATACTTTGGCCACCTGATGCGAAGAGTTGACTCATTGGAAAAGACTCTGATGCTGGGAGGGATTGGGGGCAGGAGGAGAAGGGGATGACAGAGGATGAGATGGCTGGATGGCATCATGGACTCGATGGACGTGTGTTTGAATGAACTCCGGGAGCTGGTGATAGACAGGGGGGCCTGGTGTGCTGCAATTCATGGGGTCACAAAGAGTCGGACACGACTGAGCGACTGAAGTGAACTGAACTGAAGAACTATCATGGTCAATGTCCTGGGAAAATTTAAAACATTGTTGGCTTTCTTTACTTTATAGTGTAGTGTTGTTTTTATCCTGGACACAGGCACCGTAATAGTTTCAAGGCTTCATTTTAAAAGTCCTAATCTGATCCCAGGTGGCTCAGTGGTAAAGAAGCTGCCTACCAAGGCAGGAGACACAGCTTCACTCCCTGGGTCAGGAAGATCTCTTGGAGGAGGAAATGGCAACACACTCCAGTATTCTTGCCCGGAGAATCCCACAGACAGTGGAGCCTGCTGGGCTATAGTCCACGAGGTTGCAAAGAGTCAGACACGACTTACTGACTGAGCAACAGCACAGGGATCTGATCCCGTCTGCCTTGTCAGTCTGCGGTGAGGATGAATGGAGAATATTCCTGGAAAGCCCTGTGCACACAGGAAGCACACAATAAAAATCCACTACTGGGGCTTCCCTGGTGGTCCAGTGGCTGAGATTCTGAGCTCCCAACGCAGAGGGGCAGGTTCAATCCCAGGTCAGGGAACTAGATCCCACATGCCTCAACTAAGAGTTGGCATGCTGCGACTAAAGATCCCGAGTGCCACAACTGAGATCCAGCACAGCCAGATAGATAAAGTAAATATTTTTAAAAAATCCACTATCACCATTATCACATCTTTGGAAAAGAGAGTGTGAGAGAATTTCCATCAAAAGGTAGTGGGTTGAACACAGGTAGTTAGAGCTCCTCTTTCCCCAAATCTCATTAAAATGACAGTAAAGGAGTTTTGAAAGTGAGTGACAGTCACTCAGTCATGTCCAACTCTTCACAACCCCATGAACTATACAGTCCATGGAATTCTCCAGGCCAGAATACTGGAGTAGGTAGCCTTTCTCTTCTCCAGGAGATGTTCCCAACCCAGGGATCAAACCCAGGTCTCCCACATTGCAGGCAGATTCTTTACCAGCTGAGCTGCAAGGGAAGCCGAAGAATACTGGAGTGGGTAGACCATCCCTTCATCCAGGGGATCTTCCTGACCCAGGAATTGACCCAGGGTCTCCTGCATTGCAGTAGGATTATTTACCAACTGAGCTATGAGGGAAGCTTTATTTTGAGGGCTTCAAAATCACTGCAGATGGTGACTGCAGCCGTGAAATTAAAAGATGCTTGCTCCTTGGAAGAAAAGTTATGACTAACCTAGATACCATATTAAAAAGTAGAGACATTGCTTTGCCGACAAAGGTCCATCTAGTCAAAGCTATGGTTTTTCCAGTAGTCAGGTATNTATATATATATATATATATATATATATATATGTATGTATGTATATACACACACACACACACACACTCACATTTTGGGCTTCCCAGGTGGTTCAGTGGTAAAGAATCTGCCTGACAATGCAGGAGACATAAGAGATGTGGGTTCGATCCTCCTGGCTTGGGAAGACTCCCAGGAGAAGGAAATGGCAACCCACTCCAGTATTCTCGCCATGGGCAGAGGAGCCTGGTAGGGTACTGTCCATGGGGTCACAAAGAGTCGTACATGACTGAGAACGTACGCACGCATATATAATATATATGTATTGGCCTCTGTATGTATAAAATACTAGGGCTTCCCAGGTGGCACTACTGGTAAAGAGCCTGTCTGCCAATGCAGGAGACACGGGAGACATGGGTATAAAATATTGCTGGAAGACTTATAAGGAACTGGTGACTATGGTTTCCATAAGGAGGGGAACCAGAAGATGAGGAAATGAGGATAAAAGGAAAGTTCTAAAATACCCTTATATGCTATTCAATATCTTATTTAATATTTGCATGTGTTATCTATTCAAAAAATGTTTTAAGTCTGAGTGAATAGATAGTTATGAACAGACACAAGAAAAAGCCCAAAATAATAAGAAATCTCCCATTTTCACCTCCCCCGGCCACTGCAACACCACTCTTTCTTGATTCTCTGAGTCTGGCTGTTTTAGATTCTCCTGTAAATGGAATCCTGCAGGATTTGCCCCTCTCTGGCTGGCCATTTTCGCTCAGCATAACGTCCTCCAGGTTCAACCATGCTGCTGCAAATGGCAGGATTTCCTTCTGCTTTAAAGCGGGGTTATTATGTTGTACACTGTATTTACCACCTTTCCTTCATCCATTCTGGGCTTCCCTGGTGGCTCAGATGGTAAAGTATTTGCCTGCAATGCAAGAGACTGGGCTTCAATTTCTGAGTCAGAAAGATCCTCTGGGGAAGGGAATGGCTACTCACTGCAATATTCTTGCCTGGAGAATTCCATGGATAGAGGAACCTGGTGGGCTATACTCCATGAGGTTGCAAAGAGTTGGACATGACTGAGCGACTAACCCACTTCATCCATTCGTCACATTCATTTCTGTAGAATCCATGTTACATATCTGCAGCTCAGATGTACCTTATCTTCCTCCTCTCAATTATCAAGCAGCCTCAGGCCAAGGGTGGGGTCCTGTGACTCTCAGCACCCCACAGAGAAGGAAGCGGGGATCAGCAACACTTAACAGTCCTGATCCTGTCCCTTCTCAGGTAAGTCACATCATCTCTCTGTCTTGGTCACCTCGTGTGCTGGGGGGGAAGTGAACATCGACCTCACTAGAGAGAGCTGGGAACGACTTGGGGCAGCAGCCAGTACAGGCAAAGACCCACATCTTCACTGAGTGCCCTCTGCCTGAAACCCTTGTCCCATCTCCCAGCCCAAGACCAGGGACGGAGCCGTGAAAAATCCCAGGAGGAGAGAACCCAACCAACAACCATATCCAGAAGAGCAAGGGAGTGCTGTACCAGGAATCAGAGCCACATGGGGGCCCCACACGTGTCATCGATGATCTGGGGCAGCTCAGGCAGGAACTTGCATCNCTCTGTGATGACGGAGAGGGGTGGGATGGGGGTGGCGGGATGGAGGCTCAAGAGGGAGGGGGCATATGCATACACAGAGCTGATTCACGCTGTCGTACAGCAGAAACTAACACAACATTGTAAAGCGATTGTCCTCCAATTTAAAAAACAAACAAAAGAACCTGCATCTTTAAGGCTTCTACCTCTTCTAGACCCAAGGGGACAAGACATCTGCCAGGGCTAAGCAAAAAGTGCCTTGTTTGAGATGAGCTTTGCAGGATGGAAGGGAACATTCTCTTCGTTACCGGGGGCAAAGTCAGGCATGGTCAGCTGCCTGAGCTTCACCTGCCATACACCTGTAACAAGGGCCATGCCTTCTCCCATCATGCACTGGGTGAATAACTTGGGGTGCTTCCCCACCCCATCCTATTTTATCTCCTCCGTCATGGACAACAGTTTCTAGTTAAGTGATTAAGTTGATCAGAAAAGAATGAGACAGGAGTAGACGCGTGGTCATAAGACTGAAAGGCTTTTCATCTAATCTGTCTGGAGAAGCACAGCAGGAATTTGAAGATTTGATTCATTTTTTTTTAATCTGCTGTCAGAAGACAGTCTGGGTCTTGGGACCTTCATAAGCCTCTCATTTTTCCTGGTTTCTATTTTGGGCTCAAACATCTGTGCCAGAGGACAGCAGGTGAGATTCCTATCCAAAGCCCATCCTTGACCTCCCTGGAAGAAGATGACTTATCTTGGACAGGAGGCCCACAGGAGCCCAGTTCCTCTAGAGTTTCTTGAAGGCTGGTGTGCTTAGGAAAAGCCACTCTGTACCAACAGCCCCAGGCTGAGAATGCTTCCAGACAAAAGGGACTTCCTCTGCTTAGCTAGGGAGCAGCTTAGTTAGACTGTCCTTGGAGGGTTTTTAGTACTCTGAGCCACAGCTTGCTTGTCTATAGGAGGGGACGAGCATACTTCATCCAGTGGATGTTGTGTTAACTAAATGAGATCAAGAGAAGGCATGTATAGAATTTATGAGTTGCTTCCCAGTTCCCTCTTGGCTCTTAAAAACAAGCCATTGTAACTCTCTCTGAACTATCTATGTGGTTTAGTTGCTAAGTCATGTCCTACTCTTTGCGATTCCATGGACTGTAGCCCACCAGGCCCCTTTGTCCATGAGATTTTCCAGCAAGAACACTGGAGTAGGTTTCCCTTTCCTTCTCCAGGAGATCTTCCTGACCCAGGAATTGAACCCGGGTCTTCTGCACTGCAGGCAGATTCTTTACCGATTGAGTGAAGAATAATTAATTATGGTACATCCGTGGGATAGATCCCAAAGCCCATAAAGGGGCAGTTGGGGTCATGAGCGAGCAGTAGGGATGTTCATCCCTAACTTGTACATGGAAAGAGAGCAGGTCCCCAGCCTGTGTGCACAGACTTTTCAAACACTGTTGTTGTTTACTTGCCAAGTCGTGTCCGACTCTTTTGCGACCCCATGGACTGTAGCCTGCCAGGCTCCTCTGTCCAAGGGATTTCCCAGGCAAGAATACTTGGAGTGGGTTGCCTGTTTCCTCCTCCAGGGGATCTTCCTGACCTAGGGATTGAACCCGTGTCTCCTACATAAGCAGGCGGATTCTTTACCACGGAGCCACCACGGAAGTTCCTTTTCGATACATAAACATGCACTATTCTCACAAAGAAACATAAACATCTTATCAGCTGTTATCTCTGGGGGAGGATTGACTCTTGTGTTTGCTGTGTTTTTCTGAATTTTCCAGATCTTCTGGAATGAATGTGCCTCATTTTCCTAATTAGGAAAAAAAATCTGCAAGACATTTTTAGAGACGACAACGGGGGTTTGTAACTTTCATGTGGCAAAACATAAAGGGCAAGACCAGAAGGGCCTCGAGACAGAGGTGACTGTTTCTGTAAGTTTGCAAAGAATCTGAGAACATCTCTCTGGCACTAACAAAAATGAACATGACCAATAAAAACAATACCTAACATGTTGAGTGCCTACAACGTGCCAGGAAGCAGGCCATGTGCTTTCTTTTCAGAGTAACCCACTTCATGCATGCACGCATGCTCAGTCACTCAGTAGTGTGCAAGTTTGCAATCCCATGGACTGCAGCCCGCCGGGCTCCTCTGTGGAATTTTCTAGGCAAGAGTGGANCCAATAAAAACAATACCTAACATGTTGAGTGCCTACAACGTGCCAGGAAGCAGGCCATGTGCTTTCTTTTCAGAGTAACCCACTTCATGCATGCACGCATGCTCAGTCACTCAGTAGTGTGCAAGTTTGCAATCCCATGGACTGCAGCCCGCCGGGCTCCTCTGTGGAATTTTCTAGGCAAGAGTGGATTGCCATTTCCTACTCCAAACCCACTCTATGAGGCAGGTACGATTCTTGTATTCATTTTACAGAGAAGGAAACAAAATGTCAGAGAAATTAAATAACTTGCCCAAGGGACAGATGTGCCCTTTCTGAGTGGCAAGACAAAGGCTTGAGTGGGATGCCCTCTGTCCACCAGTCTGGCTTGATGGGGCTACCATGTCCTTCTATATCCTCGGGAGCTGGTCCAGCCCACAAAGAATCTGTACCCGTGAGTTACACATCATCCAGTCCAGACCGTCCAACAGAGCTTTCTGCAGTGATGGGAATTTTCTCTACCTGTGCTGTCCAGTATTGCAGCCACTAGCCACAGGTGTCAGGTGGGCACTTAACACGTAGCCAGCACAATGGAAGAAGTGAACTTTTATTGATGTTTAATCAGTTTATATCAGGCCTTCCCAGGTGGCTCAGATGGTAAAGAATCTGCCTGCAATGCAAGAGACCCAGGTTTGATCCCTGGGTCTGAAAGATCCCCTGGAGAAGGGAATGGCTACCTCCTCCAGTATTCTTGCCTGGAGAATTCCATGGACAGAAGAGCCTGGTGGGCTACAGTCCATTGGGTTGCAAAGAGTCAGATGTGACTGAGTGACTGACACTTTCACTTTCCACTTGGTTTGCATCTAAATTTAGTTAGCCACATGTGGTCGGTGGCTGCCATATTGCACACTGCAGCTCTAGTTCACTCTGACCTGCACGGTTAACCCAGAGGAATCCAGGTCCAATCGAGTCATTCCCATTTGTTACAGGGCAGGCCTCCACCAAACCTCACCAGGATCTTCATGTCTCCTACCTACTCGGCTGTGGGATGGATCAGCCCTCTCAAGGAGGTTAAGAGTTCTCCTTTATTTCCAAGATGGTGGAAGAGCAGGGAACTCCTTCACTGAAATCTGTGGAGCACAGACCATGCAACCATGTGATCACATGGGATATGTGGATCTCATTTAAGTGGGGGCAGCGTGACTGCTCTCATTTTGCAGATGGGGAAACTGAGGCTTCAAGAGGTGAAATAACCTGTTCAGTGTCACAGCACTAGATAGGGCAGGGTGAATGGGAATCCAGGTCTGAATGATCCCACCCCACTTGCAACCTCCCTCAAGGAAAATTTCAGCCTCCCAACTTGCACCCCAAAGACATCTGCAAGCCTCTCCACTGCCTCAGGGGTGCAGGAGACCAGCAAGAATTGGCCGGCTTCCCCAGGATACTCACGTATATGAGTCCCGAGAAGTACCTCTCCCGCAGGTTGTGCAGCACAGAGGCTTCATTGAGACACGTCAGCTCTGCCATGTCTTCCACCTTGGAGAATTTGGGTGGGTTCATCTTCTGGATGTCATCTTTGCCGACTGTGACCTTCTTGCCATTCTCCACCAGCTCCACGATCACCTCATCCCCTTTTTCCTCCTTGATGCTGGCTGCCTCGAAACCCTGCTTCTCCGAAGGGACCCAGACCAGCTTCTTGGCGGCCCAGTCAGCCTGGGCCACTGGGTTGTTGATGAAGTTTTTGTCCACAAAGAGGAACTTCTCATCGTCACTGAGCTGGTCCTTCTGCGCCATGGTGCCTGGTTGGTCCCCTGGGGAATAAGGCAACCAGGTAAGAATGACGCCAGAACCAGATTGGCCTAAAAACAGATCAAGAACCAAGCCCTAAAGACAGATAAAACCTTCACCTCCCCATGTCTGGGGATGCAATCTGCAGAAATATCTCACAAAGCACAAAGGTGTTCACAGCAGGATGGTTTATGTTGTCAAAAAATGTAAATGACGCAAAGGCTCTTCAGAAAAGGATCTGCACTACTATATATTGTCCACCAACATGGCATGAATTCGTAAACCATGATATTCTCATACAATGAAATGCTATCGAGGGGTTAAGATGCGAGAAGTAGGTCTAGATGTGTTGACACAGGAACAAATTCAAGTCTTATAGTTTACTGCAAAAATAAAAGGGGGTGGTCCTCGAATGTTTAAACATAGGTTTATCACATTATCTAGCAACCCCATTCTAAGATATATACCCAAGATAAATGAAAACATACTTCCACACAAAAACTCAGGTGAGTGTTCATAGAAGCATTATTCCTAATAGCTAAAAAATAGAAAAACCCAAATGTCCATCAACAGATGAATGGATAAATAAAATGTGGCCTATACATTTAATGGAATATTACTCAACCATGAAAAGGAGCGGAGTACTGAAATACACTGAGTGTTAATGAATCTTGAAAACATTATGCTAGTGAAAGAATCTAGTCATAGAGGACCACATGTTATATGATTTCACTTATATAAGAAATGTCCATAATAGGCAAATTCATAGAGATCAAAAGTAGATTAGTGGTTGCCAACAGCTGGGAGAGAATAAAAGGGTGACAGTAGAGGGATCAAACTGCAAACATCCACTGAATCATCGAAAAAGCAAGAGAGTTCCAGAAAAACATCTACTTCTGCTTTATTGATTACGCCAAAGCCTCTGACTGTGTGGATCACAACAAACTGTGGAAAATTCTTCAAAAGATGAGAATACCAGACCACCTTATCTGCCTCCTGAGTAATCTGTATGCAGGTCAAGAAGCAACAGTTAGAACTGGACATGGAACAACATACCAGTTCCAAATTGGGAAAGGAGTACATCAAGGCTATATATTGTCACCCTGCTTATTTAACGCATATGCAAAGTACATCATGCAAAATGCCAAGCATAAGCTAGAAATAAAATTGCTGGGAGAAATATCAATAACCTCAAATACGCAGATGACACCACCTTTATGGCAAAAAGCGATGAGAAACTCAAAAGCCTCTTGATGACAGTGAAAGAGGAGAGTGAAAAAGTTGACTTAAAGCTCAACATTCAAAAAACTAAGATCATGGCATCCGGTCCCATCACTTCATGGCAAATACATGGGGAAACAATGGAAACAGTGACAGACTTTATTTTCTTGGGCTCCAAAATCACCGCAGATAGTGACTGCAGTCATGAAATTAAAAGACACTTACTCCTTGGAAGAAAAGCTACCAACCTAGACAGAATATTAAAAAAGCAGAGACATTACTTTGTCATCAAAGGTCCATCTAGTCAAAGCTATGGTTTTTCCAGTGGTCATGTATGGATAAAAGAGTTGGACTATAAAGAAAGCTGAGGGCTGAAGAATTGATGCTTTTGAACTGTGGTCTTGGAGAAGACTCTTGAGAGTCCCTTGGACTGCAAGGAGATCCAGCCAGTCCATCCTAAAGGAAATCAGTTCTGCATATTCATTGGAAGTACTGAAGCTGAATCTGAAACTCCAATACTTTGGCCACCTGATGCGAAGAACTGACTCATTGGAAAAGACCCTGATGCTGGGAAAGATTGAAGGCAGGAGGAGAAGGAGACGACAGAGGATGAGATAGTTGGATGGCATCACTGACTCGATGCACATGAGTATGAGCAAGCTCTGGGAGTTGGTGAAGGACAGGGAAGTCTAGCGTGCTGCAGTCCATGGGGTTGCAAAGAGCTGGACGTGACTGAATGACTGAACTGAACTGAAGTGGAGGGGAGTGGGGTTTCTTTTTAGGGTAAAGAAAATGTTCTAGAATGTACTGCAGTGATGGATACACAATTCTGTGAATATGCTGAAAGCCATTCAATTGCACAATTTAAATGGGTGAATTGCATGGTATTTAAACTGGATCTGAATAGAACTGCTTAAAAATGAAATATCGGGAATATTGTAAAACACTAGTATAATAACCCATTTTTATGTTAAAATATTTTAAATTCATATAGGTAAAATAACTGGCGAAATATGTACTTATTGAGTACAGTTTTGAAGGGATTTTTACTTTTCGTGAGTTTTTCCCTAGTTTTTTGTAGTAAAATATATATAAGATTTACTATCTTATACATTTTCATTTTATTTAAATACATCCATGCTGCTGCTGCTGCTAAGTTGCTTCAGTCGTGTCCGACTCTGTGAGACCCCATAGATGGCAGCCCACCANTATCGGGAATATTGTAAAACACTAGTATAATAACCCATTTTTATGTTAAAATATTTTAAATTCATATAGGTAAAATAACTGGCGAAATATGTACTTATTGAGTACAGTTTTGAAGGGATTTTTACTTTTCGTGAGTTTTTCCCTAGTTTTTTGTAGTAAAATATATATAAGATTTACTATCTTATACATTTTCATTTTATTTAAATACATCCATGCTGCTGCTGCTGCTAAGTTGCTTCAGTCGTGTCCGACTCTGTGAGACCCCATAGATGGCAGCCCACCAGGCTCCCCTGTCCCTGGGATTCTCCAGGCAAGAACACTGGAGTGGGTTGCCATTTCCTTCTCCAATGCATGAAAGTAAAAAGTGAAAGTGAATTCGCTCAGTCTTGTCTGACTCTTAGCGACCCCATGGACTGCAGCCTACCAGGCTCTTCTGCCCATGGGATTTTCCAGGCAAGAGTACTGGAATGGGTTGCCATTGCCTTCTCCGAAGTACAGCCATATTGTCATGCAATTATCACCACCATCCAACACCAGAACTATTTTCATCTTGTAAAACTGAGACTCACACCCATTAAACACTAATTCCTCATTACCTCCTCCCTCCAGCCACTGGCAAGCACTATTCTACTTTATGTTTCTATGAATTTCACTACTTTCAGGATCTCATGTCAGTGAAATAGTTAGTATTTATCCTTTGTCACCAGTTTATTTCACTTAGTATAATGTCTTCAAAGTTCATCCAGGTTGGAGCATGAATCAGAATTTCACTCATTTTTTAAGGCTTAGTAATATTTCATTGTATGGACATATGACATTTTGTTTATCCATTCATCTATTGATGGACACTTGAGTTGCTTCCATATTTCCTCTATTGTGAATAATGCTACTTTGAACATGGGTACACTTTCTATTACGCATTTTTGCCAAGAAAGAAAGTGAAAGTGAAAGTTGCTCAGTCATGTCCGACTCTTTGCGACCACATGGAATTCTCCAGGCCGGAATACTGGAGTGGGTAGCTGTTCCCTTCTCCAGGGGATCTTTCCAACCCAGGGACTGAACCCAGGTCTCCTGCATTGCACATGGATTGTTTACCAGCTGAGCCACATGGGAAGCCAATATAGTTTTATAACTTTTATTAAATTTATGATTAACAAAAATAGATACTTTAGAGAAGACTTCGAATAACCAATTTACATAAGAAAAAGATGTTCAGCCTCAGGAGTAAATGGAGAACTACAAGGTGAAGCAATGAGATGTTGCTTTTCACTTACCGCTTGGCCAAGATGAAAACCACTGATAATGCCTGTGTTGTCAGGAGAGTAGGGGCTGGGGCTCTGCATACATTGCCCTTATGGATGGAAAAGTCCTAAAAATTCACACACATCCTTTGACCTACAATTCCATTTCTAGTAATTTAGCTTATGGAAACAGACAAGTGTTAACAGATGTATAAAAATGTGCACTGCTGTGCAATTTGGCTCAGCGAAACCTGCAAGCAATCCAAATAGTTTTCAGGAAGTGTCTTGTTAAATTACAGATTATCCGGGCAACAGAATGCTATAAGCCCACCCAAAACTCAAGATGTAGACTTTTATATATGCCACACAAAGCTTTGCCCTTTCAACCACACACCTCTCCCCCCTCTCGTGCTGTTGGTGGGAATATAAGTTGGTGCAGCCACTATGGAAAATAGTATGGAAGTTCCTCAGAAAACTAAAAATAGAATTACCAGGAATCATTACCAGAATGATCCAGCAGTCCTATTCCTGGGAATATGCCTGGACAAAACTATAATTCATACAGATATATGCATCCCTATGTTCACAGCAGCACAGTCCACAATAGCTAAAATATGGCAACAACCTAAATGTTCATCAACAGATGAATGGATAAAGAAGAGGTGGTGCATAGATACACTGGAATACTACTCGGCCATAAAAAAGGATGAAACAGTGCCATTTGCAACAACATGGATGCAACAAGAGATTATCATAGTAAGTGAGATAAGTCAGAAAGAGAAAGACAAATACCATAAGATGTCACTTATATGTGGAATCTAAAATATAGCACAGAGGAACCTATCTATAACATGGAAACGGACTTTCGGACAAAGAGAACAGGCTTGTGGTTGCCAAGGGGGAATGGGGAGGAAGAGGGATTGACAGTGTGGGATTGGCAGGTACAGACTATGACACTCAGAACGGATAAACAAGGTCCTAATATAGAGCACAGGGAACTATATTCAATATCCTGTGATGAAACATAATGGAAAATAATATTAAAAAAAAGAATGAAAGTGATAATTCATAGACTTCATGCTGTTTACCGATTTGCCCACAAGTTTTGAACATTAAAAGACTCTAAATTCATTAAAATGCAAATTATAGACTTGTAAAATAAAAAATAAGGATTTTTCCCTTTCATCTTAACCTATTTGTCATTTACATGCTTTAAAATTCTCTTATTGTAAGTGCACAATTCAATGATTTTTAGTAAATTTACAGAGCTGTGCATCTATCATGATGTTAAATTTTGGAACACTCTCATCATCCCAAAAAGGGTTTCCTCATGCTAGTCTGCAGTCACTCTCTGTTCCTACTCCCAACTCCCTGGCAATTACTAATCTACTATCTGTCTCTATAGATGTGCCTTTTCTGGATGCTGCAAAAAAACAGAATTGTACAATAGGTGACTTTTGACCATGCAAAGTCAATATGACAAAAACCAATATGCTTAAATGGAATACTCAGCAATAAAAAGGCACAAATTACACAATAAAATAGATGAATTGTGAAAGCAAGCTTAATGAAAGAAGCAGAACCCAAATCCTACACACTCTATTCCGCTGATAAGAAGGTCTAGAAAAGGCAAAGCTGTGGGAACAGGAAACGGATCAGTGGTTGCTCACAGGCTGGGGAGGGAACTGGCCGCCAAGAGGCATAAAGGAACTTCCAGGGCGATGGAAACATTCTATCTCCTGATCATGGCGATGATTATACAACTATATACATTTGTCAAAATTCACTGAGCTGTACACTTAAAAACCAGTGAATTTTTTAAAAAGTAAAAGAAATACTATATGTACATTATACCTCAATAAAGCCAAATAAAATCATTATAAAAGAATGTCTTGTCACTTTATTTATTTTTTTCTTCATTAAAAAAATTAACTTATTTATTTTAATTAAATTAAATTTTATTTTAATTGAACTTATTTATTTTAATTAATTTATTTAATTGTAGTGGTTTCTGCCATACACTGACATGAATCAGCCATGGGTGTACATGTGTCCCCCATCTTGAACCCCCCTCCCATCTCCCTCTCCATCCCATCCCTCTGGGTCATCCCAGTGCACTGGCCCTGAGCACCCTGTCTCATGCATCGAACCTAGACTGGTGATCTGTTTCACATATGATAATATACATGTTTCAGTGCTATGCTCTCAAAGCATCCCTGTCTTGTCATTTTATACATCTGTGTTGAGAGTTGGTCTGTGAAGAAGGCTGAGCGCCGAAGAATTGATGCTTTTGAACTGTGGTGTTGGAGAAGACTCTTGAGAGTCCCTTGGACTGCAAGGAGATCCAACCAGTCCATTCTGAAGATCAGCCCTGGGATTTCTTTGGAAGGAATGATGCTAAAGCTGAAACTCCAGTACTTTGGCCACCTCATGCGAAGAGTTGACTCACTGGAAAAGACCCTGATGCTGGGAGGGACTGAGGGCAGGAAGAGAAGGGGACGACAGAGGATGAGATGGCTGGATGGCATCACGGACTCGATGGACGTGAGTCTGAGTGAACTCCGGGAGTTCGTGACGGACAGGGAGGCCTGGCGTGCTGCGACTCATGGGGTCGCAAAGAGTCAGACACGACTGAGTGACTG
This sequence comes from Neotragus pygmaeus, assembly GCA_006410875.1. Lineage (NCBI taxonomy): Eukaryota > Metazoa > Chordata > Mammalia > Artiodactyla > Bovidae > Neotragus > Neotragus pygmaeus. The sequence goes on from SJYV01003368.1 coordinate 2,660,258, forward strand.
AACTGAACTGAACTGATACATTTTTAAAGTCTAGAAAACTAGATGCAAAAATATTAAACCAGGGTTCTATTTGGTCAAATATAGGACAGTCTGAACATCAGTAAGGTAAATACAACAGTTGAAAGATTAGTATGTTTAAATCCATGAGGTCAACATGGTTAAAAAAATTCACAGATCATCTTTGTAAGCTGCTGAGAATCAACCCACGGTTTTGAAAACTGGTAAAGAAAGAGGGGGAAACTAAGACACTGATTCTGCCTCTCTATAAATTCTTCCTCAAGGCCACTAAATAATTGACAAGAAGTCTGTCTTTATCTAAAATATTAAGTCATTAAATGTCAGATTCTCCAATCGATTGTCTAGATATGTCCAGGAGACGAGCTGCTGAGGCAACAGACTCTTTTCAGACCTGTCCAATGGCCCATCCCAGGCCCTCTGACCATACCTGCAGGAGCTGTCCTGCCCTTGGAACACTGGCTCGTGTTCAGCTACTCCAACTCGACCCACCTCTCCTCCCCTACCCACTGGTGGTTCCAAAGAACCAAGGTACAGGCTGGGTGAGAATGTACAGTCACAAGGACATACTGTGTGGTTGATGCCCCTCCTTCAGCAGAAAACAATTCATAGCTCCTTTAGCTATGAATCCCCTCTTGGAGGCGCATAACCTCTGATCAGCTTTGTTTTTGCAGCGTTAAGGTTACTGAGTAGGTGTAGGTGGTGCCGGCCCGATCCATCCTTTGTAAGGTTCTCCAGCTGCTATTCAGGCTTCCCAAGTGGTGCTGGTGGGAAAGAACCCACCTGCTAATGCAGGAGATGCAAGATAATTTGTATGCTTGGCCAAATCCCATGGAGGTGGACTAACTTCCACATCCCACCAATGGGCCCCTGAAGCTGGGTTGTCAACTCCTAAAATGCAGACTTTGCAAGGCAGAAATCAGAGGGGCAGTTCCTCCTGCTTTCCTCTTCCGGGGTGAAAATAACAATAATGAAAACCAGGAGCTAATTTGTTCAGAAAGGTTAGTTATTTCTCCTGGGCGACCTGATCTGGTAGCTCATTAAAAAATAAAATAAGAAATGAGTGAATCATTCCCTAAATCTGAAAAATCACTCCAGTTTTCCCAAAAAGTGAACTAAAGAATTGTAGAAAATGTATACTGTTCCAGGTTTAATGATCACATTTCCTGCACTTTAAATTCTTTTGGGAGGCAGTGACTCTGGAAATGTGGGATCCAGATTCCCCAAATAGGGATTGAACCCAAGCCCCCCTGCAGTGGAAACATGGAGTCTTCATCACTGGACCCCCAGGAAAGTCGCTCTTAATTTTTAAATTGCTATTGAATTTCTCCTGGGACATAGTAAGTCCAACAGCATTCTCCCTTCACCCCCCTTTCACTGCTTAAAAAAAAAACAACTACCATCTACTATCTATCTGCTATAAAAGAATTCTTGCTACATAAATGTAGAAGAAATAATGAAACTAGAATGTAGCAATTCTGGAACTCTGAATAAAATAATAGGTCTTGGGAATCACTATAAAATTTGCTAAAACATCAGACCAGTGGTTCTCAAACTTCCTTGTGCATCAGCTTCACCTGGGAGGTTGTGGAATCACAGATGCCTGGGCCCACCCTAGAGCTTCTGAGCCAGTAGGTCTGGGGTGAACCCAGGGATCTGCATTTCTAACAGGCTCCCGAGTGATGCTGAGGATACTGGTCCACAGTTTCAGACCCACCCCATTATATCAGATGACAAGCAAACGTGCTGTGTGCTCAGTTGTGACTGACTCTTTGCAACCTCATGGACTGTCACCTGTCAGGCTCCTCTGTCCGTGGGGTTTTCCAGACAAGACTACTGGAGTGGGTTGACATTTCCTCGTCCAAGGGATCTTCCCAACAAAGGGATCAAACCTGCGTCTCTTATGTCTCCTGCATTGACAGGTGGGTTCTTTCCCACCAGCACCATCTGGGAATCCTGAATAGCAGCTGGAGAATTTACAATGGATGGATCTGGCCGACACCACCTACACCTACTCAGCAAGCTTAACGCTGCAAAAACAAAGCCGATCAGAGGTTATGTGCCTCCAGAAGGGATGCCTGGGGAAGCAGCACCACCACCAGTGAAATATTCTTACAGAAAAAAGGGGGTGGGCGGGGACAGACACTGGCGAAGCCTCTGGATCTAACACCTATTTAAGGGAAATGCAGGGCGCAGGGAACATGCCAACCAAGGTCACGGGCGTGTGACAAAGTCCACAAGGTCGGAAAGCGTAGGGTGAATGACTCAGTTTCTTTAACAGGTAAACCATTTTAAAAGGGGGGGAACCTATAGATTAGAAGAGGCTTTGGGGGGACTTCCCTGGTGGCCTAGTGGTCCATTCTCCCAAGGCAAAGGGCCTTGGTTCGATACCTGGTCAGGGAACTGGATCCCATATGCTGCAACTAACACCCAGAGAAGCCGCATAAATCAACAGATATCTATTGAACAAAGAGGTATAATAGCTTTTTTAAAACCCTGTTCCTCAAAACGGTACCTGATTAAGTAAACTACAATGCCACAGCATGATAACAAATCACACAAACACTTGTGTGAAAAAAGAAGGCAGACACAAGAAGGATGTACTGTGTGATTCTATTTACAGGCAGAACTCAGAGATGCTTCAGGCTCAGTTCCAGACCATTGCAATAAAGCAACTATCACAATAAAGCAAGTTACGTGGATACTTTGGTTTCCCAGTGTATAAAAAGGTTGCATTTATACTATGCTATTGTCTATTAACTGTGAAATAGCATTATGTCTGATGTCTACCTTAACGAAAAATACATGATTGTTAAAAAATTCTGACTTTCATCTGAGCTTTCAGTGAGTCACAGTAGCAACGACAAAGATCACTGATCACAGATCACATAACAGATATTACAAGGAAATCACCTTAAATATACAAGAATTACCAAAATGTATCACAGAGACATGAAGTAAGCAAATGGTGTTGGAAAAATGGCACCAACAGACTTGCTGAACATAAATTTGCCATAAGCCTTTAAATTGTAGGGAAAAAAAAAAAGCCCACAGTATCTGTGAAGCACAATAAAATGAGGTGCGCCTGTATATGAGATTCAAAACCAGGCAAACCTAACATATGGTGCTAGACATCAGATGTAACTGGAAGGGAAGGACATGATGGAGGCTGATGGAGCTGATAACTTTGTTTCTTAATCTGAGTTACCAGTTACATGGGTGGAAATTCATCAAGCTACATGCCTATAGAGATGTGTACAGTTCTGATATAGAAAATACTTCAGTGAAAAATTTTTCTTTTTACCTTTCATTATGGTAAAATACACATAATAAAATTTACCATCTTTACCATTTAATTGCGCAGTTGAGTAGTATAAGTACAATCAAGAGAAGTTTTTGAATGGTAGCCAATTACACCCAAGAAGACCAGGAGATGTACTTTATTTGTTTCGAGCAGCATGACAACGAAGTGGGCTCTTCCTACTTTCTATGTTGGTGCTGCTGCTGCTGCTAAGTCGCTTCAGTCGTGTCCAACTCTGTGTGACCCCAGAGACAGCAGCAACCAGGCTCCCCCGTCCCTGGGATTCTCCAGGCAAGAACACTGGAGGGGGTTGCCATTTCCTTCTCCAATGCATGCAAGTGAAAAGTGAAAGAAGTAAAGTCGCTCAGTTGTGTCCGACTCCTAGCGACCCCATGGACTGCAGCCTACCAGGCTCCTCCGTCCGTGGGATTTGCCAGGCAAGAGTACTGGAGTGGGGTGCCATTGCCTTCTGAGCTGCCTTAAAAATCAGGAAAAAAAAAAAAAAGAAAGAAAAGCAAAAAACACAGCAGAAAAGCAGAAGGACTTAGGAATTTCCACTGCCAGGAACCCTGTCTAATCTAGGACTCAAAAATACAAACAGATCAAGTGCAAAGATCCAGTCTTTGTCCAAAAGAAGGAGAGAGAGGCTGGGCTGCTTCCCATGTCGCTGAGGCCTCTGACAGCCACGATGTGTGAAATCCACTTTGGTCAAAAGAAAGAAAAGGAAAGGGGGAGGTTGGCTTCACTCTAGAACGGCGTTTCCCAGAGTACGTTCCTTGGAACTCGAATCCCTCGAAATATTAATACTTGGGGTGGGGGTGGTGCAGGATTCAGGGAAGCTGAGACACTCTCCATTTGAGAAGTGCTATCCCTTTCCCTCCATCATTTAGAGGGAGAGCTCGCATCAGGACATCCAAGGTCCTGACATGTGAAAGCTATCTCGGTCCTTTGACCACACAAACACTACAGACCCCAAACACTGATTAAATCCCATAGATTTGCCCTTGAGAAAATGTGGTGAGTCTAGCAAATTAATATTACTAGTAATTAATATTATTAATATTAGTAACCATAGATGCTGCTCTGTCTTCTTTTTTTTTTACATCATGTGACATGGGGGACCTTAGTTCCCTGAGCAAGGATTGAACTGTGCCCCCTGCCCTGGGTACACAGAGTCTTAACCACTGGACCACTGAAGCCCCACTGCTGCTGTAATTGACTGTCAGCTATTATCTCGTTTAAACCCCTAAAAAATGCTACCCAAGGCACCACTACACTGAGGCACAGAGAGGGTCAGTGATTTGACCATCAAAGCACAGCTAGATGTGGTGGAATCCGAATAAAAAATGTTTTCCAAGTAATCTTTCCTGTTCTGTCTGCTGCTATTGCTACATCGCTTCAGTCATGTCTGACTCTGTGTGACCCCATAGACAGCAGCCCACTAGTCTCCCCCGTCCCTGGGATTCTCCAGGCAAGAACACTGGAGTGGGTTGCCATTTCCTTCTCCAAGGCATGAAAGCGAAAAGTGAAAGGGAAGTCGCTCAGTCGTGTCCACCTCTTAGTGATCCCATGGACTGCAGCCCACCAGGCTCCTCCGTCCATGGGATTTTCCAGGCAAGAGTACTGGAGTGGGGTGCCATTGCCTTCTCCTACCTTCTTTGAAATAGGGAAAAAACTTGAGGACTGAAAGAAACATAGACGCACACGGTATACACCCTTGGTCAGTCTTTGGCAACTTGAAGGCTGCAGGTAACTTGGTTTTATTTTTATAAGGATTTGCCTCAGCATGCAGCCAGAACCTTGAGCCTTCAAAATTTGAGATAGTGGACAATCAGGCAGACAATGTCAGGTCAGGCATTAGGTGAGGTACAGGGGGAAACGAAAAGCAGCCTGCCGGACCGCAGCAGTGGTCAGAGAGCACGCCGCAGTGATAGGATTCGCCATGCTCTAAAGGCAGGGAAACTGAGGTCTTTAATTTAGAGCTGGGTCTCTCAAAACGGTGGCACTACTGACATTTGGGGATGGATAATTCTTTGCTGGTGGGGTGGATGGCGGGCGGAAGTGTGGGGGAGGGGGGCAGGCGGAGCGTGCAGGGAGAGGGCCTGCCCCTTGCCTTGTAAGGCCATTAGCAGCATCTCTGGTCTGAGACGCAACAACCGAAAATGTCTGCAGGTATCACTAGATGTCCCTTAGGGGGAGGACTGTCCCAGCCAAACTGGAATGCCAGCTATGGAAGGCCACACACGTGGAGGGCAAGAACATGAGGGCAGACGAGAGAAGCCCAGACAGGCAAACCTCAAGGAGCCTCCCACCCTCCTGGTTTCTTCCTCTCAAGCTCTCCTCCTCCACCATCACCCCCCCACCAATTCCTGCCCTGTACCGTCCAATGTCCTGCATCAGCTCTAAGAGCTGAAAGGATACCTTCAGGCTCATTACCCAAGATTGATGTATACTATGTCCAGTTCATGATCAAAGGCTGCTATCCAGCCTTTTGATGAAAGCAAAGGACTCTTCACTGTTGGTGTCAGCAACGTCGGACACAGCCAAGTGTGTCAGCTCTGGGCACACCCTGGCTTCCTCAACAACACCCAGTTTCCTTCTTTGAGCTCTTCATTAGCCTCTGTAAGACCACAGGTTTACACATCCCAGTTCTGTGCTGAACTCACTGGGTGGCTCTGGGCAAGTCACTCTCTCTCTCTCTCTGGGCCTTGTGTTTTTCACTTGCGGAAAGAAATAGAAAGGGCTCTAACATTTTGTGGTATCTGTAATTCCAGATCAAAAAGGTTGGAGTTGGACCAACTGAGAATGTTTAACTATTTTAGCTTGTTTTAGCATCGGTTTTATCTTCCCCAGAGGAACTCAGGGGTAAAAGATCTTGCCCCTTCTGCTTCTGTATTATTGAAAAATGAATAAAATTCCCCAGAGTCAACAGTAACAGGATTTGCACATCATCAGCCCCAGTTAACAGCTACGCTCAGTATTTTACTGCCAAGATTTTGGACCAGAGACACCAACTCAAATGTCGCTGGGGTCAGGTAAGCAAAGCAAAGTGACCCAGGCTGGAGGTGGCTGGACAGAGCCCTGTGGTCTGTCCAGAGGAGACAGGGCAGCTTCCTAGCTCCTGCTGAGGTGTTTGAGTGAGGATGTGGGCCCTGCACTGCCAGATATCGAACAGACTTGGAAGTCTGCATTTAGGTATGAAATGAAAGTGAAAGTGAAGTTGCTCAGTCAGGTCTGACTCTTGCGACCCCATGGACTGTAGCCCACTAGGTTGCTCTGTCCACGGGATTCTCCAGGCAAGAATACTGGAGTAGGTAGCCATTCCCTTCTCCAGGGGATCTTCCTGACTCAGGGATCAAACCCAGGTCTCCTGCATTGCAGGTGGATCTTTTTATTGTCTGAGCCATCATATCCATCCCTAAAGGAAATCAGTGCATGTTTCAAATGTCATGCAGGCAAAATGAAAACCTTTGGGGCCTGATCTAGAACACAGACCACCAGCTGACAGGACCTCTGTAGAGAAGAAACTAGGTCAAGATCTGGTCCAGGTGAAGGAGGAGTCAGTGTGGAGAGGGAAGCAGGGGGAGGGGCTGGCCCCCAGATGCACCAGATCTCCAGGCCCCAAACTGTCACCATGAGCAACCGGGACTCTTAATCTGTCATTAACAACAGGCACTATTATCACTGTGCTGCGTGTGCTAAGTCGCTCAGCTGTGTCCGACTCTTTGCAGACCTATGGACTGTAGCCACCAGGCTCCTCTGTCCATGGGATTTTCCAGGCAAGAATACCGGAGTGGGTTGCCATGCCCCCTTCCAGGGGGTCTTCCCGACCCACGGATCAAACTGGCATCTCTTATATCTCCTGCATTGGCAGGCGGGTTCTTTACCACTAGCGCCACCCAGGAAGCCTTTATTCCCCTTTCTATTCATGGGACATCAAGCTAGGCTATTTATTATATATACACCATCTTGTTATGTTTTCTAATACATGAGGTAGGCATTATTGTTTACTCCTATAAGGCTATGGAGATCCCAGAAAGTAAAGGCTTTTGCTTGTAAAAGTTGAAGCCAAGATTGGAACCCAGATCTGACACCTTATCCAAGCAGGAAGTCTCCTCCTTGCTTGGCTTCCTTGCACGGACCTGTCCTTGTGAGGCTTTGCCATAGCTGCACCCCTTTGCGTACTGTTTTTAAAGTACCCCCAGAAGGAAGTTCTTATAATTATCAAAGCTAAATTAATTTTTCCTCTCTACCAAGAGAACTTGGTCAGCAAGAGGTCTGGTGAATCCCACGGAGGGTGCTTTGAGGATAGAGAGAACTGGCCATTTCTGGTCCTAAAAGCCCCATTGTGTCTTGTCTCTTGCAACTCTGGCTTAGCACAGCTTAAAATATGTGTAGTCTCCTATGTGTCCATTAGAAATTTAAATCGACAATGTCTTGAGAGGACTGTTTAGCAATATCTATCCATTTAAAATGTGCATGCTCTCTAACTTAGCAAATTGCATTGCTGGGAATTTATCCTGCAGGTAAACTCATATAATTAGATATAAATAGATATACAAAGATGTCCCTGAAGCCCTGTTTATATGTGGAGTGAAGCTGTGAATTTCAATAAGAGGTTGTTGTAGTAAGATGCTATTTTGTTATTCAGTCACTAAGTCATGTCCAACTCTTTGCAACCCCATAGACTGCAGCATGCCAGGTTTCCCTGTCCTTCACTTTCTCCTGGAGTTTGCTCAAATTCATGTCCTTTGAGTCAGTGATGCTATCTAACCATCTCATTCTCTTTCGCCCCTTTCTCCTTTTACCTTCAATCTTTCCCCGCATCAGAGTCTTTCCCTGACTCCTTGATTAGATACTGCTGCTGCTGCTGCTAAGTCGCTTCAGTCGTGTCCTACTCTGTGCAACCCACAGACGGCAGCCCATTGGGCTCCGCCATCCCTGAGATTCTCCAGACAAGAAAACTGGAGTGAGCTGCCATTTCCTTCTCCAACGCATGAAAGTGAAAAGTGAAAGTGAAGTCACTCAGTCGTGTCTGACTCAGCAACCCCATGGACTGCAGCCTACCAGGCTCCTCCATCCATGGGAGTTTCCAGGCAAGAGTACTGGAGTGGGATGCCATTGCCTTCTCCGTGATTAGATGCTATACGTCCATATAATAGAATATTACCCAGGTGATTTTAAAACACCACAATATGCTGATTTAGAAAGTTAAAAATATGCAATTAAGTGAAAAAACAGCTAATTTACAAAGCCAACAATATTTGTGTAAAAAAGGAAGATTTGATGTAGAAAAGTTTTGGAAAGATGCTCAAGAATACATTAACAACGCTTATATCTAAAGATGGGGAAGAGTGGAGAGGCAGGGAAGGACAAAGAAGTTCAGGAATTCTACCTGGAGAGGCATTCTACATGGAGACCAGGGAAGGGTTATAACCAGCCCCAGTGGTCTCAGACTCTGAGGGATACAGAACTCTTCCGAGATTCTGTATCATTTGCTGCCTGCTTCACCAGCAGAGGGGAAGTTCAAGCCTGTATGGGTGAACAAGAGGCAAGCCCATGGCCCTTTCTTAGGGACTTTGATGAGGACCATTCCTCTTTCACCTCCGAATCACTTATGTGGTTCAGAGACACCTGATTTCCTCTGCAGGAACAAGAGGCAATGCTAGCTTCTTTATCATCTGACCCCTTACAAAATTTCCTGCAAAGTCAACTATTCTCCAACAAAGCAAAACAAAAAGTTCCTTCAAATTTCTACATAGCTTTTTGCAGACTCAGACTTTCTCCCACAGTGTGGCCATGGTTAAATACGTTTGATGGTCAGAGTGAAGGGAAGAGACCCCAGGGATCAAAGGAGTCACCTTGGAATGTGACTCCCACTCACAAACAGGCTCCTCCCACTCACAGGTGAGCTCTTCAAGGACACCATAGAGATCCTACACAAATCACAAAATACCTGGTCATGTTCCTGACACAGGCGAGGAAATGTATCTATATTAGTGCAGAAGATTCTAATCACCGCCTTTACCCAAATAGGAACTGAGTTTATGAAAAGAGATGGCAAGAAAAGAAATTTAAGGGCAGGTTTCTCTTTTATGGAAAGAATACACCGTAGGTTTCTTGGTTCTGCCAAGTACCTGCTGGGCAACATTGAGCAAAATCCTTAAGGTCTCTTGTTATGTATAAATAACCATCCACGGAAGTTCACCAGGGGCCAAGCACGGTGCTAAATCCTTCTTATGCATGATCCCCTTGAATCCTCCCAGCAGGGCAATTCCATAGGCACTGAAGACTTGAAAGAGCTAGTTTTGTAAAATCTTGTCTTCCTTATTGGCTAGCTCAAGCTATCTTAAGCAAGTTATTCAGTCTCCACATTTGTGAAACAGGACCAATAATAATAGCATCCACTCCAAAGAGCTGTTATGAAGATTTACTGACAAGATGTCTATAATGGATTCAGCACGGTGTTCCAGCAAAAGCACTCAACAGATGTTAGCTAGTCTCATTAGCCCCATTTTACAGATGAGAAAACTGAGGTTTGGGAAGGACAACATGGATGATTTCTACATTTGCTTGTGACATTCTTGGATTCTGGTGAATTTAAAATTGGATGTGGTTTGCCAGAAAAATCTAATGTGTATCTGAGTTTAGAGTTACATGGTTGTGCCTACAGCAAAAAATTCACCTGTTTGGATTCAATATGCTGAGGAAAAGAGAAGACCACTTTCCCACCCCCAAAATAAAACTTCAAAACAAAAGAGAGCAGGAGAAGGTAATCTCCCTCTTCTTCCAAATGTCTTCCTCTCCAGACTCCCCAACTTGTTCCCAAATGGAAACGACAAGGGCAGAGAAATCCCCAGAGGCAGGACCAACGAAGCTGCAATACAGGGCTAATTTGCGAGGGGGCTGGGGATGGCCTCATGGAAAACGCTACCATAAATGGGCATGTTTGCCTCAATCTCAGCCCTCACACAGAAAAGTAACGATAACAAATCCATAACAAATACCTTGTACGGAATTACATGTCTATTTCAGACATGATAATAAAACACACGGTGTTTACCAGCCCTAGAAGCTTCTTGAGGAAGGCCCAGCTAGTTCACCTTTTGGACTCTGGGGATGGCAGCCCATCTAATCTAGTCAACTAGAGGACCACACCACCAGGGGACAAACAGTGCATTTTATTTAAAATTTGCAAAAGGTCAGTTTATATTTTCTTCAAAGAGATGATAAACACTAGCCCTACTGGTCGCATCACGTCCCATCAGAAAGCTGATTCCAACAAAGTTTTTGTTCATGGTAAAGAAAAAAGTTGGTGGGGTCAGGGGTATAGAATTGGCAGGAATGGGATCCACCACTTGTAAGCTGTGTGACATTGGGCAAATTAAACTCTCTGAGCCTCAGTTATCTTGTATACTAAACAGGCATTACAATGCTTCCCTTAAAATGTTGCAATGACTAAATGAGGTCAATGAAGTCAAACACTGCTACAGTGCCTGGCACATAAGCACTCCGTCAATGGTAGTTTATCTCAATGGGAAAGCACCAAGGAAACTGCACTTCCATGGGTCTTTAATGTCTTGTTTCACCCATTGCTATCTAATGACTTTCAGCTCAGCTTCTGCAAGCTCCTTCTCTGTATATAATTTGCAATTTAATCTATTCGTTCTTAATACTGTACTAAATGCTCCCTTTCTCGGGGTTTCTCAATATTTGCTTTTACTTCTTGATGAGTGCAGTTTTGAATGCTGCCTTTCCTCAGGCAGCCAAATCCCCATCAGCTCTCAGTGCAGAGAACAGACAACAGGTGGCAGCCACTTTCTCTCACTTTGCCCACTTGGTGGGACATGAGAGCAACATGGTGTTCTGCAGGAAAGCCCAGCCCCATCTTACCTAATGCACTTGCAGACTCTGTAAGCAAGTGCAGGCTTTGGCATCTGAGTATTTGAGGCCCCTGGGGTCAACCTGGATAAGATTTTTTTAATTTTGGAGGGAGGGTGGGGTGTGTGTCTGTAAGAAAACCAAGCTTTAAAAATGGATCATGATCAGAATATCATTCAAGGCTTATCAGCAGTGCATCCTCTAGAGCAGGGGTCCCCCAACCTCCAGCATCTAATGCCTGATGATCTGAGGTGGAGCTGATGTAATAATAATAATAATAAAGTGCACAATAAATGTGATGTGACTGAATCATCCTGAAACCATCCCCCTATCCTGGTCCATCAAAAATTGTCTTCTATGGGGATGCCAAAAAGGTTGGGACTGCTGCTCTAGACTGGGGAAAAACACTCCCCCTTCTGCCCATGGTTGTTTAAACTGATGCTTCCAACTCCACTTGGAGCCACACATTGCCTGCCTTTGAGATAGGAAATGACTTTTCAGTGAAAGCTGGATCTTTGATATTTCCAAGGCAGTGTATCTCCCAGAGTCTCCCCATAACAAAAATCATCTGGGACTCATATACACAGAGTACAGTTTCTCCGAAGATTCTAAAGTTACCGGAGATGGGCCTAGGCATTATCTTTAATAAGTACTCCCAAGGGGGTACTTCTCATTGACTACCTTGGGAGATGCTGGTTTGGGGAATAGGATGACGGGGCAGAGAGAAATGAAAATTGTTAACCCTCAGCCCCTCCCCAGTGGTCCTTAAGAGGACGGCAACAGATGCGCCTCATGGCTCCCCAGCCCCTATAGGATGCTCTGCAGGATCCTGTAACCCCCGACTCAACTTCGTCCCCCGCAGGACCACATACTTACAGAACTCCAACTGGGGGGGGAGAGCGGAGAAGAAACTTGACGGAGAGCTCAGATCTGGTACACCTCCCAGGCAGGGGCGTCCAAATCTCCGCGCTCGCCCGGGACGCCTCTTTTTATAGACCCGGAGCTGCCCGCGGGTGGGAAAGGGGAGGCAGCCGAGGAGGGCGGGGTGGGGATGGGTCCCGCGCTGCTCCCTCCGCAGCGCCCCCTGCAGGGCCCGAAAAACGCCGCTCTGGTCCAGGCCTGGCGCGCTCCGGCCGCGACGCCCGTAAAGGGGCGCACACGGTGGGGGCCCCTGGGAAGGGCGCAGCGGGCAGAGGCGTTCGGGACTTTGTAACCCCGGCTCTCGGACAGTCGCGGAGACTCCGGGTCCCTAGAGAAATGGGTGGAGAGCTCTCGGCGTCTCTAGGGGATGCTTGAGAATTTCTTCCTTGAGTCAGTTCCAGCCGCGCAGGCTTTAACCGCTTCTTCCGCAGGGGAGGAGCTGTGGGGGTCCAAGTCGACACCTCCTCTCCCCGCTCCCCAGTTTTTTCGTCCCTACTGCCTGGAAAGGGGCTGGCTATGCTGCGAGACGAGCAGGGAAAGGGGATTTTCTGAACTTTGCAAAGTACAAGGCAGGAGCCCCCAACTCTGCTGGGAATTGTGCGGAAAGGGGAAGTTTTTACTTTTCCCAACTTGGCATCGCCACTTCCACCCACAAGCAAAAAAAAAAAAAAAAGGCCCAATTGTTGTGACTTCAGGCCCTGCTGCCTGTGTGACCGCAGGCAAGTCACTTCCCCTCTCTGAGCCTCCGTATTTGAAGCTGAAGTGTGTGTGTGGTAATTATGTAATTTGCAAGGTGCATGTCAGGATCCAAGGAGAATGTGGGTGCCACCCTGCTCTTTGAAAGCTCCCTTCTCCTGCTCCTCCCCGCCCCAAGAAATTCTTGCAAATGAAGCTGCTGAAAGCTTTCTCCCTGTCTCGGTCCCTCTCAGTAGCACTCCCTTACCCCCGTGTCCGCACCACCCCGTGCTGTGAGTCTGACACCGGGTTTCTCCGTCACCGTCACCGTTTGTCTGTCTTGTTCTGCCTTTCCTTCATTCTGTGTGTCTCACTCTTCCCATGGCTGTCTCTTACTGTCTCTCTGTCTCTCTCTGTCTCTGGTCCCTGTGTCTCTGGCTGCAGATCGCCCTCCCTTTCTCGCCCCATCTCTCTCCTGTCACACGCACGCACACAGGCCATAAAAGGAAGCCGCAGCGTTGGGCTGGCCCTGCGCCAGCCCGGGGACCCACGGGCAGCTGGGCGCCCCGCTCCCCGCCCGGCCGGACTCCTAGGTTCCCGGCCGGTCCTCCCACCCCGGGCGGGAGCTGCGGG
>SJYV01003368.1:2678300-2745811 GCA_006410875.1 Neotragus pygmaeus
GGGGGGCGGCATCTGAGGGCAGTGGGGTGGGAGGGGGACCCCTCTGCTTGCGGCTGAGCCAGAAGGAGGTGGCCCCCCAAGTCCCACGTTGGTCCTAGCTGCTTAAGCCAGAGGGTTTGCTGAGGGGGTTAAAGATGTTGGAAGACCCTTACCCGGCTCTGTGCTTGGTACTCGCCCCCATCTTATCCAGCAAACTCTCCTCTGGCCACCAGGCCAGGTGATGGGGAGCCCTTTATTAGTGCCCCCATTTTGCAGGTAAGAAAACCGAGGCCCTGGAGGAGTGAAGGGTTTTGCCTGAACCCCCGCTGGGTCTGAGGTCCACAGCTGCCAAGATTCACTTCCTGAGGGGCATTAAGGGGAAATGCCCAGAAGAATTAGCCTTGAGGCTAAAGACCCCCACTAAGGTTAGTTGGAATCTGCCAGTGCCATTTTCTAGTTGTTTGACCTGGTGCCTCAGTTTCCCTACCTGTATAATGGGAAGAACAGCAGTCATTTCTTCACTTCCCAGCTGTTTGTCAATGGTCCTTGAGAAGATCCATGTAAAATGAACATGTGTCTGTGTTAGTCGCTCAATTGTGTCCAGTTCTTTGTAACCCTATGGACTGTAGCCCTCTACAGGCTAAGAGGACCAGGCTCCTGTTTCCATGGAATTCTCCAGGCAAGAATACCAGAATGGGTTGCCATGCCCTCTCCTAGGGGATCTTCCTTACCCGGAAACTGAACCCAGGTCTCCTGAACTGCAGGCAGATTCTTTACTGTTTGAGCCACCAGGGAAGCCCCAAATGAACATATATCCATGTAAAACGCTTCATGTTAGCTGCTATTTTTCAAAACAAACATGAAACCAAGCAGAGTTGCATTTGGCCTTGAGGACCTTGTAATGTTGAGAGCCTGTCCTGCCTGCTATTTCCCGCGGGCTGCCAGCCCCCTCTGCAGTTCTGCATCTCAGATCCTCTCTGATCCTTCCTCATCCCTCCAACATCTTGCCTGCTTTCCACCCTGAAAACACCCAGGCCCAGCTCCCCACCCTACATAATGGGCCTGTCAGAGTCTGCAACAGCCAGCATTCAGCTGGCTGGGATGTCAGGGGTCAAGTTCTCCAGAAGGTGATGAATGGGCGGCTTCCCCATGTGCCTCGTAATGTCTACACTGTAAAAGGAGTGGAAACTGTCCCTGTGTTAGTACAGAGCTGATGTGGAGCAGAGAAGGGGAAGGGGGAAAAACTGAAGTTGATCATCTCCTTCACATGCTGGAAAGATAATCCAGAGCAGGCTGTGAGTCCAACTCGCTGACCTCAGAGTGAAAACCGGCACGTTTCCAGAGGCATTCACATTGGTATTCCAAAGCGGTGCATCTGATTCTTTAAAGAACTTGGTAACTTTTAAAAGAGAATTATTATACTGTTATTAATAAATGAAGGCTTTATAACAGACACTGAATTGCACAACATTACCTAACCTAGTCCTTACAATAACCCTATGAGGTATATGCTTAAACATTTTTTTTTTCTCATTTTGCTGTGGAGGAACCAGGTTTGGTGAGTGAAATAACCAGCCAATTTAACACAGCTAGCTAATGATGGAGCAGGAATTCCCACCTTGCTGTGTGATGGAGTCCAGCATAAGTAGAGAAGTCTGAGGATGTGAACTCATGATCTGCTAAGCACCAGCCAGGGGGCCACGGGATTGTCAGTGAACCCCTCTGAGCCCGTGTTTCTCAAAGAAAGGCAGAGATGGTCAGAATCTTTGCCTCAACACGGCGAAGGCCTTATAGAAGGCATTTCTGGTACGCCCTAGAAGTCCTCAGGAACAGTGTGGGCACATAACGGGCATTCAACGTCTATCTAATGCAGCTCAGATGTTTGACTCTTCAAAATCAGATGCCTTCATTTTATTTCTCATGGCTCAAAAAGCCAGTTAAAGATTGAGGGGGGAAAAAATTACTTTCAAAAAACATAACTGTGACTGACTAAGGGCTGTCAAGTAAGTTTCTTTGGCATGGCTCCTGTGAGGTGGCGTGTCCTGGGAGTTTCCATGAACTCATGGAACAAGATGGCAGCAGGGAAATTCCTCTCTTTTAGAGTCTTTTTATTTTTTTTTTAATCAAATAGCTTTGACTTTACTACTAGATTCAAAAAGTTTGAAAGTGCAAGTGTGTCTCTCCAGTTTTTAATAACTTCAAAGATTGGGTTGATGCATGGCTTCTGCATGTGCTTCACAGTGATTGATAAGTGCATCAGCAGTCAGGTTATCCAGCTCAAGACCTGCACAGGACTCTGCCTTCTTGCGAATAGAGGGCCATCTTCCCTGACCGCAAGCATGGTTCTGCTCGGGCACACAAGCTCTTCCTTTCATGCATCATGGCCCCCATGCTTCTCCAGGCTCAAGACTAAATTGCACAGTTTAGTCTTGCAGTGCTCCTTTTCTTAATTTCCAGCTCTAGTGTCTTGGTAACTTTGGATTCTCTACCTCTATCAGGAAAGGTCTTAAAATTCTCAATAAAAATCGTTTTATGGTTTCTTACAAAAGTAAACTGTGTTCTTACCATATGACCTAGCAGATCACACTCCTTGGGATTTACTCAAATGAGCTGAAAACCTATGTGTGTACTAAAGCCTGCACAGTTGTTTAGTTAGAGCAGCTTTCTTCATTAATAGCCAAATCTTGGAAGCAATTGAGAAGTCCTTCTAAGTAAGTGAATGGATAAACTGTGGTGCATTTAGATGTCAGAGTATTACTCGGCACTAAATAGAAATGGGCTTTCAAGTCATGAACAGAATAGAGGAAACTTAAATGAGTACTACTAAGTGAAAGAAAACAGTGTAAAAAAGTTACATACAGTATGAGTCCAACTATATAACATTCTGGAAAGGTAAAACTATGGAAACCATGAACAGATCACTGGTGGCCAGGAGTTAGAGGAGAAAAAGGAAGGAAGAATAGACAGCACAGATTTTTACGGCAGTGAAATTACTGATACCGTAGTAATGGGTGGATGCATGTAATGACATGTATGCAGTGAAGTGAAAGTCACTGAGTCGTGTCCGACTCTTTGCGACCCCATGGACTATATAATCCATGGGATTCTCCAGGCCAGAATACTGGAGTGGGTAGCCTTTCCCTTCTCCAGGGGATTTTCCCAACCCAGGGATCGAACCCAGTTCTCCTGCATTGCAGGAAGACTCTTTATCAGCTAAGTCGCAAGGGAAGCCCAGTGACGTGTATACCCATAGGCTATACAACACCCAGAGTGAACCCTGCCATCAGCTATGGACTTTGAGTAATAATGATACGTCAGTGTAGGTTCATTGAATGTAACAGATGTACCGCTTTCAGAGGACATGTTGGTAACAGGGAGCCTGTAAGTGTGTACCACTTTGGGGGGTATGTAAGAATCCCAGGGATGGGGGAATCTGGTGGACTGCCGTCTATGGGGTCGCACAGAGTCAGACACGACTGAAGTGACTTAGCAGCAGCAGCAGCAGCAAGAACTCTGTACTTCACATGCAATTCTGCTGTGAATCTAAAACTGTTTTTAAAAATTGTCTATTTTTTAAAAGGTAGTTTTACCTCACTTTCATTTTTTAAAAATGAATGAAGAACACACAATTCTTGCAGAATGGCTGTTACAAAAATGAAATGCCCAGTGGCTGGGAACCACTGTCCCAAATGCCTTTAAAGGAATCTTCTCACAAGCGTTAGTCCTTCATATACACTTGGCTTTAGGTTAAAAGAACACATCATATTTTACATAATCATACAGGCATGTGGGACATATACAAATATGTTCTTGCACCTAATTATAAAGCTGTTAGTTGATACTAAGCAAACATATAGGCTAAGCTTAAATTTATCATCTTCAAAAGCCACCTCTGGTCCTGCTGAGTTTTTTTACTGCCAGTTTTAAATGTCTGCTATTCCTAAACCCCTCTTCAAGTCCAATTCCCATCCTATTTTTGTGTAAGTTTTCTGCTAAAACTTCTCCTGCATGTCTAGAGGATAACTTCTTCTAACAACCCCCTGAAAATTACCACAATGATGTACTAATTTAGTTTATGAGTTCATGAGAAGAGTTTGATAGGTCTTCTATGTTTATCTTTTCCTTCCTTAAGTGTCTCAGCTCAAGAACCTCCTTAAACTGCTAGAATATATGGGAATCCCCTGGTGGTCCAGTGGTTAGGGCTTGGTGCTGTCACTGCCACGGCTCAGGTTCAGTCCCTGGTCGGGGAACTGAGATCCTGCAAGGCACAACCAAAAACAAAACGCAACACTAAATGTGTTTTTTCAAACCATATATGGCCCCACAGATTCTGACACTGTCCCCTCAGAGAATAACATCACCAGCCCTAACCACTGCCACCCAGTGAAGAATAACCATCCCAGGGTGACATGGCTGATGCCAACGATCCTCAACTAGGCTGCTGGAGATCCCCAAAGAAAGCCTAAGGAGCCATCGCCAAGCCTTCTTCTGGTTCCAGTGGACATCTCTTGNGCCCCCCACCGCCGCCAATCAAACTTTATAGGAATTAGTTTTTTCTGGCTTAATTGTTCTTTTAAATGTGTGTGTGTTTTTTTTTAATGAATTAATTTTCATGTAAATCTACATTATTCCAGCCTGAAAGAAATTTAATTAATGTGCCATGGTAAAGAACAGAGCAGGGAATTCCCCGGAGGTACAGCAGTTAGGACTGAGCACTTTCAGTGCCAGGGCCCAGGTTCAATCCCTGGTCAGGGAACTAAGACTCCACAAGCTGCGAAGCACAGCCAAAAACAGAACAGAGCATATGGCCAGAAAGACTCAATTTTTTTCTTTAGAAGAATTTATAGGGTACCAAAAAAAACCCCTTTAGTTTCTCACAGATTTAGGGACCTTTAAAATCGTCCTAAAAACCACACATTTTCTTTCAAGTCAAATCTGGTAAACTAGATGACAGAGTTAGCTTTTATTCACAAATGCAGTAAAACATGAGGGGCTAAAGGTTTTGCAGAAACTTCACATTTTTACAGAGTACAATACTAGTGATGAATTCTGATGACACTGGGAGAATAAATAAGTTATTTAATACATGCAAGTTTAAGATCAAAGAAGCCCCAGGTGGAAGTGTCATCTCTGTACCGAGGGTGACGTGTGCAGGCTTTCAGCATTGCTGCCCTTCCCCTGCTCCTGCCGCAGGTGTTCTTCTGCAGGGAATACAAGCGAAGGTCAGTGCTCATCCCAAGTCAAAAGGGGCAGCAGACAGACCTACCTAAGCATATTTTAGGATATTACAAATTTACACTATACAAGGTCTTTAGACAGCTTAGGACAATGAAAAAATATGTTGGATTTTTTTTTTAACACTATTGAAGAAATCGGAAATGTTTAGTACTAGGGACTTATTATTCAAAAAAAATTTTTTAAGTGAAAAGAGTACACCCTGAAGTAAATTCATAGGTAAGTGCTTACAAACTTACACTGTATGTAAGGATTGGAATTCACAATAAAAGGACTGCGTTTTTAGTTAGCATTTTGAGGGATGCCAAAATTCAACTAAAAAGAAAAAAAAAAGGCACTTCTTCAAATAGAAATCCTCCCAGCAGCACCCTCTTGTGGCAAGAAGAAAACTTCCTACCAAGCTCAGAAAACCACCCACGAAATTGCAGGAAATAGTCTTTAGCCGAAAACAAGAGGGCAATTTTTGCTCAGTTGTGGGGAAAGTAAGCCCATGTGCCACAGCTACTGAGCGGCACACGAGAACCTGTGCTCACAGCAAGAGAAGCCACCGCAGTGAGGAGCCTGCGCACCCCCGGCCAAGGGCAGCCCCAACTGCAGCAAGCGGAGGCCCCCACTGCAGCAAGCGGAGAATGCCCGGGGGCCACAGCGAAGGCCCAGCACAGCCCAAATCACACAAAGCAATCCTAAAAAAAACTGCTTTCATGGTGGCATGCTTTGGACTCATTTTCAAATAAAGGAGAGTTTAATTTTAGTGTTTTATGTTTCACTTGGATTGAGTTTATGTCTATAGACGGTATATAATCTGAAGAATAATTTTAATATCTTTGTAACTTTCTCAATGTTATCAAATGAAACATATCCTTCACAGAATAAGTTTGAGTTGAGAAAGTAAATAGGATGTTTAAATGTGTTACAGAAACCTTATGCAATTTGGGGTTAACAATTCTTCACGGTCCCTGTTGTGTCAAGAACATTTTTGATCATCAAGAAAAATAATCTGCAATATCACTGTTCTCTCATTAGTGCACGCATCCTCCTTTCTGAGCCTTCCACAGAACAGGGATCCAAAGCTTTGTTGACCTCAACTCTATGTGATGTCTCTGGCATTTTCTACAGAGAGGAGCCAAGGTAACCCAAGGACTCTTGCACCCCCTCCAGCACTCTCCCATTCCTGCTCCCCTCCCACTACAACTAAAAATACCAAAGGGACAGGTCTGCTGTGCTAACAGGTGTTAATGCATATGCTATCCATGGTGACAATTAAATAGAGAAACTAGTATTATCATCTATTCTTCGTAAACACATAAAATGGTAAAGCCTTTTTGGAGGGGAATTAGTATCTACTACATTTTTAATATGCAAAATTTTGAACCAATTCTACTTCAAGGTATGCACACAAGAGAAATACTAATGCTACCCTGCAAGACTGTAAAACCAAAAAATTTAAAACATACAAAAGTACATTAGCTAAGAGTGATTAGTAGTAGTTCCACGGAATACTATAGACTATACAGAAATTAAGAGTGAGGTAGAAGCAGATTTACATAAATTGATAACACATGTGAAAAAACAAAGTGTAGGATAATATCTACAGAAACAGTGCTTATAAATTTAAACAGAAATGACTCCTGAAAGATACCCACCAAGCTGCTAACAGCGCTACCTTCTGTGAAGGGGAGGGGAATTGAGGTGTTAGGGAGAGGTAAGGAGATGAGGTTTGAGGGAATTCTACATTATATCATTGATGTTTAGAGATTTACTCTTGTACCAGGTGTTTGGTTTTGCTTTTAAGTTCTTGCCAAATAGTAGGCAATAATGGCAGTTCCTTACCAATACTTGAAAAAGTAACTAGGATAACTTCTCATATTCTTTAAGTGGAAAAGTGCACAGGAATGGCAATCAAGGGTGCTGATTCTGCTAAAAATGACCAGCTACAGGCATGGGCCTCTTAGTCTTGGTTTTCTCAACTGTAAAATAAGTGATGGGAATGACTTCTTTTCCAACATCCCATCAACTCAGAATTCTAAGATATACAGAAGGATAACTCCTAGTACAGGCAGAACTAACCTCCAAGAGATAACTTTGCCTTCGTATCTTAAGAGACGTGGCAAACATTTAACATGATCAATATTGCTCATGGCAATTTAGGAAAACTACAAAAGACAATCTGCACTTAGATGTTTCTTAAAAGTTTATTTCAACAGTCAAGATTTATATTTGTTCTGATAATCAGCTGCCTGGGCCCCACCTATGCTGCTGCTGCTTGCTAAGTCGCTTCAGTCGTGTCCCACTCTGTGCGACCCCACAGACAGCAGCCCACCAGGCTCCTCCACCCACGGAATTCTCCAGGCAAGAGGACTGGGGTGGGCTGCCACCTCCTTCTCCTGTGACTATCCTTAAAAAGAGAGATCAGCTGTCCCACAGTTGGAAATACTGAGCTATGAACTATTCAATTTAGATGACCAAACTGAGGTCTTAGTGTTTTGATAAAATCAAAACAACTGGAAGTCCACTGGAGTGACTATTCTTGAAAGAAATATGAGCCATTCTCCTAAGACTCTATTTGTGAGTAATTACAATATTACCACAAAGAATATTCACTTCACTCCCCGCTAAAAAAGAATCCTGAAAATGCAAAGGGCAACACATAAAACCTGTGACTGCTCTATTTTCAGCAATCTTGACTTTTCTCAGTCTGAGAGGGAAAAAAATAGATAACTTGATAAAAAACTCTTTCTTCAGTATGCTTAAGATCTAAGCTGCTCCAAAGAGTACAAATCTATGGGAAAATCAAGTTTTTCAATACTTCTTTACAGAAATTATATCTAAGAATTTTGTCTAGTCTTCTCTCTGCTCCTCACAAGATTGTCTTTCCAAAAATCATTTTTTTAAATGATAAATAACACAGGCTAACTATATTAGATATAAATGGAATTAAATTATGACTCAAAATCCTAAGAAAAACTACCTCAAAGATAAAAATAGATAAGAAGAAAATATACTTGCTAAAAGCTGAGTGATAAGTCTCAGAAAATTCATACCCATTTGCTTTCTTCCACTAGGTTGTCTGCCAAGATTTGGGTTTGGAGGCTGGAGTGAAGACCCTTTCAGAAATGTATTTTGGTTGTCATCCTTAGTTCCATGCAAGAAATGAGCTAAAATCCCATATAAAAGAGGTCTATAGCAGAAAGAAAATAAAAATTAATTAAACGTGCATAAACAGGAAAAACTTTAAAATATCTATTCTGTAAAAAGTAGTCTCTGACACCCAAATAGCCAAATAATTCACTAGACTTAAAAGAGTTGCATGGTTATTACCCAAACTGCAAACTATTCATGCTTTTTGAAATTTAAGTGTACGATTTGACTCTACAATTTTAAAATTCATAGGAAACATGTTAACAAGTTAAACCTCATCTAAACTGAAATACAAATTCAATCAATGCACAGGAACCAACTTTTTTCTTTTTTAACTCTAAGTCCAATATAAGATTTTCCATGACCTAACACTGTCTGACACAATACACACTTATTGGATTCATAAATTCTTGTGTGAGTTCAAATCTTGGCCCTGCCACTTGACAAGATTCAAGATTCAGCAAGATTTTTAATATCCCTAGCCTTATAAATGTTTCTTCCTCTATAAATGAGGGTAAGTATAGTCTCTATCTCATAGGGCAGTCACGGGCCAAATGTGTCAATAAATGTCAAGTGTTTAGAACTGTGCCTGGCATGTATTAAATGGTATATAAATGTAAGCCATATAGGTGTCAGGTAAGAATTAGAATTTTTAAAACTACAGTTTACAAAACATTCTTTCCTCTTATTTTATCCTCATCTTGTGGTGTCATAATCATCATCCCCAATTTATAAATGAGAAGACCACAGCTCACAGAGGATTTGCGAAAGGGCTGCTTGGATAGTAAGCAAAGCTGACACTTGAACCCCAAGTCCCACATTTTTTCCCTTAGCATATGCTGCCTGCTGCCCCTGCACCAATGGAAGCTGCTCTGATGACAATAAAGAGAGGTTTCTCTTGTTTCCAGTCTCACAGTTTGAAAACATCAATTTCATGGACTGTCTTTTTGAGATTTTTATCTACTTACTAGCAAGTGTGATAGTTTAAAGTATGATATCCCTTCCCTTCAAAAGGTGGAGTCTCCTGAGTGTGAGCTAAGGCCGGCACTGAGTGACAGCACTTGCAGCGTCAGAGACTCGGCCATCAGCAGCATCATGGTGCCCTCCCTGCCTTCTCCCTTGGCCACTCTGGGGAAGTCAGCTGCCTCTCAAGCCGTCCTATGGAAAGGCACATGTAACGAAGAACTGAGGCCTCCGACAAGCAGCCATGTGAGTGAGCCACATGGAGATGGACCCCCCCAGCCCCAGCCAGGACTTGAGATGACTGGCCTGCCACCCCTCACCGGCCAACATCTTAACTGCAACCTCACGACTGAGGCTGAGCCAGGCCACAGAAGTCACTCCCAGTCACTCCTCACCACAGACAATAATGTCTATTTTAAACCACCACATTCTGGGGTAATCTGTTATACAGCAACAAATAACTAACTGCACACAAAAGCAATGTTTCCATTCCACAAGGAAGCCAAGAGAATGGGTTTCTCTATTTAATAAGATGCCTCAGCTCTTATAAAAGCAGTATCCAGGAATATACTATAGGTCTCTTGGTCAACTTTAAACCATTGTTTCCCCAAATGTTAACTTTTCAAAGGAGATTTTTCAATTAAAAATTTTTAAGATTTAGATATTTTTAACTTGCAGCTTCATCAATATCAGGTTTCTTTTTTAAAAAAATCCTGAGTTAAAAAAAAGTGATAATTGTTTTTAAAGTACAGCTTCACAATGCCCTATTTGCAATTTTGAAAAACAGAAACTCTAAAAACTAATTTTCTTCATAAATTTGGCACAAACTCACTTGGTGTTATGGCTTGACCTAATATCCAACCAGTCCATTCTAAAGGAGATCAGTCCTGGGTGTTCATTGGAAGGACTGATGCTAAAGCTGAAACTCCAATACTTTGGCCACCTCATGCCAAGAGTTGACTCATTGGAAAAGACTCTGATGCTGGGAGGGGCTGCGGGCAGGAGGAGAAGGGGACGACAGAGGATGAGATGGCTGGATGGCATCACCGACTCAATGGAGATGAGTCTGAGTGAACTCCAGGAGTTGGTGATGGACAGGGAGGCCAGGCATGCTGCGATTCATGGGGTTGCAAAGAGTCAGATATGACTGAGCAACTGAACTGAACTGAATATAAAGTTATTCAATACTTTACCCTACATATTGTGAAANAATTTTTAAAACTACAGTTTACAAAACATTCTTTCCTCTTATTTTATCCTCATCTTGTGGTGTCATAATCATCATCCCCAATTTATAAATGAGAAGACCACAGCTCACAGAGGATTTGCGAAAGGGCTGCTTGGATAGTAAGCAAAGCTGACACTTGAACCCCAAGTCCCACATTTTTTCCCTTAGCATATGCTGCCTGCTGCCCCTGCACCAATGGAAGCTGCTCTGATGACAATAAAGAGAGGTTTCTCTTGTTTCCAGTCTCACAGTTTGAAAACATCAATTTCATGGACTGTCTTTTTGAGATTTTTATCTACTTACTAGCAAGTGTGATAGTTTAAAGTATGATATCCCTTCCCTTCAAAAGGTGGAGTCTCCTGAGTGTGAGCTAAGGCCGGCACTGAGTGACAGCACTTGCAGCGTCAGAGACTCGGCCATCAGCAGCATCATGGTGCCCTCCCTGCCTTCTCCCTTGGCCACTCTGGGGAAGTCAGCTGCCTCTCAAGCCGTCCTATGGAAAGGCACATGTAACGAAGAACTGAGGCCTCCGACAAGCAGCCATGTGAGTGAGCCACATGGAGATGGACCCCCCCAGCCCCAGCCAGGACTTGAGATGACTGGCCTGCCACCCCTCACCGGCCAACATCTTAACTGCAACCTCACGACTGAGGCTGAGCCAGGCCACAGAAGTCACTCCCAGTCACTCCTCACCACAGACAATAATGTCTATTTTAAACCACCACATTCTGGGGTAATCTGTTATACAGCAACAAATAACTAACTGCACACAAAAGCAATGTTTCCATTCCACAAGGAAGCCAAGAGAATGGGTTTCTCTATTTAATAAGATGCCTCAGCTCTTATAAAAGCAGTATCCAGGAATATACTATAGGTCTCTTGGTCAACTTTAAACCATTGTTTCCCCAAATGTTAACTTTTCAAAGGAGATTTTTCAATTAAAAATTTTTAAGATTTAGATATTTTTAACTTGCAGCTTCATCAATATCAGGTTTCTTTTTTAAAAAAATCCTGAGTTAAAAAAAAGTGATAATTGTTTTTAAAGTACAGCTTCACAATGCCCTATTTGCAATTTTGAAAAACAGAAACTCTAAAAACTAATTTTCTTCATAAATTTGGCACAAACTCACTTGGTGTTATGGCTTGACCTAATATCCAACCAGTCCATTCTAAAGGAGATCAGTCCTGGGTGTTCATTGGAAGGACTGATGCTAAAGCTGAAACTCCAATACTTTGGCCACCTCATGCCAAGAGTTGACTCATTGGAAAAGACTCTGATGCTGGGAGGGGCTGCGGGCAGGAGGAGAAGGGGACGACAGAGGATGAGATGGCTGGATGGCATCACCGACTCAATGGAGATGAGTCTGAGTGAACTCCAGGAGTTGGTGATGGACAGGGAGGCCAGGCATGCTGCGATTCATGGGGTTGCAAAGAGTCAGATATGACTGAGCAACTGAACTGAACTGAATATAAAGTTATTCAATACTTTACCCTACATATTGTGAAAATTTTTTAACTTTCATTGAAAAAGATTAATGTGAATGTTGAGTGCTACTTCAGACTTCCACTGGCACCCACACCTAATGGTATATGGGCTTTATTACTTTTTAAAATCTAAAAACTTTTCAGTGGAAATGCTTTAAACAAAGCAGTAAGTGTCCTTCAGAAATCAAACTGTTGGCAGCATGACACATGAGTCAGAAAAGAACATGACTCGAGAGAAATGGGAAAGAGGCCTCCTGAAATGCACGATGTAGGGCATAAGGACAGACAGACACAACTGCACAGGCAGAACTGATGAAACTCGCAAAGTTACTGGTGGAGAAATAAGGAGGAGGCAGAAGTACATGTGAGCTCTGAGATGAGGACCTGGATGGCTCTACGAGGAAGCTACAATGGGGTGGTTTGAGGAGATGAAAATAATGGACTTGATTTTTAGACACGCCCAGTTTGAGATACCAGCAGAAATGTGTGCCCACAATTCATGAGATCTGTCAGATTTAAGGCACAGTCACCAGTATGGCGGCATCACTAAGGACTCAAGAATACTTAGAAAGAAAAGTGGGCAAGGGGCAAGAAGAAAAGAAAGTCAAGGACAAATCTTGGGGGAGTCCCCAC
This sequence comes from Neotragus pygmaeus, assembly GCA_006410875.1. Taxonomy (NCBI): domain Eukaryota; kingdom Metazoa; phylum Chordata; class Mammalia; order Artiodactyla; family Bovidae; genus Neotragus; species Neotragus pygmaeus. The sequence goes on from SJYV01003368.1 coordinate 2,690,962, forward strand.
AATTTAAAGGAACCTTCCTAAAGGAGTCAGTGAAGAGACTGAGATGACCATTAGGGAGATAGAGAAAACCAAGACAGTAAAGGGTCATAAAAGACAAGTGCCATAAGTGTTTTAAGGAAGAGCTGTTAATACTACAACACACTGCAGAAATTCAAGGAAAACTGAGCTTCTCAAATTGGAAATAGGTATATTCCCACTCTCAGTGCTGGGGGCTTGATACAAAGCAGAGGTTAAATGTAGCCTATGATACCAGAACATTCATTTTACACAAAAATTGGAGGAAGAGTTCAACTTAATTGGCATGTCATTTTAAAACGTTTTTATGGTAAAACAATTACATCATGAAGTAGAATGAAAACATTCAATAAACTTTTAGAATGAGAAACATAAGATTTCAAAGAAATTTCTTACTAGGGGAAGGCTACTTTGACTTACACTCCAGGTTTCCTAGGTATAATTTTTTCTGCCATTCAGGGTTCCTCTAGAAAAAGTTTATGAAACAGTAAAGTAGAAAAAGAACTAATAAACTGTTAGACAGTGTTCACTCTTTTTCAAGAGCATAGTTTCAGTATAAATGATGAGGAGAGAACTCCAAATGTAGAGAAGGCAAAACATTTCAGTATAAATGATGAGGAGAAAATTTTAAATGTAGAGAAGGCAAAAAAAAGTAGATAAGAAAATGAAAATGGAGGGTTGATTTTCACTAACTTCAGTGGTAAAAATAGGTTTTCTGGGGAATGGGGAGAATTGAGTACACTCCTAAGGTGAAAAAAAGGAAGCAGAGGAGGAAGATTAAATATGAAGCAGGAAACAACCGACAGAGCAAAGCCTCAGATGAAAAACAACAGGATGGATCAAGAAGCCAAGAGACATGACTCTGAGAATGAAGCAGGGGTACGTCATCCTCTGAAACCACAGGCATCTTAGCACTTACTGCCACACACCTTGGATGCGGCACAGTGCCAGACACACACTGGACCCAAATAAATAGCTGATGAATTAAAATGAAATATAACTACCACTATACAATTATGACCCCAATACAATAATATCTGAAAACTTATCTTTTTTAAAAAAACTTCTTACATTGTATTATTCTTTGAGTCTTCAAATGCATTTAGTTCATGGATGAGAAATTGTCTGTCCAGTGGAACTACAGGTTGACCAGATTCTGGGGGGAAAAACCACAAAACACTGAGGCTTTATTAATCTAAAAAGTAAATAGTATTTTGATAAAAACCACACTTATGAGGCATACACATTTTTCAGATTTTAGAATAATGATGATGGCACACACCAAGACACATGCAACTGTGATTTTATGATTTTCAAAATACCTACTTTATTAAATGCATATCTTTAATATAAGTGCAGTTTTTAAATCCCTAAATTTTGAGTTGGGAAATTACTGTTTCTATACTAGACTTGAGAAGTCCTATCTTCTAAGAAGCCTACAAATTAAATACATGACAGCACTGATACCCATTTGTTGGCAACAATCTAAAAGTAAAACGAACACTAAGTATGAAGTGCTGGCAAGGATTCGGGGCAACTGGGGAACTTTGCTGGCAGGAGAACAAAATGGTGCATTCACTTACAAAGGTAAGCAGCCACTTACCATATACAACCCAGCAAGGCACTCTTAGCTCTTTACTCAAGAGAAGTGAAAACAACGTTCAGACAATCCTCGAAAGTGAATGTTTATGGCTGCTGCACTCGTAATTGCCAAAAACTAGAAACAACCCGAATGTCCATCAACTGATAACAGATAAATCAACACAGCCATACAGTGGAATGCTTTTCAGGGGGGAAAATAACAGCACAGTCTCAAATGCATTATGCTGAGTGAAAGGAAGCAGATTCAAAATGCTACATCCTGGATGATTTCACTCATACGACATCCTGGAAAAGGCAAATGACCAGGTTCAGAAAATAACAGATTAGAGACTGACAGGAGTTGAGAGTAGGCAAAGAAGTTATCTACAAAAGGGCACAGGGAATTCTTTTGAGGTGATAGAAATGTTCTACATTGTGATTATGGCGGTAGCCACACAACTGTAAGAATTTGGCAAAATCCACAGAACTACATACTAAAAATGATAAAATATCTTTATGCTAAGTACATCTCAGTTTTTGAAAGTCAAGACTGTAGAAACTTGACTACTGTCTCTGTATTTTATTCTAGGTAAGCACAAGTCCAGTACATCTAATTGATGGTATTTTCACATTCTTCTTTTCTGAGTAGTAACATATTATACAGCCATCTATAACAAGACGCTGTGTCAGTGAAGATACTGACACTGATGATCCTTGAACCAATAAAAGTCATCAGTCTTTATTCGGTTAAGGTATATGCTTAACATTAAATAAAAGACCTAGAATATTAACCAAAGATCTATCCAATGGAAAGTTCCAGCATTACAATAAGGAATCCATTCTCTGTTTCAAAATCTACTTCATGATCTCTTTTCTTTAATGAGGCATATCTCCAAGGCACCAAATAGCCTTAAAGCATATGTTAAACGCTGGACAAGGGAATCAAATAGTGTACGTGCAGGGTGCTTTGATCGTCCTCCCAACCTCATTTCCCCTAGCCTAGGGGCAATACCGATCCTGACTACTGTCCTTATTCTTCTACTTCTTTTGCTTTCTTTCTTAAGAAATAAAATTTAACAGATAAAGGAAGTTTCGCTTTAATTGTTGACCCCCTTCCCCCAATACCATTTCTCTCCCGCTCATCACTAGAATGAGCTTGGAGTTTATCTTCCTAATCGTTTTCTTTCTTTTTTAAATTTTAGTTGATTCACAATATTATTTTAGTGTGATGTGTACAACATAGTGATTTGAAATTTCTATAGATTATCTAGTGCTTTTTAAATATAACGCTTTTACATACATCTGAATACATGCCTAATCAATACATGGAGCAATACTTTGAGGCTTCATCTTCAATGTCTTATATTTTTTAACAAAGAATATATATTAAGTCTCTGTGTATGTATTTTTAAAACATATAATAGGAAAAAGACTGACAGCACATAGGGCAAAATGTAAATATTTATTCTCAGTTAAATGTTTAGTCATTTTCTCCTACAGTCCAATAAACATCATGAGAATTTGTTCAAGCTGTGATATGAAAAGAGTCCGTGGGATTTTTATGTCCCAGTCATGTCCCAGATGACACCATTTGGTAACAGAATTAGATTTCTAGGCTAAACACATTCTGAGAATTGGGGGAAGGGAAAAGGCAGATTTCACCTCAGGTGATTAACAATAAATAACCTCTTACCTGCTATGAGGACTGACGCTGTATACTTGTATTTGTTGAATTCCAAATACTCCCGAATTAGCTCATTAATTAAAAAGTTTTCATGAGACAACGATGGCCGAGGTTCACTTTCATCATCAAGGGCACTGAAAACTTCCGCACGAATCCTTGCTTTTAAATGCCCTAACACTCCTCTTTTTTCCAAAGTGTCCTTTAAAACTGTTTAATATAAAGTATTAATGTTTCAGTTATAGAATAACTTTTTGCCATTCTTAGGCAAACTTTAAAACAAAATGTTTAATATTACATCCTTTCAATCTATACAACGACAAAGTGAGCAATCATCACATTAGCTGCCACAAGCCATATTTGCAATAAAAAATAAAAGTTCCCAAATTGCAATGATTTACTACTTTAACCAAATATAAGTTTATCCTTCCAATAGTCACTGTAAGAGGCCACAGACTGATACATAAGCTTTACTGAAGAGAAAAAGGGGGAAGAATTATACTCAGCTTATAAGGACCTGAACTTGTCTCCCAGTGTCTCATATCTTTTCAAGAGTAGTTGTCACTGAAGACAGGTTCTGTTGTTGTTTATTTGCTAAGTTGTGTCCAACTCTTTTGTGACCCCACAGACTACAGCCTGCCAGGCTCCTCTGTCCATGGAATTTCCCTGGCAAGGATACTGGAGTGGGTTGCCAGTTCCTTCTCCAGAAGATCTTCCCAACCCAGGGATGGAACCCACATCTCCTGCATTGCAGGTGGATTCTCTACCACTGAGCCACATGGAAAGCCCAAGAGACAGGTTCAATTTGTCACTAAAAACCTTGATCTAGAAAGTATATGATTGAAAATAATAAATACACTCCAAAAAGGAAGGATTGTGTTGTGTCTTTTGTATAAAACTGATACCCAGAACCGTTGGGAAATGGCTCATTCTGAACAAAAGAGATGGGCTTTTGTTCTGGGGTTTTGTTTGGTTTTTAAAGATGACTATGAGTTAACTCCTTAAAACTGTAACATTTGGGGCTTCCTTGTGGCTCAGTGGTGAAGAATTTGTCTGCCAATGCAGGAGACACGGGTTCCATCCCTGATCTAGAAGATCCCACAGGCCGCAGAGCAACTAAGCCCATGTGCCACAGCTACTGAGCCTGTGAGCCCGTGAGCCACAACTAGTGTGCCCACATGCCAAAACTACTGAAGCCTGCAAGCTCTCAAGCCTGTGCTTCCGCAAGCGAGGCCACTGCAGTGAGAAGCCTGTGCACCGCATCCAGAGAGCAGCCCTATTCTCACCACAACTAGAGAAAAGCCCCTGCAGCAACAGACACAGCACAGCCAAAAATGAATAAATAAATCTTTAAAAAAAAAAGTAACATTTTAAAATTGGAGCAATATTGCACAGGAACCTGGAATGTCAGGTCCATGAATCAAGGCAAACTGGAAGTGGTCAAACAGGAGNAACTCCAATACTTTGGCCACTTGATGTGAAGAGTTGACTCATTGGAAAAGACCCTGATGCTGGGAGGGACTGGGGGTAGGAGAAGGGGACGACAGTGGATGAGATGGTTGGATGGCATCACTTACTCGATGGACATGAGTTTGAGTGAACTCCGGGAACTGGTGATGGACAGGGAGGCCTAACGTGCCGCAATTCATGGGGTTGCAAAAAGTCAGACACAACTGAGTGACTGAACTGACTGACTGACTAGAAATCTAACATGTAGCCTTATCAATGCCATCTTAAGGAATCTGGGATATATATGCTGAATGTAATCTAACATCTTGATGAGCAAGGGTCACTATTACAAATATCAGTAGTTATGATAATGAGATTTTAGTTATAAATAACAACGTGGATAGGGCTGAATTGGCACCATCCCTTACAGTTGTCTAGAAACTTTTTTTCGCATGTGGTCCCTAACAGCTAAATCACAACTCCAGAGAAGCAACACATTTCACCCATAGTGCCTAGAACAGAGTAAGAGCTCAATAAATGCTGCCTAAAGGCTTTATAATATTGTGCTGTATACTTGCGCTCAGTCACTCAGCCGTGTCCGACTCTCTGCAACTCTACAGACTGAAGCCTGCCAGGCTCCTCTACGCTTGGCATATCCCAGGCAAGAATACTATAGTGGTTTGCCATTTCTTTCTCCAGGCGATCTTCCTAATCCAGGGACTAAACCGGAATCTCCTACATTGGCAGGTGGGTTCTTACCACTGAATCACCAGGGAAAACCCGTGTTGTATACTACTGGTATAATAAATATATTGTGCTATAAATAAGTACATCACAATAAAGACAATTCATAAAGGGAGCCCAGGGACTATATTCATGTAGGCATGGACATGAAACTTTTTTTAAGCTTTGATAAATAAAATCTGGGTCATATGATTAAAGGGATAAATCTAGACTAGACTTTATCCTTCCTTGCTCTTTACATTTAGATCATCTTCTCAATCGTTTTTTGCAGGTAAGTTAAAAGTAGTTATCACCCAATCAGACTGTATAACAGGCCCATGAAGGGAAGGGAAGGTACAGCTTTATTATGTTGGAATCATTACTATACCCCTGTTCTCTAATTCCATCTTTGGAAATTAAACACATCCGCTATACACATCCAATTACTCTGTATACGTATACAGGGTAGACTCAAATTCAGCAGAGAAATGACAAGAGTCTGCCTGCCAACACGGAAAACAAGAGCTTGATGCCTGGTCCAGGAATATTCCACATGCCACGTGGCAACCAAGCCCATATGCCACAACTACTGAGTCTGCTCTAGAGTCCATGCTCCGCAACGAGAAGCCTCCGAAAGGAGAAACCAGCACCACAACAAAACAGTAGCCCACGCACACTCACTGCAACCTGAGAAGCCCGCACATAGCAGTGAAGACCCAGAACAGCCAAAACCAAAAATAACCAGAAAAAGAAGAATTTGGAGTTAGGAACCTTGCATGTCATCACTGCCTCGGGACTAGCTCACTAACTCTTGCCTCACTTACCTTCTCCAACATGAGCTCTGTCTCTGAGGCAGAACCAAGTAAGGCAGGAAAATGTGTAGTCAAAGTGCTTTAAAAAGGCGAAAGCCCAAGTAATATAAATGACTGGCAAACATTTCATTAGATTTCTCTTGAACACTAGGCACATTCAGAGCTGAGGAATGCAGANATGAGCTCTGTCTCTGAGGCAGAACCAAGTAAGGCAGGAAAATGTGTAGTCAAAGTGCTTTAAAAAGGCGAAAGCCCAAGTAATATAAATGATTGGCAAACATTTCATTAGATTTCTCTTGAACACTAGGCACATTCAGAGCTGAGGAATGCAGAAAACACCTCAAGGGCTCCCTACATCTGTGTAATACATCCCTAATCTCCATGCCATCTGACCTTCACTCTGTTTATTAAAACACTGCACCATGACAATTTCTTCAGATAGAGGTTCTTAACCTTATCCTCGGAGTGAAAGTGGTGAAAGTCGCTCAGTCATGTGGGACTCTTTGCTACCCCATGGGCTAGACAACCTTTTACCAAAATTGTAAAATATTAAACAATAGGAAACACAGTGTGCTGTGTGCTAAGTTACTTCAGTCATATTGGACTCTCTGCAACCCTATGAACCGTAGCCTGCCAGGCTCCTTTCTCCATGGCATTTTCCAGGCAAGAACACTGGAGTGGGTTGCCATGCCCTCCTCCAGGGGATCTTCCTGACCCAGGGATCAAACCTGAGTCTTTTCCCTGAATTAGCAGCAGGTTCTTTACTAGTTGTAAATCCTCGGAAGTAGCATGCAACATTACAGGTGATGTGTGTTTCCTGGGGAGAGGGTACACCAATTCATGTCGAGTCTGCCCCACTGTGTGATCTTAGTTCCCTGACCAGGGATGGAAACTGGGCAGGCTGCACTGTCTGTGTGTGGGGATGGGGGGAGCGGGTGTGTCTTAACCACTGCACCAGGGAAGTCCTAAAGGTATGCCTTTTTAATGACTGGTCACCAGCCCGAGGCCACAAATATACATTTATATCAACAGTTACTGAATCATATTCTCAAATCGTTTTCTCCAACAAATCTCTAGGAATCACTGATTTAGAGCCTAAATTTCCTGAAAACTGGAACTGGTCTTATTGCAGATACTGAGTATCACTCAGTAACTAAGACCTGCAGACCTGGTGCAACATCTCCCAAGTTGTCCCTCTCTGCCTTTTTCTAGCTAAATTACTTTGGTGAGTTGTTTCACCTCTCAGCGCCTCAATTTCCTAATCTCTGAAATGGGCATAAGGTTGATATATAGAATCAATTAGATTTCACTGGGGCTGGGTAGTGCCCGACAGAAGGCTCGATCACTAATAACCATAATTACTATTACTTGTCTGGACATCTGCGTCAAAACTAACGGTATACAAATGTTGTCAGCTTAAAAGACTCTACTCTGTGGAAGTTTTCTTAAAAACACAGGAGAATAGGGTCAGGCCAGACATCTTTCTACCTACACTTTTTCCCCACGGAAAATGGTGACCCACCTGGCGGGTGGTTGTACGGATTCAGGGAGATACCCAAGGAAATGGTTTACGTTTGGGCCGAAGACCAGCAGAGGTTGTTTCGGTATTGCAATCAGTCCGGAGGGAAAGGCCAGGTCCAAGGCCTCGCCCCCAGCAGGGTTCAGAAAGATGAGCCTGAGCCCCAAGGTGCAGGACTTCAGATCTCTCCGGTACCCGCAGATCCCGGGGCTCCTCCTCCAGTTCAAAGTCGGTTTAAAAACAGCCCCCATGCAACCACATCCCTTCCCCCAGGGCCCCAAGCTGCAGTCGCCACACCCGCCGGGTGCTCCGCAGGCCCTGATGCCGCAGAACGACCCTGGGACAGGTTGACTTTAGTGTTCCGCGGGCCCTCCTTTAGTCCCATCCTTTTCACAAACGGAAGGCCGACACATTTCACCAGATAGACTTCCCAGTCGCACTCACCAGCCTTCAACTCGGCGACCGTCGCCATTTTTCAACGGCCGCCGGTGGCGCGCCTCGGTTGTGCGCACGCGCAGTTCCGTCCTGCTGTGCTCCGTGGTCTGTAGCCAATAGAGACGCCGCTCTAGCCGTGCCTAGTCCCGCCTCTCTCCATTTACGATCTCCGTGGTTGGATGGGTGGTGAAGTTCCAGAGAGACCGCACCAATCAGCGAGGCGGGAGCTCTAGGCCGGTGCGGGGGGAGTAGGAAGGGGAATTCGGAGTTGAAGTAGGTAGGAACCGTTACTACGAACATTGCTGCACCCTAGGGCTTAATAGCCTACTAAACCCTTCGTTGTCTGTCCTCTGCTCATCTCTGCAGCCTCAAGCACTAGTTGTTAATAGTTACCGTGTATTAAACTTTAGCATACGTGGGAATCACCTAGAAATTTTCTTAAAACAGGTGGCTGGACTCCATCCCTGGAATTTCTGATTGGATAAATCTGGAGTGAGATCCGAAAACTGCATTTCTGACAGGCTCCTAGATGATGCTGATGCTGCTCGACTTGGGGATCATACCTTGAGAACCACTGTATTAAGGACTTAACAGTGCTCCTGACATTCCTCTAAGCTTTTTACATGGGTTGACATTGATTTCTCTTATGATTACTCCGCAAAGGAGTGAAGTGGAAGTAGGTCAGTCGTGTCAGACTCTTTGCGACCCCATTGACTATGCAGTCCATGGAATTCTCCAGGCCAGAATACTGGAGTGGGTAAGCCTTTCCCTTCTCCAGCAGATCTTCCCAACCCATGAATCAGACCGGGGTCTCCTGCATTGCAAGCAGATTCTTTACCTACTGAGTTATCAGGAAACTGTTTAAAGACCGAAGAGGCATAACCAAGATCACCAGCAGATGGTGGAGAGGCCTCTTGCTCTTCAATGCCTGTTATCCCCACTGGCGCTTAATACTGGATAGTGCACATAAGGATTCTAAGAACTAGTTGTGAAGATGATTGATGACGAATAAGCTCTAGCATTCCAAGGAAATGAAAAAAAATAAAGAAAAGAAAAAGAAAGAAACATGGAAATAATGTACCCAAAACTGAGTGTGAGACTCTATGATTCCAGTTATATAGCCAGGAAGAGCAACATTTATGACCTAGAAGAGTGCCCTTTAATCACTAGTCTTAACCCAACAATAGATTTTGAAATGTATTAGTATAACCTAATAAAATGAAATGGAATGGGATGAATAGAAGGCATAGACATATTGTTTTTGAAACTTTTGTTTCGGGTCAATTTGTGTTCTGGTTCCTGCTGTTATTTCTTGAAGTGGGTGGCGGTCAGAAAAAGCTTGAGTTATTGTAACCTAGAGGAATTGTGTTCCATACTCTATTCATTTTGACTCCATGGGACATAGATACGTCCTGTAACCTTAGAAAGATCCTATTGGGTCACACTTCCTTGTTCTTACACACCCACAGTGCCTGAAATCCTAGCAAGCCTCTGAAGAGATTTATAAAGATTAACTAGGTAGAATGTTTGAGCTCTTCAGAGAAACATATTTATGAATATACTAATGAAGAACTCAGAGAGTCAAATGATAATGATTAATAGTAGTAATCATATAATAACTATTAACATGCATTGCCACTCTGTGGCAAGCACTTCTCTAAGAGGTTTAAGTTCTCACCAACAGCCCTATGAGAGAGATACTCATAGAGCAATTATCTAAAGTAAAATTTCATTTAAAAATGTAAGGATATTGGGTAATACTCTCTGTTGGTGATGATGTGGGGAAACAAGTATTGCCATACCTAGCTTGCAGGTAGGTAAACTGGCCCCACCTTCTCAGAAGTCTTTTGGGCAATACATAATCAAACTTTCACATCCTTTGCCCTTCATTTCTAGTTCTAAGAGTATAACTTACAATTATACCTGATTACAAAGGATATTAGTATAAGAATATTCATTGTCACACTGTTTACAGTAGATAAACATCTATATACATCTATGGGAATAGCTGAAATAAAAACACCTAACAATGATAATACCAAATGCTAATGAGTTTGCATATACTGCTGGTAGAAGAGCAAAGTGGTATAGTGACTTTGGAAATCAATTTGGCAACTACTTATTAGGTTAAACATGCACTTACCATATAGGCCAGTAGTCCCACTCCTAGATGCTTACTCAAAAGATAAAAATGTCATAAGCTGGAATCAAGATTGTTGGAAGAAATATCAACAACCTCAGATGTGCAAATGATACTGACCAAATGGAAGAAAGCAAAAAGAAGTTAAAGAGCCTCTTGATGAAGGTGAAAGAGGAGAGTGAAAAAGCTGGCTTTAAGCTCAACATTCAGAAAACTAAGTTCATGGCATCCAGTCCCATCACTTCATGGCAAATATGGGGAAAAAATAAAAACAATGTCAGGCTCCAAAATCACTGCAGTTGGTAACTGTAGCCATGAAATTAAAACACACTTGCTCCTTGGGAGAAAAATTGTGCCAAACCTAGAAAGAGTTTTAAAAAGCAGAGACATCACTTTGCTGACAAAGGTCTGTATAGTCAAAACTATGGTTTTCCCAGTAATCATGTATGGATGTGAGAGTTGGACCACCAAGAAGGCTGAGCACCAAAAATTGAGCCTTTTGAACTGTGGTGCTGGAAAAGACTCTTGAGAGTCCCTTGGACAACAGGGAGATCCAACCAATCAATCCTAAAGGAAACCAACCCTGAATATTCATTGGAAGGACTGATGCTGAAGCTGAAGCTCCAGTACTTTGACCACCAGATGTGAAGAGCCAACTCGTTGAAAATCACCCTGATGTTGGAAAAGATTGAGGGCAGGTAGAGAAGGGGGCACAGAGGATGATATNCTCCCTGTCCATCACCACCTCCACTCTGCAGCCCAGCTTGGGACAATTCTGTGGAATCCCGTCAACCTCACAGCTTCCTGAGTGGTAGGCTGAGGACTTTCAGGAACCAACTTCCCCCTCCCCGCCCCCATCTTCCTCCCTAGGTGTTGATCCCAAGGGCCCTCCCTAATCAACTTCCTAGTGAAGTGGCTTTCAGAGAAACTGCCACTAAGTCCCAGAGAACAGTGAAAGATCGGAATGCCCTTGGTCCTCTACCTTCCCACATTCTCTGATGACTCCTCACTCGGCAATTCCGGAGTTTAGGGCGTTCCCTGCACTGCACCTGGAGAGTGGTAGGTGACACTCATCCTCAGAACGTCCCAGAATTCCCCCACCAGCACCATCACTGTGGCAGTTCCACCTACGCAGCCTGGACTGAGACTCTTCGTTCCACATCTGGTGCCCACGCTGGACTGCTTTGCAGGACAGAAACCTTGCCTACCCTGCTTCTCTCTGGTAGAATAATATTTGTAGAATGGCTGAATGAAGGAAGTCCTGCAAGACTGCTCATTTTACAAATGAAACAGTTTCAGAGAAGTAACTGATCCAGAGAAACTGATTTTGAGTGGTGGAGACTGAATGCAGCCCAGCCCGCCTCTTCTAGAGGGACTGAAGTGAAGTGAAATCGCTGTCGTGTCCAACTCTTTGCGACCCCATGTACGGTAACCTACCAGGCTCCTCTGTCCATGGGATTTTCCAGGTCAGAGTGCTGGAATGAGTTGCCGTTTCCCTCTCCAGGGGATTTTCCCAACCCAGGGATCAAACCCAGGTCTCCTGCAATGCAGACAGACGCTTTACCATCTGAGCCACCAGGGAAGCCGCCAGAGGGACTAAGAACATGGAAACTATGGAGATCAGAGGTCCTGATTCCTCACTGTGGCATATACATAGTTCTCACATTGGAATGTTGCCATGTGTGAGATTTTAAAATGGAATTTGGGGGATATGAGATGAGGCAGTGGCAAGTAACGTCAGCCCTTTAGAGGAAGTAAAACAGACCTGCCAGGTAAAATGGCATTCTCATGCCACTGCCAACAGGACATTTTTGGAGGAATGAGTGATAAATTACCCAATGCTTTGTTTACCAAAAGAATTTAGGATTAAGGAATTCTTGAGGTAACTCTTGTGGTCATGTCCTATCAGAGGATCTCAGCTGGATCAAAGTTGCAGGTTGAGTTCCAAAGATTAAGTGTCTGGACTTCTCAGGTGGTCCAGTGGATAAGATGCCAAGCTCCCAATACAAGGGGCCTAGGTTCAATCCCTGATCAGGGAACTAAATCTCACATGCCACAACAAAGATCAAAGATACCACATGCTGCAACTAAAACCCAGCATAGTCAAATAAATAAAAATAAATATTAAAAAAGAAGGGTTTAGTGCCCCGAACCAAGGTTTAGTTACCTCCCTCCTGGTAGGGTGCCTTTTCTTAGAAAATGCAAGAAAGGCTGTCTAGAGAACGGGGCTGAGGTGGGGAGCACAGATGGAATTTTACAAATTGGAGGCAGCTGCTTTATAGAAACACAGACAAGTCAAGGCAACTTTTGAAAATATGACTTGCCTGCACATAAGCCATTCACAGCCCCAAAGACTATGGCATCTGAACCTAAGCTGCTGAGTCAAAGGGATGGGTCTGAATTCCAGGGGATTCAAATTCTTTTCTGACTTATAAAGGAGTAAAACAGCTACTGTCTTTATCTGCAATGTTTTTGCACCAGGCACAGTGTTAAAAATAGAAGTGGCTGTTATTTTTCAAATATTCAACTCTTCTAGACCGTTGAGACATTTTCTGTGTATCATATAATTGAATCCTCACATTATCCCAGGAGGTAAGTACTACTGTTATCCTAATTGAAAGAGATGAGGAAACCAAGGCTTCACGAGGCAAAGTGACCTGCCTGGGTCAGACAGCTGCACCAAGGCTTGACTGTTCAGTCTGATGCAAAGTCCAAGTGTTGCCCGACAATGTTTGTGTGCTTGAAGCACAGTAGGGCCAACAAACCAAAACACTGGCGTTCAGTGAGCCAAGTGAGGCTCATGCTCAAAAACCTTGAATTCCCCAGTGGTTTAGGGGAGAAGTTTTATAGGTGAAATTTGGGGTTGAGGGCTGCAGGGTGTATGACTTTCTTCTGATTGGTTGCTGGTGAGGTAACAGGGCAGTGCTCCAGGAATCTTGTTTCTGTCCTTGAATTACCATCCTCCACCTGTGTGGGAGTCATAGTTCTGCTGAACTCATAGATATTGTTACATGTATTCCTTGAGGAGGAACCAGAACCCTGCCCCAAGGCTGCACTAATATTTCTTGGCCCTTCCTCCTCTGTTTCTGTATTCCCTCCTTTCCCAGATTAGCAACTGTTTGAAAAGATCTAAGAAATGACCAAAGCAGGTTGTTTATAGACCCTTTAAAACAAAGAAACACATTAAGGTTACACACTTTCAAGCTTTTTGTTAATATTTGTGGAGAAGATTTTTAAGATTTGTATTTGTCCTTGACAAGTACAGGCTTCCCTAGTGATTCACTTGGTAAAGAATCTGTCTGGGATGCAGGAGACCCAGGTTCAAGCCCTGAGGGTGGTGGGGGTGGGCAAGATTTCCTGGAGAAGAGAATGGCAACCCACTCCAGTATTCTTGCCTGGAGAATCTCGGAGAGGAGCTTGGCGGGCTACTACTGTCCATGGAGTTGCAAAGAATTGGCACAGGAGATGACTTTGACAAGTACTGCTGCTGCTGCTGCTGCTGCTAAGTCACTTCAGTTGTGTCCGACTCTGTGTGACCCCATAGATGACAGCCCACCAGGCTCACCCATCCCTGGGATTCTCCAGGCAAGAACACTGGAGTGNCCTGGGATGCAGGAGACCCAGGTTCAAGCCCTGAGGGTGGTGGGGGTGGGCAAGATTTCCTGGAGAAGAGAATGGCAACCCACTCCAGTATTCTTGCCTGGAGAATCTCGGAGAGGAGCTTGGCGGGCTACTACTGTCCATGGAGTTGCAAAGAATTGGCACAGGAGATGACTTTGACAAGTACTGCTGCTGCTGCTGCTGCTGCTGCTAAGTCACTTCAGTTGTGTCCGACTCTGTGTGACCCCATAGATGACAGCCCACCAGGCTCACCCATCCCTGGGATTCTCCAGGCAAGAACACTGGAGTGCGTTGCCATTTCCTTCTCCAATGCATGAAAGTGAAAATTGAAAGTGAAGTCGCTCAGTCATGTCCGACTCTTAGCGACCCCATGGACTGCAGCCCACCAGGCTCCTCCGTCCATGGGATTTTCCAGGCAAGAGTACTGGAGTGGGGTGCCTTGACCCTCAAACAACACAAGTTTGAAATGCACAGGTCCATGTCCTGGATAGGACCACACGATCTGTGGTTGGCTGAATCCGTGGATGGGAAACTGCAGGTGCCGAGAGATGAGTGTAAAGTTATACATGGATTTTAGGTTTCATGGAGGGTTGGTGCTCCTAATCCCCACATTGTTCAAGGGTCAACTGTAATCTTAAGGAGGCTGTGATCTAGAATTTGGACAAGAGAGCCCTTTCAGCAGTTTATTTTTAAAAGACCTCAAAAATAAAGTAAGAATTCCCTGGCAATTCAGTGGTTAGGTCTTGGTACTTTCACTACCTGGATTCAGTCCTGGTTGAGGAACTAAGATCCACCAGGCTGCTCAGCACATCATAAATAAACAAAATAGACGCTCTCTTCAGTTGACTTCCCTGATAGCTCAGTTGGTAAAGAATCTGCCTGCAATGCAGGAGACCCCGGTTGGATTTCTGGGTTGGGAAGATCCACTGGAGAAGGGATAGGCTACCCACTACAGTATTCTTGGGCTTCGCTGCTGGCTTAGATGATAAAGAATCCACCTGCAATGCAGGCAACCTGGGTTCGATCCCTGGTTTGGGAAGGTCCCCCGGAGAAGGGAAAGGCTACCTACTCCAGTATTCTGACCTGGAGAATTCCATAGACTATAGTCCATGGGGTTGCAAAGAGTCTGACACAACTGAGCGACTTTCACTCACTCAGTCTTAAGCAAGTGTGGGCATGGTTTTAGATACCACCTGGGTATTTATATTCCGAAGACACAGTTCGGTTTACATCTTCAAGGGATATAGAGACAATGCAAGTTTTCTCCTAGGCATTTTGGAGTGTAATTGTCTATAATCAGAAGTCTAGAGTAATTATTATTAATGGTTTTCCTTGTTTCTGAGTGTACAATCAACCTCAGGCCAATTCACTTTAGAGGAGACAGCCTCTAATATCATATCTATCTAATCTCGACCGTCAGCCTTCAGCTGAGCTATTTCCTGGTCATTTGCAGGAAGGCCTGGGAAAAGTTCTGGTCATCTGTTTCCTTTGTGAAAGGGAAAGTAGGTTTCAACCAGGGGTCCATAGATCCAAAATTTCTTCTGGAGAATCAGGGACAGGCCGTTGGGGATAAGAAGTGTGTACGAGGAGGGGATAGGGGATTTAGGTCAGGTTTGGCTTTTAATTTGTCCTAAATTTAATTTCTGTTCTTTTACCTTATTAAGAGTCCCAAAGGCTGGCGATTATATTTCTTTGTATCCATTTTCTAATTCCCCCTCCCTCCAGGGGTACCAATGAGACCATTGTTTTAAGAGGAGAAAAATTTTCAATTTAGAGGTTTTTGCTATTCAAAAGATTCATTGTCTGGTGAGTAAGCTTTTCTTAATAGCAGCTCAACCCAATAAGCCTTTTACGGCTTCATGGTGGATGCAAGAAGAGTGCAAAAGACAGAGGTTTCACAAGACCCAGGAAGTTCATTCCCAAAGGGAATCTGAGAAAGCAAAGCAAAAGCTCAGCCAGGCAAAGGGACATCTCTCTCCATCACCCCGCTGTATTGGCTTTTGACAACACTCTTACAAACGCATCCCTGGTACCCTTGCAACTCTGATTTCCCACCTAGGACAGCGCTGCAAGGTTCTGGTTATCTACATGGTCTCTGTTAAAACGCAGACCTGGGTGTAAATGCCAGATAGTTACATGGCTTTGGGCAAATTGCTCTACTTCTCTGAACCTTAATTTTCTCATCCTTAAAAAGGAAATGAATAATACACCCCCTTCCTGGGATGTTGGCTACAAATTAGCTGATGCATGATAAGCACTCAGCACAGTTTTTTAGAAAACTGTCTTTATTCTTTAGTAATTGGAAAAAAATGAACTAATACAGAAAAAATGTTTAATCAGCTGGAGAGGCAAGAGACACTGGGTGACCCCCAAGA
Organism: Neotragus pygmaeus; assembly: GCA_006410875.1. NCBI lineage: Eukaryota > Metazoa > Chordata > Mammalia > Artiodactyla > Bovidae > Neotragus > Neotragus pygmaeus. The sequence goes on from SJYV01003368.1 coordinate 2,707,313, forward strand.
GACCTGGAGGCACCTCTGGGAGGAAACCTGGGAAGGATGAGAAGGAGCATGTGGACCAGAACAAGCCCCCACCACCCACGTGAGACAGGTTATGCCATCTTCGGAGATGCTGAAGTGCCTCAGGTATGAAACCAAATTCCAGTTCTCTTAGCCTGGCCCTGGGGAGGAGGTACTGGGATGTGTGGGGAGGAATGTGGGTGATATGGCCATCTTTTACTAGAGGAACTGATTTTATTTTCAAATATACTTTCTTACAAACAAACACAAACAAACCAAGACACATTCAACAGAGATGACAAATATTAGTACCAATCATACCAGAAAAACAAACCAACCCCTACATTCAGTCTTGGGTAGTTTTATTTATTTGGAGTAACCTATATTCAGTGGCACTAATTACACAGTAACTGTAACTAACATGAAACCGTAGAGTTGTAACTTTCCACAACTGCATGGACTTGGGCCTTTCTGGCTGAGTACATCTTCAAAAAACAGGATTCCCACCTCAGAGCTAGGCCAGTGAAATCTGTAAAGGAGTAAACCTCTGAAATAGTGACTCAGAATACCTTACAGCTGACAGATGACAAGCAGGACATGTTAGTTATAAAGTAGTTGTACCTATTTTATAGTTATATATACTTCTATTTATTATATATATAGTAGTTATATATATATTACATATATTTTTCCAGTAGTCATGTATGGATGTGAGAGTTGGACTATAAAGAAAGCTGAGTACTGAAGAATTGATGCTTTTAAACTCTGGTATTGGAGAAGACTCTTGAGAGTCGCTTGGACTGCAAGGAGATCAAACCAGTCCATCCTCAAGGAAGTCAGTCCTGAATATTCATTGGAAGGACTGATGTTGAAGCTGAAACTTCAATCCTTTGGCCACCTGATGCAAAGAACTTACTCGTTGAAAAAGACCCTGATGCTGGGAAAGATTGAAGGCAGGAGGAGAAGGGGACGACAGAGGATGAGATGGTTGGATGGCATCACTGACTCAATGGACAAGAATTTGAGCAAGCTTCAGGAGTTGGTGATGGACAGGGAAGCCTGGTGTGCTGCAGTTTGTGGTGTTGCAAAAGGTCAGACACGACTGGGTGACTGAACTGAACTGAACTGATAGTTACAACTTGAATCAGCGCCTGGTATGTCAGATGGGTAGAGAAGGAAATGGCAACCCACTCCAGTATTCTTGCCTGGAGAATCCCATGGACAGAGGAGCCTGGTGGACTATAGTCTATGGGGTCGGTGTCAGATGGGAGGGTAGAGGGACCCTGGCAGGCCAGGTGGTTTGGATAAGCATGGTTGACTTCTAAACACAGATAGCAAGATGACTTCTGATATGTAATCTTAGATTAATTTTACAGGTAAATGAAAAAGGCCAGTAATCATCCACTAAGATCAATAAACAGCACTCAAAAATTTACTGCACGAGGACTGTGCTCTGCAGCAGTTTCCCAAGACAAAGCGCCCAGATGTTTTCTTTCTTTTTTTGTTTTTGAAAAGACCCACAGCATGTGGAATCCAGTTCCCCTATCAGAAATTTAATCAGTGCCCCTTGCATTGGAAGCAAGATTATCAACCACTGGACTGCCAGGGAATGCCCAGAGTTTGTCTTCTTTTCTCTGGCTTGCAGAGCTGCTCTCACACCCATTTCAAAAACCTTCCTCCCTCCATCTTTGCTCTTCGCTGCACACCCCGTGTATCTCAAAGCACCAATCCTGTTTGCCACGCTTCCGTCTTGCTCTAGTTTTCCTGACTCTTGCTGTATCTTGGTTGGCTCCTCTTACTGCACTCATCTTTCCAGAGATCCTTCTTCTCTCAAGCAGGATAATGGGTCCATTGGAACAGAAATGCTTGGCTTCTGGAGTGCATTTTTCTGAGATGTTTTTCTGATGAATATCTGATGTTTCCTGATAAGTGTCCTTTTATCAGGGCTACCAACAGAGAGACATATCAGTACAACATCAGCATCCAGGTAGGAGAGGGGCCTCAGGTGACCACTTTCCTCCTGCCCACCTGGGTCCCATAGAGCCAAGTCTACCTGCTTTCGACCCAGCTTGATATCTGCCACATGGTTCTCAAATACCACGAGTGCACATGCTTCTGGGAACTAGTCCTTGCTAAACACAGCGCCAGGGCACACTGGCCAGTGAGGAAGACAGCAATTAATCAAATATTTAATTACAAACTGAACAGGTACTATAACAACAGCAGCAACAACAAAATGTAACAGAGACGACAGGGGCCACGCCCTGGACTGGGGAGGTAGTTAGGGAGTGCTTCTGTCTCAGACATTCTGGAACACTCTATCCTAAAACCTAGTGACTCAAAACAACTACAGTCATTTATTTTGCCCACAAAGCTCCAATTTGGGCAGAATTCAACGTGGCCACCAAGTCTGGGCTCCACATGGCATCATGTGGGGCAGCTTGACTGGGATGGGAGAGTACAGTTTTTTTTTTCCTAAGGATATAAATTACATACTAAACAATCCACCATTTCAAACTATACAGCTGAGAGGTTTTTTGGTATATTCATAAGGTTGTACAGCCATCATCACTACCTAATTCCAGGACATTCTCATTTCCCTAAAAAGAAATGCTGTACTCATTGGCAGTCACTTCCCAATGCTTCTCTCTCCCCAGCCCCAGGTAATCACTACTGTACTTTGTGTCATCAATGAAAATAATCAATGAACAATGTATAATAAGAATAGACATGAACTGTGACAAACTTCAGGAGAGGGTGAAGGACAGGGAGGTGTGGAGTGCTGCAGTTCATGGTGTCGCAAAGAGCTGGGCGACTAAACAACAAAAATAAGAAGAGAAAAGACTTTTATTTGAGCCAAACTGAGGACCAGTCCGGAAGCCTGATTCCCAGATGACTCTGAGAAACTGCTCCAGAGCAGCATGGTTTCCAGGACAGTTTTGTATCATGTCAGAACAAAGACATTAAACAAGTCAGGGATACATTTCAAGGGAAAAAGAAACACGTATGTCAGCACTATACAGTGAGTCAGTATGAGCTTGGCACCTGGGAAGGCAGTCTTATCATCAAAGGAGGACAAGCATTGGCATCCCAAGAAGAGAGGGATTTAATCTTTATTTTTAACATAGACAGCCTTAATCACAAGTAATGCTTTTAATTATTTAGCTTCTTACAGTACTCACATAACAGAAACTGACAAATCCACGTTGTTGTTTAGTTGCTAAGTCACGTCTGACTCTTTTACAACCCCATGGACTGTAGCCTGCCAGGCTTCTCTGTCCATGTGATTTCCCAGGCAAGAATACTGGAGTGGGTTGCCATTTCCTTCTCCATACCATGAACATTCTTTAGTTTTGGTCAACATGTTCTTTTCTCTAGTAATTAAAGCAGATGTACAAGGTATGCTTGATAGGCCACAAGCAGACTAAAATGTTAACATAAAATTCAGGTTAACTCATAAATCAGGGAATGATATATACACACTACTGTATATAAAATAGATACCAGGTAAGGATCTACTGTATAAGACAGAGAAGTGTACTCAATAACCTATATGGGAAAAGAATCTCAAAAAGAGGGGATATATGCATAACCGATTCTTTGCTATATACCTGAAATTAACACAACATTATAAATCAACTATACTGCAATAAAAATTAAAAAAAAGAAACTTCAAGTTAACATGTATAAACCAGAATGACTTCTGTATATCTCAATATATGACAATTTCTTATCACTGTTTCTGTAGATATTCATAACTGGACATTTCATATAAATGAAAGACTCCAAAACGCGGCCTTCAGTGTCTGACTTCTGTCCCTTGATGCTGTCAAGGTTCTGGAGGATTCTCTTGAAGATGGCTGACTCACCTGGCCTGCTCGTTGGTGCTGGCTGACAGCTGGGAGTTTAGTGAGGGATTTGGGCTGATCCTAGCTCCTCTCTGTCAGGGCCCTTTTGCTTCCTTATGGCATGACAACTGGGTTCTAAGAGTAAATGTCCCAAGAGAATCAGGCAGACTTTTCATGTTTTGTGACTAAATTTGAAAGTCGCGTAGTGTCACTTTGATACTTGTCACCATCAAAATCGTGGCTTTCTCTTCCCACCAAAGCCAAATAAAAACATTCGGAGACAGAGTTTGGAGGAAATAGGAAGATGGCTTTGATCCTCAGCTAGCCAAGGAGAGAACACTGCAGATGAGTGTCTCAAGAACTGTGTTGCACTCCACGGAGGATATGAGGGGATCATATAGATGGGGCTCAGAGTCTGGGGTATGTGATAAGGAGCAAAGTAGGAAAGACCTTGCATTCTTCTTTTTGAATTGTTTCCAAACAGTCATAGTTGATGTCAGGTAACACGGTAACTGGATATAGCAGTCCCATAGCCTGGTTATTATTTACATTTGTCTCTGGTTTATTGTACTGCAGCATTCATGTCTGAAATCCAAAAAGCTACAAGGAGTGGTGTGCAAAGGGAGCTCGGAGGAGGTAAGCACCAGGTACAGGATGTAATTAATATGTAGTTAAAGGGCAACAGGCGCAGGATGTATTAACAAATCATGCAGAGTTAGGGGGCTATAGGTGCAGGATGTAACTTACTTAGTGTCAGGTTAGTTTGGGGAAAAGCAAACCTAGTTACAGACTATAGATGCAGTTCAGTTCAGTCCAGTCGCTCAGTCGTGTCTGACTCTTTGCGACCCCATGGACTGCAGCACGCCAGGCCTCCCTGCCCATCACCAACTCCCAGAGTTTACTCAGGCTCATGTCCATCGAGTCGGTGATGCCATCCAACCATCTCATCCTCTGTCATCCCCTTCTCCTCCCGCCTTCAATCTTTCCCAGCATCAGGGTCTTTTCCAGTGAGTCAGTTCTTTGCATCAGGTGGCCAAAGTATTAAGAGTAAAACTAGGGAGGCTTCCCTGGTGGATCCGCGGTAAAGAATCTGCCTGCCAATGAGACAGACGGGTTCAGTCCCTGGTCCAGTAGGCTCCCACATGCCATGGAGCAACTAAGCCTGTGTACCACAACTACTGAGTCCACGTGCCTAGAGCCTGTGCTCGGCAACAGGAGAAACTACCACAATGAGAAGCCCACGCACCCCAACAAGGAATAGCCCCTGCATGCCGCGAACTCGAGAAAGGCCCACGCAGCAACGAAGACCCAGCACAGCTGAACGTAAATGAATAAAAATTATTTTTAAGTAAAACTACGGGTGATTTGCTCTTTCAGGAACGCCTGTGCTTATTCTCTGGCTTAGTCACTGTTCCCTGTTTGTTGCTGGACTTGAGTCTCATTGGCCCTGCCTGGGTCACATGTCCATTCCTGAGCCAATCACTGAGGCAGGTGGGGGTGTGTGGAATGTTCTCATTGGCCAGAACGGGGTCTTGAGTCCACCCCTGCGGCCCTACTGAAAGGGGCAGGTGGGGGAGAAAACTGCCCCCAGTGGTCCTAATTGGGTGGTGGTGTTCTCAGGAAATGGAAAACAACAACAACCCCACATTCCTCTTTGGTCCTTTTCACTGCAACAGTCTCAAGCTCAGCTGGATTCAAGGGAAAGGAACGCAGACCACACTTTTCAATGAGCAGATTGTCAAGGACACGTTGTGAGAAGAGTGTGTGCCGTGGAAGACGTTAACTGTGGCCATATTTGGATAATAACCGCCACAGCTTCCTTGAGGAAGTGTGACGTTTGAACTAAAAGCTGAAAGGTAAGTAGGTGTTAACTAGGCACAGCGGTGGAAGAGCATTCCAGAAACGTGGGATGGCATTTGGAAAGGCCCTGAGGTGGAGCTTGTGTTTCTTCCAGTCCAGCGTTTCTCATGATGTACTCTGCATATAAGTTAAATAAACAGGGTGACAGTATACAGCCTTGACGTTCTCCTTTTCCTATTTGGAACCAGTCTGTTGTTCCATGTCTAGTTCTACCTGTTGCTTCCTGACATGCATACAGATTTCTCAAGAGGCAGGTTAGGTGGTCTGGTATTCCCATCTCTTTCAGAATTTTCCAGTTTATTGTGATCCACACAGTCAAAGGCTTTGGCATCGTCAATAAAGCAGAAGTAGATGTTTTTTTGGAACTGTCTTGCTTTTTCAATGATCCAGCGGATGTTGGCAATTTGATCTCTGGTTCCTCTGCCTTTTCTAAAACCAGCTTGAACATCAGGGAGTTCACCGTTCACGTATTGCTGAAACCTGGCTTGGAGAATTTTGAGCATTACTTTACTAGCATGTGAGATGAGTGCAATTGTGTGGTAGTTTGAGNGATTCCAGTTTGTGCTTCATCCAGCCCGGCATTTCGCATATAAGTATACTTATATGTACTCTGCATATAAGTTAAATAAGTAGAGTGACAATACACAGCCTTGACGTACTCCTTTCCGGATTTGGAAGGAGTCCATGCCCAGTTGTTACTGTTGCTTCTTGGCCTGCATACAGAGTTCTCAGGAGGCAGGTAAGGTGGTCTGGTATTCCCATCCCTTGAAGAATCTTCCTGAAAACAGTTTGTTGTGATCCACACAGTCAAAGGCTTTGGTGTAGTCAACAAAGCAGAAGTTTTAGTTTTCTTGTGAGCTATAGTTCTCTTTCGATCACTTTGGCTGTCTGTAGTGTCGAGATAACAGTGGCCTCATAGAATGAAATAGGAAGTATCACCCTCTCTTCTATTTTTTGAAAGGTTTAAAAGGATTGGTACTAATTTTCTTTTACTATATAGTTTTCAGTTATTTTCTTAGTGGGTCCTTGGAGTTATGATTAACATTAATGTATAATAATATAGTTAGAATTAATACTGACGTAGGTTTGAAGTGAAGTGAAAGTTGCCGAGTTGTGTCCAACTCTGTGACCCCATGAACTATACAGTCCATGGAATTCTCCAGGCCAGAATACTGGAGAGGGTAACCTTTCCCTTCTCCAGGGGATCTCCCCAACCCAGGGACTGAACCTAGGTCTCCCATATTGCAGGCAGATTCTTTACCAGCTGAGCCACCAGGGAAGCCCCAACTTAGCTTTAATATTATATAAATTTTTTACTCCTGTATAGCCCCATTCTTTTCTTTATTGGCGCGAATTCCATTTTTTTTACTGTGTGCCCATGAATACAGATTTTTAATTATTATTTTATGTTATTGTCTTTTAAGTCACATAGGAAAAAAGAGTAACAAGCTAAAAATACGTTAATACTGACTTTTTAATTTACTTATGTAGTTAACCAGTGTTTGTTTTTTTTTAATGTAGATTTGAATTATTGTTTAGCATCCTTCAATTTCAGCCTGAAGAACTCCCTTCAGCATTTATTGCAGGTCAGATCTACCAGCAATGATCTCTCCCTAGTTTTCTTTTTTTCTGGGAATGGCTTAATTTCTCCTTTACTTTTGAAGAATAGTTTTGTAGATTATAGAATTATTGGCTGATTGGTTTCTTTCTTTTTTTTTTTTTTNAACTCAATGGACAAGGGTTTGGGTAAACTCCGGGAGTTGGTGATGGACAGGGAGGCCTGGCATGCTGCAGTTCAAGGGGTCGCAAAGAGTCGGACACGACTGAGAGACTGAACTGAACTGAACTTCAAGACTTGCAGTCTATGGCAAACCCACACAAAGGAAGCGAGCCTGCTTTTATAGGGGAAAGTTGGTTGGGGGCAGGGGATGGGAGATGCTGTTCTAAATGAAAGTTCATTGGAGGAAAGTAAGTGTCAACGACTTCTCATTGGCTGAGCTGTGATGTTTCCCATTGGCTGGACTTTCCGCTGAGCAAGGAGACAGGCTTTCCTTGGGCTGGTAAAGTACTTGCATTTCCTAACTGGGAGTGCAAGGATGTACCCTTTTCCTACTGGGCAGGAAAATGAAGGTCAGTGAATGTAGGAAATGGCAACCCACTCGAGTATTCTTGCCTGGACAGGGGAGACTGGTGGGCTGCTGTCCATGCGGGTCGCACGGAGTTGGACACGATTGAAGCGACTTAGCATGCATGCATGCACTGGAGAGTGAGTGAAGTGAGTGAGTGAAGTCGCTTAGTCGTGTCCGACTCTTTGCCACCCCATGGACTGTAGCCCACCAGGCGCCTCCATCCGTGGAATTTTCTAGGCAAGAGTATTGGAGTGGTTTGCCATTTCCTTCTCCAGGGGATCTTCCAGACGCGCCTTCCAACCTGGTCTCCCGCGTTGCAGGCAGACACTTTACCGTCTGAGCCACGGCAACCCACTCCAGTATTCTTGCCTGGAGAATCCCAGGGATGGAGGAACCTGATGGGCTGGCGTCTATGGGGTCACACAGAGTCGGACATGACTGAAGTGACTTAGCAGCAGCAGCAGCATGTAAATGAAAGTCATTGTATGCAAATAATGGTGAGTGGTAATATGTGAGAGTTTTATTTGCAGGTCATTACCTCTAATTTTAGTTGATGTTTCCTTTATTAGTTTTCAACAGGAACAAACAGAAAAGAAGTACCAAGTGATGTGTGCCTGTTAAGTCGCTTCAGTCCTGTCGAAATCTTTGCGACTCCCTAGACTGTAGCCCACCAGGCTCCTCTGTCTATGGAATTCTCCAAACAAGAATACTGGAGTGGGTTGCCATTTCCTTCTCCAGGGGATCTTCCTGACCCAGGAATTGAACTTGCATCTCTTATGTCCCCTGCATTGCACATGGGTTCTTTACCACTAACACCACTTGGGAAGCCCACGAGCTTCTGGACCACGATTAAAGCCAGATTTTCCACTGGGCATTTTTTTCTTTTCTTTCTTCTTCTTCTTTTTTTTTCTTGGCATGCCATGCAGCATGCAGGATCTTAGTTCCTGACCAAGGATGGAACGTGTGCTCCTTGCAGTGGAAGCTGGAAGTCTTAACCACTGGACCTCCAGGGAACTCCCACCATTGGACATTTTAGATACAAGTCAATACTGTTTGGATTAAGGTGATTTTAACTTTAATCACTTGCAACCAAGAGTCCTGTTTAAATTCAGTTAGGATTTTGGTTGTCCTGCTCCTTACCCTTCCTGGAATGCTCCAGTACGTCATTTAGCCTCTTCCTGAACTTTGTGTTTGTGATCAATAATTTGTTTTTAATTGCTTCTCTGTCTGAATGACAAATTAGATTTGTTTGAGATTCAGAGACATTCTTCAGAATATTTATAAGAACAGTTGTACACAACATGTATAAATTTTCCTTCTTGAGTAAAAATAATATGTAATAAAGCCAATTGTCTTGTTGTCTGTGGTCAGTCAAATAGGAAATACATGACAGTTTATGGGGCAGTTTAAAATGTCCAAATATTATGTCCCTGAAGATTTTGTCTAGATTAAAGATCTCCATCAGTCCTTTTCAGAGGACAGATGGATCTTGAGCATATTTGGGCAGATTTTTTCAGAGTAAACTGGAGAACATGTCAAAGCAGCAGCTGTCTGTCTGATTTATTTTCACCCCACTTCTTACTCCCTCCACTAAAACAAAACAAAAAAATCCTTCTGATTGATGAGACTTTAAAAATCAAAGTGAAGTTGATTTAAAATATTGTGTTAATTTCAAGTTACAGCAGTGACTCTGTTTTATATGTATATAGTTTTTCTAATTCTTTTCCCTTATACATGCATATGTGCTAAATCACTTCAGTCGTGTTTGACTCTTTGCAACCCATGTACTGTAAACTGCCAGGCTCCTCTGTCCATGGAATTTTCCAGGCAAGAACTTTAGAGTGGGTTGCCATTTCCTTCTCCAAGGGATCCTCCCAAACCAGGGATTGGACCTGGGTCTTCGGTATTGTGGGCAGATTCTTTACCGCCTGAGCCACAAAGGAAGTATTATGAATAATGGTATTGTAAACATCTGCATACATGTTAGTGATTTGAACACCTGTTTTCAATTCTCAGGCACATATGGAGGCATGGTAGTTCTCTGTTTACTTTTTTGAAGAACTGTCAACATTTTTTTTATTAAAAAAAATATTTTGTGTGACATGCCTCATGGGATTCTAGTTCCCCAACCAGGGATTGAACCCAGGCTCTTGGCAGTGAGAGTGTAGAGTCTTAATCATTGGACTGCAAGGGAATTCGCTGTTTTCCATAGAGGCTACACTATTTTACGTTCATCAGCAAGATGTGTTCNTTGGTGATGGACAGGGAGGCCTGGCGTGCTGCAGTCCATGGGGTGGCAAAGAGTCAGACATGACTGAGCCACCAAACTGAACTGAACAACCTGGATCAAGAAGCCAGAAGAAGGTGAGATTGTCTAGATCTTAGCATTATTTCACAGAGGGCATACTGGGGTCTAAACCTGCTGGACATACACCTTGGGTCTACGTTCCAGGGGAAAGACCCTATTAGCTATAGGTCTCTCTCTTCATAAGACAAGCTTGAAAAATCAGCTTAGCCATTTCAGGAATACATAGGCTGCCTATTATAAGGCTATCTGAATTTGAGGTGCTAGCAGTCTGGGAATGGACCTGGAGTTCTGGTCTTCAAAACCTGAAAGTTTGGACCCGTTAAATGATGAGGTTGACCCTACTGAAAGGAGCACACCTCTTGGCCCATGGAAAGTGGAGCTCAGGAGCATTTTCTCCCTCTGGGAGAGAAAATCCTTATTTCCAGCTAGTTCACTGTTCAAATAATGAGAGTGAGCTTCCAGCATCACCTTTGGACAATTCTGCTCATCAAAACACAATAAGGCTTCCCTGGAGGCTCAGTGGTAAAGACTCTGCCGGCCAGTGCAGAAGATACTGGTTCAATCCCTGATCCAGGAAAATTCCACTAGCCACAGAGAAACTAAGCCCATGCACCACAACTATTGAGCCTGTGCTCTAGAGACTGAGAGCTGTAACTACTGAAACCCATGCACACTAGAGCCCATGCTCAGCAACAAGGGAAGCCACTGCAATGAGAAGCTCATTCACCACAACTAGAGAGTAGTCCCTGCTCGTTGCAACTAGAGAAAAGCCCTTGAAGCAACGAAGACCCAGCAGAGTCAATAAATAAATGCAATTATATATAAAACACAATAAAAAAGTTATGGAGAGAATATATCAAACTTGGTGACTGATATGATTTGGAGGAGTATATAAGACCAGGAAAAAGGAGTTCAGAATTACTCTGTCATTTACACCTTAGTTAACTGAGTATATGATGATTCCACTGACGGAGATAAGGATACAAGAGAAGGAAAGTATTTATAGGTGGGGAAAGGACGCATTCACAGGTGGATATATTGAGTTTGAGGTATCTCTGATACATTCATGTGAAAGAAATGGAGGCTAGGAAATACAGATTTGAAAGTCAGATGCATTAGTTATGCCCGAAACTTGGGAAGTGAATGACAATGACATCTTTCTATGTAGACTGGGAAGAAAGAGGAAGGGAATTTTAACATTTAAAAGACAGTTCAGGATAGTAGATCAATTGTTGAGTGGGGATCAACATGATGATGATATAATAGTATTATAATATTCCCTATATTTACTATATAAATGCAGTGCTTCCCTATATTTACTATATTCCCTATATTTACTATAATATCATATTAAAGAAATACTTCCAAGGCTTTGGGTTGACAATATAAAAGATGCATGGGATAAAGCTGGATAATATTTGCCTACCTGAAGTTTTTTTTTTTTTTTCTATATCTCAAGGGANTTACTATATTCCCTATATTTACTATAATATCATATTAAAGAAATACTTCCAAGGCTTTGGGTTGACAATATAAAAGATGCATGGGATAAAGCTGGATAATATTTGCCTACCTGAAGTTTTTTTTTTTTTCTATATCTCAAGGGAATTTATTTTTTTTAATTAATTAATTTATTTATTTTTAAATTTAACTTTACAATACTCTATTGGGTTTGCCATACATCGACATGAATCCACCACAGGTACACACAAGCTCCCAATCCCGAATCTCCCTCCCACCTCCCACCCCCCAACGTCTCTCAATGATAATTATTTTTAAGATATTTGCCTGAAGAGATTTTACTTTAACTATAAAGTGATCTGGCTGAGCACAGAAGAGCAGACACTTTCAAATTGCAGTGCTGGAGAAGACTCCTGAGAGTCCGTCCCGTCAACTGTGAGCAGGTCAAATCTGTCAATCCTAAAGGAAATCAACCCTGAATATTCACTGGAAAAATTGATGCTGAAGCTGAAGCTCCAATACCTTGGCCACTTGATGTGAAGAACTGACTCATTGGAAAAGACCCTGATGCTGGAAAAGATTGAAGGTAAGACAAGTTGGAGGCAGAAGATATGATGGTTAGACAGCATCAACTCGATGGACATCAGTTCAGTTCAGTTCAGTCATTCAGTCGTGTCCACCTCTTTGCAACTCCATGAATTACAGCACACCAGGCCTCCCTGTCCATCACCAACTCCCAGAGTTCACTCANTTTTTTTTTTTTTTCTTTCAGCACTTTTGTATGTCATCCCACTGCCTTCTGGCCTCCATGGTTTCTGATAAGAAATCATCTCCTGACCTTAACTATCCTCTATAATGTGATGAGTTGTTCCTCTCTTTCTGCTTGCAGGATTCTCTTTTTCTTAACAGTTTGATCTTAGTGTGACTCAGTGTGAATCTCTTTGAGTTTATTCTATTTGGGTTTCATTGAGCTTCTTGAATGTTTAGATCTGCATTTTTCATCAGCTTTGGAAATATTTGATCCATTATTTCTTCAGTGTTTTTTCTGCCTCTTTTTTCTGTCTCCTCTCCTTAGACTCCCATTATGTATTTTTTGGTGCACTTGATGCTGTCTCAGAAGTCTCTTAGAGTCTGTTCACTTTCCTTCATCTTTTATGAAAAAAATCTAAGTAATCTCAATGTATCCATGTCCAAATTTATCAATTCTTTCTTCTGCCTGATCACATATGATTTTGAACCACTGTAGTGAGTTTTCATTTCAGTTATTAAACTCTTCAACTCCAGAGTTTCTATTTGCTTCCTTTTAATAATTTCTATCTCTTTATTGACACAGTCTATTTGGTAAGATAGTGCTTTTATGGTTTCCTTTAGTTCTTTGAGCATATTTTAAATAGTTGAAAAACTCTTTGTCTAGATATTTTGACTTTTTAAAATATAATTGGGTTTAATTTTGTTTCTCAGTTCAGGATTCAATCAAGGCTATGTGTTGCATGACTTCTTCACCATTTTTGGGGGAGGGTTGTACCACTTGGCTTGTGGGATCTTAGTTCCCCCAAACAGATATTAAACTCATGCCCTCTGTGTGGAAGTGTGGAGTCTGAGGTGCCAGAGAATTTTCCTCCACCTTTTCAAAAAATGTTAAGACATTGCCAGGAGAACCCAGGTCAGATGTCTAATAGAATATCCCATTTTCATTTCCCCTTCATAATTAGATACAAGTTAAACAGTTTTGGTAAGATGATACATAGGTAATGAACATGCACAGTCTTCCTAGGGCACTGCTTTGAAATGAATTGGATCCAAATGTTTTTTATTGTGATGCCACTTTGGTCAATATTCAGATTTTCAGGAGAGAGAGTATAATTGGCCAGATTGGTTCGCGTGCTCACTCCTTGGCCAGAGAGGAAGCATTTTGACTGACAGTCTTATCAAGAGTATTCCCAGTGAGGAGTAAATAGCACAGCAAAAGAAAACTAACATTGCTGAAGCAGGGGGAATGGATGCTAAGTAGGAAAATATAGCATACATCCACTGTCCATCTGTCTTTCAGTGATCTCAGCCATTCCCTTGACTCCTACTATTTACTTTACCAGATTTCCAGAATGAAAATTGACTTCCTTGTCCAATTCTAGACCATGTTTACAAGCATCTGCTAAAAGCCTCTACGTGCATGTTTACAACCTGTGTGTCGTAAAGGCATCAAAACTTAATGCCTTCTTCACCTGGCCCTACTCCCATCCAGCAGAGGAGTTGAATTTATCAACAGCTCCATCAACATCCCAGCAACCAAAGACCAAATTCATGATTCCCTGTTTCTAGTCTTGTGGTTTGTATTTTTATTGCATCTTTTAAATCCTTTCCCCCTTTCATTCCCACATGTATCATCCTAAACTATGCCCAAAGTGTTGCCTGGAATTACAAGTAATAAGGAATAAACAGCTTTTCAGGTTAAACAAATTCAGGGAGCACTAGGAGATGCAAATTTATTTATCACAGAACTTCTCAGAGCCTTGAAGAAGCCATTGTGATTTTCAAGGAATAGATATTCTTTTCTTACTTTTTATTTTACAAAATAATTCAATTTGTGGGAAAATTGCGATAGCACAATGAACTTCTCCATATCTGTTACCTAGATATACTTTTTTTTTTTTTTTGGTGGCCAAGTCATGCAGCATGCAGGACCTCAGTTCCTTTGACCAGGGATTGAGCCAACCCCCTACAGTGGAAGCATGGAGTCTTAACTACTGAGCAGCCAGGGAAGTCCCCCTGGATATAGTCACTGTTGGCATTTTCTTACATTTTCTCACATTTTCTCTACTCTCTCTTCCTTACTCTTTCTGTCAATCTCTCTCTCTCTCTCAAATACATATACATGTACATATACATTTATACATATATATACATAGATGTGTGTGCATATCTTCTATGCATATCTTCTCTCTATACATAATATATACATAAACCTTTGGAACTTCCCTGTGCATATCTTCTCTCTATACGTAACATGTGCATGTACCCTTGGGACTTCCTTGGTGGCTCAGACAGTACAGAATCTGCCTGCAATGTAGGAGATTCAGGTTAGATCCCTGGGTCAGAAAGGTCTTCTGGAAAAGGGAATGGCTACCAGCATTCTTACCTGGAGAATTCCACAGACAAAGGAGCCCGGTGGGCTACAGTCCATGGGGTCACAGCCAGACATGACTGGGTGACTAACACTTTCACTTTCATATATCCTCAATATATATACTCTATATATTCTTTCAAATGACTTAGCAGTAATAACACATATAATTATACTATCTATATCTATATACATAAATATTGCTGAGCCGTTTGAGAATGTTGCATACATTGTGCTCTTTTACAAGTAAACACTTCACTTTGTATTTCCTAAGAATAAAAAATCTCTTATTGTTTAGTAAATATCCTATTGATAAATACATATGATAAGGCAATTCTTCTCCCTCACATCAGAGGACAGCTATGCAATTTGGAAAATGCTAGTTTACATTATTTCTATAGGTTCTTAACTTGCTGGTTCCCAAACCTGGTTGCCCATCAACAGCATGATTATTACTGAACAGTGAACAATAAACTGAACAGTTTATTATATACACATGTAAACATTTAAAATAAATGCACTCATTTAATCTTCATAGCAACTCTAAATAATAGGCATTACCATCTCTAGTTTGTACGTGAGAAAACTGGGTTACAGAGAGGTTGCCCAGGATACACAACTGGTAAGAAACAGAGCTGGCATTTAAAGCCAGACTATTTGATTCCAGGCTGATGAACCGATGCTTTTGAACTGTGGTGTTGGAGAACACTCTTGAGAGTCCCTTGGATTGCAAGGAGATCAAACTTGTTGCAAAGAGTTGAACAAGACTAAGTGACTGAACACCACCACCATCTGATTCCAGAGTCCATCAGCCACGTTGCTATGCTGCCCATAAAGTGTATGTTAGGACCACTTTTGTTGAAAACACCATTCCAGTTCACTTCAGTTCAATTCAGTCACTCAGTCATGTCTGACTCTTTGTGACCCCATGAACTGCAGCATGCCAGGCCTCCCTGTCCATCACCAACTCTCAGAGTCCACCCAAACCCACGTCCATCGAGTCAGTGATGCCATCCAGCCATCTCATCCTCTGTCATCCCCTTCTCCTCCTGCCCGCAATCTTTCCCAGCATCAGGGTCTTTTCCAATGAGTCTGCTCTTTGCATCAGGTGGCCAAAGTATTAGAGTTTCAGCTTCAACATCAGTCCCTCCAATGAACACCCAGGACTGATCTCCTTTAGGATGGACTGGTTGGATCTCCTTGCAGTCCAAGGGACTCTCAACAGTCTTCTCCAACACCACAGTTCAAAAGCATCAATTCTTATGCACTCAGCTTTCTTTATAGTCCAACTCTTACATCCATACATGACCACTGGAAAAACCACAGCCTTGACTTTTGTTGAAAACACCATTCCAGAGGCCACCATTCCAGATCAGCTGACTCAGACTGTCCAAGAATCTCTAATACACTTCTCACAATGATTTTGTTGGGCAGACAGATTACCTACTCTCGCTGGTAGTAAACTTCTTGTCTCCTTCCCCTTCAACTTCCAGTAGCCACATGAATATGCACAAGATACATCTTCATCTGTTGCTTGTGAGTTAAGGAAATAGTCATTCAACAGTGTGATTAAGAACTAGGACTTAGAAGTTGGTTCTGGGTTTCCATCTTGGCTCTGCCCTTAACCAGCTCCACAGTTTGGAGCATCAGTTTCCTCACCTGGGCAGTGAGGGTTGGATCAGAAGAGAAGGTATGGCCAACTCTCAGGAAGGGACCTGTGGCAGTTGATAATTGCAGTTATTATTGTTGGTGGTGGTGGTATGTTTCAAACCTCTCAGCCACAAATGGGCAATNAGGACTTAGAAGTTGGTTCTGGGTTTCCATCTTGGCTCTGCCCTTAACCAGCTCCACAGTTTGGAGCATCAGTTTCCTCACCTGGGCAGTGAGGGTTGGATCAGAAGAGAAGGTATGGCCAACTCTCAGGAAGGGACCTGTGGCAGTTGATAATTGCAGTTATTATTGTTGGTGGTGGTGGTATGTTTCAAACCTCTCAGCCACAAATGGGCAAATCATCAACCTATCTTTGTCTTCGTTTCCTCACCTATAGAGCTGGACTACTGATATACTGTCTTCTAGGATAGTGGTGGGCATTCGATGGAGGATTAAATGTTCAGAATGCTGCCAGGCACATAGTGAGTATGCAGTGAATGTTAGTACTATTATTTATTCTTTTCTTTATCACTGTGCTCTGGACAAAAAGAACTACTTAGAACAACTTGAATATGCTTCATTGTAGGCTGCTTCCCTATGTTCTTCTTTGCTGTGCTCTCTGCCTGGGACACCATCCCCTTGTCTTCTGAGTCAAAATCCTAACTGCGTCTCCTCCTGCCCCATCAGCAATGTTTTTGGTGCCAAGGAAGCCTTCTCTTATCCGCTCATTGGGTCTTTATTGATCTCAGAGGGGCATTTATAGAAATCTATTTGTATAGAAATCTATTTGTCTCTTCTCCTCTTAAAGGAGCCGCTTTCTCTATTTCAGGTAACCCCTAAGCCAGAGCAGACCTTGTTATCTGTTATCCTAAAAAGGCAAGAGCCATTTTTAGAAGGCTCTAGAGGGATTTCTGTGATCGTCCAGTGGCTTAGACTCTGCACTCTCAGTGCAGGGGGCCCAGGGTTTGATCCCTGGTCGGAGAACTAGATCCCACAGGCTGCAACTAAAGATCCTCTGTGCCACAATTAAGACCCAGTGCAATCAAATAAATAAATAAATATATATATATATAAAGAAGGCACTAGATAAGGTCTGCTCAGAATCAGGGAGAGCAAGCCACAGATCATTTTGATACCTCCCATCTATCTGTTGCCAAAACTCAGAAGAAATGAGCTGATATGCACGAACTCCTGTGGTTTAAGGAGTTTCTTCTGAGTCATCCCCAGTCTAGGGAGAGATCTTACCACACCGGTGGCTTCATCATTGCCTAATGGGGGCCCTCTGGGGCTTTATCATGGACAAGGGAGCTGGGAAGCCTCCTCCGCACAATGAAACCGATGGAAAGAAACAGTGGACGGATGGATTGCTACAAAGGCAGGCAGGCAAACAAGACACACAGGCAGGAATCCTCCCTTGGGTGAGATGTTTCAGCTTCTTTCTGGGGAGGCAGATAAAACAGTCACCAGAGCCCAAGCCCTCCCCCTCTTCATTTGCAAAATTGTAGGCATCTTCCTTAGATAAGCTTTTTGTGAGCTCGTGTTAAACTTGTGGACTGAAATAAACAATAGCTACTGTCCCTCAGGGCCTGCTGGATGCCAGGCCCTTCAAAAGTGTTCTCCCACTGACTCTGCCAAGTGACAAGTGTCCCATCGAGCTTCCAGCATTACTCTAATGTCACCTTCTCAGTGAGGTCTACCTGGAACACCCTACTTAAAGTTGCAACACACCCCACCTCCATCCCACATCAACATAACCCTCACCACCTTCTAACATGCAGTTTGACTTATTAAATAGGTCTGATTTCTGTCTGGTGTTCCTCCCACACTCCGCAAGGGGGACCACCATAGGGTGGGTAGGGGGTCTTTGTCATGCAGGCTCATTTGGGGGGAGAAGGAAATGGCAACCCACTGCAGTATTCTTGCCTGGAGAATCCCAGGGACGGGAGAGCCGGGTGGGCTGCCGTCTATGGGGTCGCACAGAGTCGGACACAACTGAAGCGACTTAGCAGCAGCAGCAGCAGCAGGGCTTACAACTGGGCTTCCCTGGTAGCTCAGCTGGTAAAGAATCCATCTGCAATGCAGGAGACTGGGTTTGACCCTTGAGTTAGGAAGATGTCCTGGAGGAGGGCATGGCAACCCACTCCAGTATTCTTGCCTGGAGAATCTCACGGACAGAGGAGCCTGGAGGGCTACAGTCCATGGTGTTGCAAAGAGCTGGACATGACTGAGCGACTAAGCACACCATAGCACAGGGCTTACAGCAGAGACTGAATCATTAGTGCAATGTATGACCCACGAATCGTCATTCATTTTTTTAACCTTGTTTTAAAAATTGGGTGGTTTTTTAAATTGAAGTATAGTTGATTTACTATAGTTGTGTTTGTTTCAGGTGTATAGCATTAAATGCAATTGTATGATCCATGAATCCTTTATCATCATTCGTTAATTTTTTTAATTTAAAAAATTGTGTATTTCTTATTGAAGTATAGTTGATTTACAATGTTGTTAGTTTCAGGTGTATAGCACACACACATATATGTACATACACACATATATATAATCATTTATTTAACTAGTCTATTTCCTTTTTGTTATAATATTACTTCTTTTTAAAATTGTATTTATTTATTTTTGGCCTTATTGGGTCTTTGTTATTCTTCTAGTAGGCTTTCTCTAGTTGTAGCAGATGAGTGTTACTCTTCATTACAGCGCACGGTGCACGGGCTTCTCATTGTGGTGGCTTCTTTGTTGCAGAGCATGGACTCTAGGCACAGGCTCAGTAGTTGTGGCACACAGGCTTAGTTGCTCAGAGGCATGTGGAATCTTCCTGGACTAGGGATAGAATCTATGTGTCCCCTACATTGGCAGGCGGATTCTTCTCCACTGTGCCACCAGAGAAATCCCAACCAGTCTTCTTCTGATAGACATTTAGGCTGTTGTCAACCTTGTGCTATTATAAACATACTGTGGTGAACACCCTTGAGCAAGTATCTTTGTATATTTGTGCATTTACGTCATAGCATAGATTCTTCCATGTAGTATTGCTACATAAACGGTCTGAACAGTCTCAGTGTTGACAGAGGTTGTCAATACCTCTTCTGAAAAGGCTGTTTCCTTTTATACTCCCTCTATTAGTGCATGAGAGGCTTCAGTAAGGATTGGTCAAACCGCGGTAGGAGTGGGAAAGATGCCAACTCACCTTTACTTGCTGAAGCTCTAATATCTGCAAATGTAGAATCTAAAAGTTCATCTTGCTCTCCTCCAGCTCCCTTCCCAAGGCAGTAATCCTCTCCAACGCAGCCTTGTTCTGAATTCTTTCCTTGTCGGGGACAGGGGTCAAACTTCCCTTCTGTGGTTTTCAGGATAAATCGCTACTGACAGGTGACTGGATGGAAATCTGCTTTCTTGCAACCATACCCCACCGATCCCGGCTCCATTCTCAGGAGCCACAAAAATAGGGCTAATCCTTTTCCCACGTGACAGCCTTTCAAATATTTGGAGACTGTATTAAATCTCCTCTAAGTCTTCTCCTCCCGGGGTAAATCACCCCAGCTCCAGCCAGGCACACCCCCTGGATGTGACAATGTTGACCTGGAGACCCTTTAGGTAGTGGCCAAGTGTGAAAGCTTTTGCGTTCCCCAAGCTTGAGTTCAAATCCTTGTTCCCACACTTTCCAGCTGTCTGACCTTGGCCAAGTCACTTCTCAGACTTCAGTTTCCTCCCTTGAATAAACTGCATAACGATAATGACCCCCTTGTAAGGTCGCTGTCTGGGCCACATTCCTCCATTTAAAAACAAACAAACAAACAAAAAAAAACACCTAAAACTATACTTTATGATGGAATTGGTATAAAGATAAATATAATAAGGGCAGGGTTGTATTTATTTTTCTTCTGATTTTAAAACAATAAAAACATTTTCCTGAGGCCATCAGTATATCCTGGCCTTTGGCACTGTACCTTCTTTGGATGGGTACATGGGCTCTGGTCACTGGGGGGAGTGAACAAGAGAAAGCAGGCCAAGTATAGACAGTTCTTAGCACAGGGCTTGGATCTTTGCAACTTAATAAATGGTGAGGGACAGAGAGGCCTGGCGTGCTTCAGGCCATGGGGTTGCAAAAGAGTCAGACAAACTGGGTGACCGAACAACAACAACAAACGATGACCACAAATTTAAAAAAAGAAAAGGGTTGAGCAGAGAACAAAGTGTGGCTCTGGAGGAGGCTTGCCCCACAGACCTCTTCATCAGGGTCTGTGGGTTTGCAGACCCAGCTTCTTCTGAACACAAGTAACACAGCCACTTGTGTTCAAAAGTGGCCCTATGCTTTCTCACCTTGCCTGCTAGAGTCTCAGGAGAGAGTTTGTCAAAAAAGATGCAGAGTCTGTGGCATTTGTCTTAAGAAAAGTGGTATCTTGGTCTGCAGATACTGCTCTAACAAAATATCACAAACTGGGTGGCTTACAAACAGCAGAAATTGACTTCTCACAGTGTAGGAGGCTGGGAAGTTCAAGATCAAGGTGCCGACACGGTCATGCTCTGGTAGGGGTCCTCTTCCTAGTTCATAGGTAGCACAGTCTCACTGCGTCCCCACATGGGGGAAGGGGTAAGGGAGCTCTCTGGGGCCTCGTTTAATCTTTTTTGTTTTAATTTTTGTTTTGGCCAAGCTGTATGGAATGAGGGATCTTAGTTCCCCATCGAGGGATCAAACCGATGTCCTCTGCAGTGGAAGCTCAGAGTCTTAACTACTTGACTGCCAAGGAAATTCCAAAGCGAAGCTTTTCTTTTTGTGTGTGTGTGTGGGGTCTCTTATAAAGGCATTAACTTCATTCATGAGGGCTCCATCCTCATGACTTAATCATTTCCCAAAGGCCCCACCTCCTAATACTACCACATTGGGGATTCAAGTTTCAACATATGAATTTAGGGAGGGGTTCTCTAGCAAGAAGAAATACGCATGCTTCAAAAAAGGGTAAAAAAAAAAAAATCCATGGAGTAGTAGAAGATAGTTGAAATATATGTAAATAGCAACACATTTGTGCCTAGACTGAATAGAGCTCCTTCAAATCATTAAGAAAAGTACAGTTGGTAGAAAATAGCAAGAGGCTTTAAGATACTCTTGCATAAAGGAGGAAATTAATATATGTAATAAACGGTGGGGGGCTGGGGGAGTGCTCAGCTTCATTTGTAATCACGGAAATGCAAATTGAAACCACAATGGGATACCACCATAAATACTACATGCAGCACTTTTTCTGGATGCATGGTATGTTTTACCATTAGCATGTTTTTAAAAATGTGTACATCACAAGGTAAAAAATAATGCAAACAGATAGGTAAAAAGTCTTTCTACCATTGGACCTCCAAACCCCACCCTCCAAATACCTCCTATTACTAGTGGCTGGTGAGGCCTGTCAGAGAGTCTGCTTGTAGTGGCATCTATGAATAAACAGCCACCTTTCATTGGATAGTTAGTGACATAAATTTGTTTTGCTTTGGCCATGCCATGCAGCGTGCGGAATCTTAGTACCTTGACCAAGGACTGAACCCATGCCCCTGCAGTGAAAGTGCTGAGTCTGAACCACTGGGCTGCCATGATCAAACCCTCAGAAGCAGAACCAGTGAGTCCTTACCATTCTTAACAAGGGATTTATTACTGGGATTAAATCTTATGAATTGTGGAAGCTGGTGGAGAATTCAATGGGCCTAAAGTTTTTGGAGATAAGCAAGGCCAGCAGTCAGGGGAGCGGGGGTGAAGTTAGACACAAACTGGAAAGAACAAAGACAAACCACAAGCCATATCTGTTTCTGACGCTGTCTTTTTTTTATAGTCATTCTGATGTGTATAATGTGGTAGCTTCCCTGGTAGCTCATCTGGTAAAGAATCCACCTGCAATGCAGGAGACCCGGGTTTGATTCCTGGGTTGGGAAGATCCCCTGGAGAAGGGAAAGGCTGCCCACTCTAGTATTCTGGCCTGGAGAATTCCATGGACTGTATCGTCCACGGGGTTGCAAAGAGTCAGACATGACTTTCATTTTTTGCATTATGATTTGCTGAACTATTTTAAAGTAAGTTACAGAGCTGATGACATTTCACCTTAAACTCTCCAGTATACCACTCTGAAAAATGGTCACTAGTCAGTTCTGAGGTTTTTTTTGGCGGGGGAGCTGTGTTGGGTCTTAGTTGCAGCATGTGGGATCTAGTCCCCGACTAAGGATAGAACCTGGGCCACCTGCATTGGGAGCTCAGAGTCTTAACCACCGGACCACCAGGAAAGTCCCAAAGTTTTTTTTTAAATTCTTATTTCCTTGATAATTTCCTCCCCTTTGTTTTCTCAATTTTATTTTTCTCAAATTCTTATTATGTGGATATGGGACCTTCTGCTGTGGTCATCTAGCATTCTTTATTTCCTTTTCTCTCTGGAAGACCTCCTCAATTTTTTTCTTCCTCTTGTTTCATTGAATATTTTTCACTTCTTAGTGTCTTGATTTTCCAAGAGCTTTCTGCTGTTGTTGTTCCCTGAGTATTAAAAGATATCTTGTTCTTTACAACTTAAATTTATACAGTGCTGTATATCAATTATATTACAGTAACGCCAGAAGTAATAATAACGAATAAATATTAATCCCCCCCAAAAAAGATACCACTGTTCTGGGAATGCTTTACCACCTATCATCTCTCTAAGATGTTTATGGCAGGTTTTTAGAAGTTTACTTTATTCTTCTCATTGTCACTGTTTCTTCAAGTCCGCTTTTCCTGATTGTTTGGGAGTTGTCTTTTATAATCAAAGCTTTTCTCAGATGATTGCAGTCGTTGGCTGTCTGTTCATATTTCAGTGAGACACTGAAAGCTTCTGCAAAGCTCCGCTGTGAAGAGAAGTTTGTAGACTGACAAGCTCTATTGTAGGGGCTTTGCTGGTGGCTAAGATGGTAAAGAATCTGCTTGCAGTGTGGGAGACTGAGTTTGATCCCTGGGTCAGGAAGATTCCCTGGAGAAGGGAATGGCTACTCACTCCAGTATTCCTGCCTGGAGAATTCGATGGATAGAGGAGCTTGGTAGGCTACAATCTATGGGGTTGCAAAGAGTCAGACACGACTGAGCAACACACACACACACCGACACACACACATCGACACACACACAAGTTCTCTTGTAGGTAGATGAGAGAGATCCAGCCACATCATTGGAGAGCTCCAAATATCAGTGTCTGTATTTCTCTTTGGCTACTCAGCTTCCTAGAGAGGAATTCTGCAATCTCCTCCTTGAAGGCTTGGTAGTCATTGGTGTTGCTCAGTAAATATTGACATATATACACTACCATGTGATATTAAAATAGTGGGAACCGGTGTTATAGCCAAGGGAACTCAGTGTGGTGCTCTGTGATGACCTCTAGGTGGGATGGGGTGGGGGGGGTAGGAGGGAGGTCCAAGTGGGAGGGGATATATGTATACATATAGCTGATTCACTTCATTGTACAGCAGAAACTAACACAACATTGTAAAGCAACTCAAAAAATACAAAAAAATATTTCTGTCTCTCTCCTTCCAACTACACCCAGTATATGAGGTTGGACTGTACCATGTCAGTAGCTATAACCAATGGGCTATGAGTGAAAATAATGTATGTCCCAACAGTGAACAATCTGAGAAAAGAATCAAGACGACAATTGCATTTGCAAGAGCATTAGAAAAAATACTTAGAAATAATTTAACTCAGCAAGTTTAATAATTGTACACTGGAAACTATGAAACGTTGCTAAAAAAATTAAAGAAGACCTAAATAAACTGAAAGACATCTCATGTCCATAGATTGGAAGACTTAATATTGATAAGATGGCAGTGCTACCCAACAGAATCCACAGATTCAGTGTGACCCCTATGGTCATCCCAATGAACATTTTTTGCATAAGTGAAAAAGCCAATCCTCAAATTCACAGGGAATTGCAAAGCACACTGAATAGCAACAAACAAGCAAACCTTGTAACAGAAGAACAAAGAGGAGGGACTCTTCTTGATTTTTAAAACACCACAAACCTACAGTAATCAAAACCATGTGGTCCTGACACAAGGATAGACATATACATCAATTGAATAGAGCTGAGAATCTGGATATAAACTCATACATACATGGCCAACAGATTTTTGGCAAGGATTCCAAGACCATTCATTGAGGGAAAGAACAGACTTTACAACAAATATTCCTGGGACAAATGAATATGTATGTGAAAAGATTGGAGCTGGATGCTTACCTCACACCACATACAAACTTTAACTCAAAATTGATCAATGACCTAAAGATAAGAGCTGCAACTATAAAACCTTTAGAAGAAAACATAAGGGTGAATCTTTATGATTTTGGATTTGCTAATGGATTCTTAGATATGACACCAAGAACATAAGCAGCAAGAGAAAAACAGACAAATTGGACTTCATCAAATTAAAAACTTTTGTGCATCAAAAGACATTGTCAAGAAAGTGAGAAGACAACCTACAAAAGGGGAGAAAATATTTGCAAATCCTTTATCTGATAAAGGTCTAGTATCCAGACCATATAAAGAACACTTAAAACTCAGCAACAAAAATGCAAACAACCCAACTAAAACGTGGACAAAGAATTTGATTAGACATTCCTCCAAAGCATAGCTGTAAACGGCCAACAAGCACATAATAAAATGCTCAACATCATTAGTCATTGAGGGAAATACAAATATACCCACTAGGATAGCTACAGTTAAAATTTTTAAAAATCCAGAAACCAAAGAGGCTATGGGATTTCCTTGGTGGATAAGATAGTAAAGAACCTGCTATGCAGGAGACCTGGGTTGGCTTTGTGGATTGGGAAGATCCAGGAGATGGGAATGACTACCCACTCCAGTATTCTTGCCTAGAGAATTCCGTGAACCAAGAAGACTGGGGGACTGCAGTCCACTGGGTTGCATAGAGTTGGACACATTGGAGCTACTAACACACACACACAATGAAGCTATGGAGAAATTAGAACCTTCAAACATTGCTGGTGGGAATGTAAAGTGTTTTAGCTGTTATGGAAAACAGTGGTTCCCTAGAAAATTAAACACAGAGTTACCATGTTGTTCACGGTTACGTATTGCTGAAGCCTGGCTTGGAGAATTTTGAGCATTACTTTACTTGCATGTGAGATGAGTGCAATTGTGCAGTAGTTTGAGCATTCTTTGGCATTGCCTTTCTTTGGGATTGGAATGAAAACTGCCTTTCTCCAGTCCTGTGGCCACTGCTGAGTTTTCCAAATTTGCTGGCATATTGAGTGCAGCACTTTCACAGCATCATTTTTCAGGATTTGAAACAGCTCAACTGGAATTCCATCACCTCCACTAGCTTTGTTCATAGTGATGCTTTTTAAGGCCCACTTGACTTCACATTCCAGGATGTCTGGGTCTAGGTGAGTGATCACACCATCGTGATTATCTGGATTGTGAAGATCTTTTTTGTACAGTTCTTCTGTGTATTCTTGCNAACATGGAACTCATGGCCAGCAGCACTCATGCCTGGACAAAGCTTACCCAATGCATCTACTTTTTCGGAACACCAGGCAGCACTTCGGTACTATACTTGCTGCTGCTGCTGCTGCTAAGTCACTTCAGTCGTGTCCGACTCTGTGTGACCCCATAGACGGCAGCCCAGCTGGCTCCCCCGTCCCTGGGATTCTCCAGACAAGCACACTAGAGTGGGCTGCCATTTCCTCCTCCAATGCATGGGGCCACTTTAAACAGCGAGTTCAGTTCAGTCGCTCAGTGTGTCTGACTCTTTGTGGCCCCGTGGACTGCAGCACGCCAGGTCTCCCTGTCCGTCACCAACTCCCGGAGTTTACTCAAACTTATGTCCATTGAGTCAGTGATGCCATCTAGCCATCTCATCCTCTGTCGTCCNCAGCGAGTTCAGTTCAGTCGCTCAGTGTGTCTGACTCTTTGTGGCCCCGTGGACTGCAGCACGCCAGGTCTCCCTGTCCGTCACCAACTCCCGGAGTTTACTCAAACTTATGTCCATTGAGTCAGTGATGCCATCTAGCCATCTCATCCTCTGTCGTCCCCTTCTCCTCCCGCCTTCAATCTTTCCCAGCATTAGGGTCTTTTCAAATGAGTCAGTTCTTCGCATCAGGTACCCAAAGTATTGGAGTTTCAGCTTCAGCGTCAGTCCTTCCAATGAATATTCAGGACTGATTTCCTTTAGGATGTACTGGTTGGATCTCCTTACAGTCCAAGGGACTCTCAAGAGTCTTTAAACAGTGAAAACGCAAACAAAAAAGCATGAAAATTCAAAACGTGGCACCAAATATACCATGGACACTTGTTTACAGTATGAGAGCTGAAATGCCTTCTTCCTCTTCAGCTGGGAACACCCATGTAAAGCAACTCAAATTTGTTGCCACTCTATTCGTCTCCACCAATGACCATGAAAGTCCTGTTGACTTTGAAATTACAAATAAATTAATTTAGTAAGACAAGTTCAGAAATATGGAATCTACATATAAGGAATATTCACTGTATATAGGGCTTCTCAGGTGGTGCTGCTGCTGCTAATTCGCTTCAGTCGTGTCCAACTCTGTGCGACCCCATAGACAGCAGCCCACCAGGCTCCCCCGTCCCTGGGATTCTCCAGGCAAGAACACTGGGGTGAGTTGCCATTTCCTTCTCCGCAGGTGGTGCTAGTGGTAAAGAATTCGCCTGCCAATGCAGGGGACATAAAAGACGCGGTTTCAATCCCTGGGTTGGGAAGATCCTTCAAGAAGGAAATGTCAACCGACTCCAATATTTTTGCCTGGAAAATTCCACGGACAGCTGGTGGGCTATAGTCCACGGGGTCGCAAAGAGTTGGACACAACCGAGCAAGTGATCATGAGCATGAGCATCGTACATAGAATAATCCAGAAGAGGTCAATCCATAGACACAGAAATCAGACAGATGGTTGCAGAAACAGGGGGAGAGCGGCCTGGGTTGGTTTCCTTTGGGGCAGTGACTTGAAGCTAAATACAACTGATGGCTACACAACACTGTGAATATCCTAAATACCCGTGAATTGTTCATTCTGACATGTGAATTTTATGTCATATAAATTCCATCCTCCCTCCTCAAAAAAAAAAAAAAAAAAATATATATATATATATATATATATATGACTCTCAGTGGTACCCTGAACCTCTCTTTTCCCTTTGGTGTGGTGATCATCCACCTACAGATCATGGCTGCTCCAAGAAGCTGAGTGAAGACAACCCACATGGAGACGTAACGTAAGCAAACAACACACGCAGTTCAGTTCAGTTGCTAAGTCGTGTCCGACTCTTTGCGACCCCATGAATTGCAGCACGCCAGGCCTCCCTGCCCATCACCAACTCCCCGAGTTCACCCAAACTCATGTGCATCGAGTCGGTGATGCCATCCAGCCATCTCATCCTCTGTCGTCCCCTTCTCCTCCTGCCCACAATCCCTCCCAGCATCAGGGTCTTTTCCAATGAATCAACTCTTCTCGTGAGGTGGCCTAAGTACTGGAGTTTCAGCCTCAGCATCAGTCCTTCCAGTGAACACCCAGGACTGATCTCCTTTAGAATGGACTGGTTGGATCTCCTTGCAGTCTGTTTTAAACTTCTGAGATTGAGGGATTTTTGTTACTGCAGCATAACAGCCTATGTTGACTATCTCAGAGGTCTAAGCCTGTCATCATTGTGGGAGCAAGGAGGGATGGGAACTTGGGAATCTCACCATTCCTAGGTATCCTCTTTCTTCATCCCCCTGTATTCAGTTTCATGATTCACTTCATCCTCTACTGTGTCCCTTCCCAAATCTAGACTCTCTAAAACTTCCTGTTTTATGCTGTGGCTGGGAAAAATAAAGTCACCTGCTCCAGAGGGTGGTAAGGATCAATCCACCCTCTCCAATGACAACTTCCACACAATTCTTCAGCTTCCGGTCCCAACTCAACCCAGCTATCATAGGTGATGGGCATTTTAGTTTCTCAAACTTCTCTGGTTTCTATGGTGGAAATTAGCTTGGCCTTCATCTCTGTGTTCAGCTAGTTCACTTACCACCTGTTTTCTATCTTCTGAAATTTTGCTGGCACTTTTCATCTAATGTTTCCTCTCCTATTTTCCTTTTCCTCATTAGTTTAAGGCTTCCCTGGTGGCTCAGACAGTAAAGCATCTGCCTGCAATGTGGGAGACCCGGGTTCAATCCCTGGGTCAGGAAGATCCTCTGGAGTAGGAAATGGCAACCCACTCCAGTTACCCTTGCCTGGAAAATCTCATGGGCAGAGGAGCCTGGTATGTTACAGTTCATGGGGTCGCAAAGAGTCAGACACGACTGAGCAACTTCACTCACTCATTAGTTTAAACCTTTCTTATTCCTTGGTGGTCATTTTAGGGAGGTTATGGGAGGCATCTGGACTCATCATTACTTCATGGTGAATAAAGGAGAAGAGGTGGAAATAGTGACAGATTTCTTCTTCTTGGGCTCTAAAATCACTGCAGATGGTGACTGCAGTCATGAAATCAGAAGACAATTGCTTCTTGGCATGAAAGCTATGACAAACCCAGAGAGTGTGCTGAAAAGTAAAGACATTCCTTTGCTGACAAAGGTCTGTATAGTCAAGGCTATGGTCTTCCCAGGGGTCACATATGGTTGTGAGAGCTGGACTGTAAAGAAAGCAGAGTACGAAAGAATTGATGTCTTCAAATGGTGGTGCTGGAGAAGACTCCTGAAAGTCCCTTGGACAGCAAGGAGACCAAACTAGTCAATCTTAAGGGAAATCAACCCTGAATACTCATTGGAAGGACTGATGCTGAAGCTGAAGCTCCAGTATTTTGGTCATCTGATGCGAATAGCTGACTCTTAGAAACGTCCCTGATGCTGGGAAAGATTGAGGGCAGAAGGAGAGAAGAGGGCATCAGAGGATGAGATGGTTCGATGGCATCTCCGATGCAATGAACATGAACTTGGGCAAACTCTGGGACATGGTGAGAGACAGGGAGGCCTGGTGTGCTGCAGTCCAGGGGGTCACAAAAAGCCAGACACAACTGGTGACTGAATAACAACAACAATGGGAGGTGGCAGAGATAAAATGTATTCAGTTGGCGTGACTTGCTGGGGTCATGAATGTTCTTCTGTTCATCAGCTCTGCTGCTGCTGCTAAGTCGCATCAGTCGTGTCCGACTCTGTGCGACCCCATAGACGGCAGCCCACCAGGCTCCCTTGTCCCTGCGATTCTCCAGGCAACAACACTGGAGTCGGTTGCCATTTCCTTCTCCAATGCATGAAAATGAAAAGTGAAAGTGAAGTCGCTCAGTCGTGTCCAACCCTCAGCGACCCCATGGACTGCAGCCCACCAGGCTCCTCCATCCATGGGATTTTCCAGGCAAGAGTACTGGAGTAGGGTGCCATTGCCTTCTACCAGCACAACCATTTCTGGTGACTGTGTAGCACCCCATTAGCGGGATGTATCCCACCCCACCCTCACCGCCACAGAGGATGTCTGGCAATGTCTGGAGACATTTTTGATTGTCACAATGGGTTGTGAGATGAGGGGGCTACTCACATCCAGTGAGTAGTAGACAGGGATACTGTCAAACATCCTTCGATGCTCAGGACAACCCCCACAACAAAGAATTATCTGGACCAAATGTTGATAGAGCAGAAATTGAGAAACTCTGTTCTAAAGGATCCCTATTGTCTTCAGAATGAAAGTCAAACGCCTCAGCACAGCTTACAACACTCCAGCCTACCTTTCCCACACTCTCCCTGGCTCCCCATGGCTCAGCCACAAGCATCTTCTCTCTTACTGGAACACACCAAGCTTGTTTCTGCCACAGGGCCTCTGCGCTTGCTGTTTCCTCAGCTTGAATCTCTTTTACCCAGATTTTCTGGTTGTTGACATCCTCCCTGCTCTGGTCTTAGTTCAAATGTCACTTCCTTTGTGAGATCTTCACCGACCCATCTTTCCCTCTTCCACCCACCCCTGCCCTCATCCTTATCCAAAGAACAGTCTGTTATACTTATTGCACCCTTCAAAGTATCAATCCTGAAATGAGCTGTTTTTCTGCCTTTGTTTATATTTATTACTTGATGTTATCTCTGTGAGAGCAGGAACCTGTCAGTCTTGATCTCAAGCATTTTACTAGCCCATGGTTTCTGCTCAGTAGATGGACAGAAGGTCTTGTTTAGAGATCCTCAAGTATTTTACGTGTGTTGCTTCTTAAAGAATTTCTAAGAACTCTGTACCCCTTGTATATTTTTACTTAAGGTCTGAAATCTGTTTTTTGTAAGTTTAAATAGTTGCAGTCTTAATTTCCCAGGTATTATAAATATTGATATTTTAGAACATAATTTTACTTCCTACTTTTAAATATACCTATTATTGTTTATTTTAAAAAATTCTTGAGCGTAATCACACAGCATTATGGAAATAAATGGAAAATTTTGTAGGGAAAAAATATAAGAACAGGCTCTTAGTTGGAAATTTTTTTTATTTGGTTTTTTCTCCTTGAACTTGTATTTCCATTCTATTTCTCTCATAGACTTCTATCCTAATATAATATCCTTGAAAAGTTTTAAAATTAATCACCAGATCATACTTGTCTGCAACAAAATGCTTATGTATATTAATATATGTGTGTATATATATGTTAATATATATTAAAGTCCTGTTTCCCCAAAACTCAAAATTTGACGATTATCCAGTGTTTATAAGGCTCCAAGTTTTAAAAATTTTCTCTAAATTATCATTACAACTATTATTGGAATATAACTGATCAAAATACCATAAATATACTACATTATGATTAGTAATGTTATACACTGAAAAGTATGTTTTGTCCTCAATGAGTTTTTAAAGGAGAGAGATGGGCTAGTTCTTTTTTGGTGAATAATTTTAGGTCTATCTGTCCATGGAAAAGGGGCTTCTCTGGTGGCTCAGTGGTAAAGAATCCGCCTGCAGTGCAGGAGACCTGGGTTTGCTCCCTGGGTCAGGAAGATTCCTTGGAGAAGGGAATGGCAACCCACTCCAGTATTCTTGCCTGGAGAATCCCAAGGACAGAGGAGCCTGGTAGGCTACAGTCCATGGGGTCGCAAAGAGTAGGACATGACTAAGTGACTAAGCATGCACATGTCTGAATTAATATTATTTATTGCTGAAATGCAACAGAGTTTAGAAAAAGTTGTATTGCTTCCCTCCCTTTTTTGCTTTTATAAAGTAAATTCTGAGAAATGTTTTTCACATAAACAGGAGATCTGAATGGAAATTTTGTAACAGCTAAGTAATCCAAGGTCACCCGTGTTTGAAAGCCTGGGTAACTTGCCACATATCTCATTATGATAAGTTATCACAAATTATTTGTAATAATGTATTATCCAACAAGTTGGATTATGTTGGTTGGAAGTAAAGAACAAATCATCTAAATTGCAGAAGGATTTGTTATCCTGTTCTCAGGGGCGTTGTCCTTTCTAACTACACATTATTATCTTTTATCTTTATGCCTTTGGCATCCAGGATTTTACACCACAGTACAACACACCTCAGTAAGTTTCAAGATGATTGAGAAGCACTGCCTTGCTTTTGTGCAGTGGAGGAAAGAGAATTGTGAAGGCAGGAACATGTTGGAGGCAGGCACTTTCTCAGGTATCTTAGTTTTGGGAGAGAGAACATACAGAAGCTGAGTTTTAAGCAGATTCTCTTTCTCCTCTATTGAGATCTAACTTCATGAAGATATCTTTATACAGATTATATAAATGGTTTAATATGAATGTACTCATATGAAGTATTCATTTTGATGGGTTCTGACAAGTACACATCTGTGTAATTTCCATTGCACTCAAGGCACAGGAAATTTCCATTATTTCATAAAGTTTCCTCGTGCTTCTTTGCGTCAATCGTCCCTCACCCAGGAGCTTCTATTCCAGGAAGAATGTATACTAACCTGATTCCAATCAAGCCTTTAGATCGTAAGTTTACAGAAAATACAAAGGACAGAGGAACACATTAAACCATGCTAATGAAGAAATGAAAAAGGAGAAATCCAAGACTGTGGCATATTCTACAGTATAATTGTCTTGATCTTTTTAACAAGACAATGTTTTACACACACACACACGTATGTATGTATATAAATATAAGAGTGAAAGTGTTAGTTGCTCAGTAATGCCTGATTTCAGAGAAGGCAATGGCACCCCACTCCAGTACTCTTGCCTAGAAAATCCTATGGATGGAGGAGCCTGGTAGGGTGCAGTCCATGGGGTTGCTAAGAGTCGAACATGACTGAGCGACTTCACTTTCATCTTTCACTTTCATGCACTGGAGAAGGAAATGGCAACCCACTCCAGTGTCCTTGCCTGGAGAATCCCAGGGACAGGGGAGCTTGGTGGGCTGCTGTCTATGAGTTCGGACAGAGTCAGACACAACTTAGTGACTTAGCAGCAGCAGCAGCAATGCCTGACTTTTTGCGACCCCATGGACTATAGCCCACCAGGCTCCTCTAACCATGGGATTTCCCAAGCAAGAATATTGGAGTAGGTTGCCATTCCCTTCTCCAGGGGACCTTCCCAACCCAGGGATTGAACCCGCAGTCTCCTGCATTATAGGCAGATTCTTTACTGTCTGAACCACCAGGGAAGCCCTCATTAATATAAAAGAGTGGGGACTCTTTTAGCTTAAAAGACACTTAAGAGCCAGAAATATTAAATGTAGTACATGATCTTTCATTGTGAGAAAGTAAAAATTGGATCGGACTGGGAGAAGAAAACTCAGCCAGGCCATTCCTTAGGCTGGGCTAACAGACAGGATAAAGCTGGCTGCCGAGGTAACAGGAAATAATTTTTCTTCCAAGGACACTTGCAGCTGTGGAGTGACATAGTGACCTCCTTGCTCTGAGCGACCCGCTACTTTCTCACTAGCTGAGAAACTCTGTTTTCTATAACTATATAAAATTGGCAGTTTGAAATTCTGTGAATACCAATGTCCTGCCTTTCTCTCTCTGGCAACTCAGACAATGAGCTGCCTTAAGTTCCAAACCAGGAACAGAGCTTCAGGTGAAAATGTTCTGAATACAATGGTCCACAATTATTCAACTGTGTGCCTTCAGAAAGGACCTCCGGTCCACTTGGCTGTCCAGGCTGATATTAACCCCTTTATTCCTTGATCTCTTTGAGCTATTGACTGGAAAGAATACATGCAATCTCAATGTTGAGTGTTATGGTTTACTCGGCAGAAATTTTTCAGATTTAAGCCCAGGAGGCAGGATCTCAAGTAACCCTAGGAGAACTGCTCCTGGGAGGCAGGGGAGGAGCCAGGTTATATAGAGGTTTTGCTACAAATGGCAGGTAGTCTGAACATCAGAAGATTACTGTAAATTAAAGAAAACTAGATATTCCAAATTAAGGGATTTAGTGCTTCTCTATGTATGGGAAGATGCAAGAAGCTGGGCTCCTTGAAATCATTCCTTTGATAGGCATCTTAACTAACAGGACACTGATAGGGTCAGTATTCAGCTTTTTGCCACCCTGAGCCCCCCACCCTTTCCCCCCCAGGTACACAGTTGGAGGTGTCTGCAGTAGCTGATGGCTTGATGACCACACAATCTTTATTTACTAATAGGACAGTTGACATTCTTTATCACGGTCTATTCTCCACCCAGCAGCCTGAATGATGCTGATAAAAATCAAGTTACTACAGCTCCTCCACTCAATTCCTTCCCGTGACCTTCTGCTTCAAGTCAAGGATAACCCAGGTCTTCGCTAAGAGGCCCTTTGTGAACAGGCCTCATCTCCACCCCAAGCCCACTGGTTCTCTGCTGCTGTTTGGCTGTCACGCTTCAGCCCAGACCTTTGATTCACTGCTCCCTCTTCGTACATTTACTTAAATATCACTTCCTTGGCCCGTCTTCCCTCATCATGCTTCCTCAGTCACGTCCAACTCTTTGTAACCCAGTGGACTGTAATCTGCCAGGCTCCTCTGTCCATGGAATTTTCCAGGCAAGAATACTGGAGTGGATTGCCATTCCCTTCTCCAGGGGATCTTCCAGACCCAGGGATTGAACCCACGTCTCTGTGTCGCCCGCATTGGCAGGTGGATCCTTTACCACACTGCACCGCCTGGGAAGCCCCTTCCCGCATCACTCCATCTAAATACTCACTCTCCAGACCCATACTTTATATTTTCCTTTTTAGCATTTGACTGTCCTAAGTCATCTATATTATATTGTCCCATGTGCCTTGTAAATAGGTACATCTTCTCTCTCCCACGAGGATCTCAGCTCCATGGTATGGGTGGGGGAGTTTGGTACATTTTGCTCTCTGATGTAGCCCAAACTCCTGGACCAGAGGTTGGTAAAATTTTTCAGGTGAAGAGCCAGGCAGTAAACATTTCAGACTTTATGCCCGCGAGAGCTCTGTTACAGCTACCCAGCTCCAAGGTTGTAACAGCTGTAAGAAAACATGCGGGACTGTGTTCCAATAAAACTTTATTTGCACAAACGGGTGGCTGGTGGTAGTTTGTTACCTCCTGCTCAGAACACAGGCTGGCAATAAATATTTGCTGACTGAAATGGGAAGGAAGAGGAAGTCATGCTGTTATTGTAGGAGGAGGCAGAACCAATGACAAGTTTCAGATTGCGTTAGAGCAGGGGTGAGATGAGGGGATGGTGGCTAAGCCTGTCTAAGGGGAGCCTGGGCTACGTGATGCTCCAGAGGCTGGGGGTTCCGGGTAGAAGGATCAGCCAGGGGAAAGATTTGGAGATGGGATGAGCTTGGCGGGGGGTTCAAGAAACAGAAAGCTCTCAGTGTGGCTGCAGCAGCACAGCGACTGAGGACAAAGGGGTTCAGGATGGCATTGAGGGGCTTCCCAGGTGACTGAGTGGTAAAGAATCTGCCTGCCAATGCAAAGGACACAGGTTCGATCCCTGATCCGGGAAGAGCCCACATCCCACTAAGCCCACGCGCCACAACTATTGAGCCTGTGTGCTAGAGCCTGGAGCCATAAGTGCTGAGCCGACTCGCCACAACTACGAAGCCTGTGCACCCTAGGTAGTGTGCGCTCCGTAACAAGAGAAACCTGTGTGCTGCAGCTAGAGAATATCCTGAGCAGCACAGAGAGCACAGCCAAAAATAAATTAAATTTTAAAAAGAAAAAAGGTGACCAGGATGGGTAAGGACCAGGTCACAGAGGCCTAGTAGGTTTGTTTGTTTGTTTTTTAAAATAAATTTTATTATTTTATTTTTGGCTGCACTGGGTCTTCATTGCTGCGCGTGGGCTTTCTGTAGTTCTGGCGAGCAGGAGTTGTTGTCTAGTTGAGGTGAGTGGCTTCTCATTGTGGTGGCTTCTCTTGTTGTGAAGTGCAGACTCTAGAGCCTGGATCAGGAGGTATGGCACACAGGCTTGGTTGCCCTATGGCATGTGGAATCTTTCTGAACCAGGGATCGAACCGAGTCCCCTGTGCTGGCAAGCAGATTCTCAACTACTGGAAGAGTTTGAGATTCTCAACCACCAGAGAATTTCAGGATTTTTTTTTTTAAGTCTTTTGCTCCTTTTTCTCACATTTTTAAAAAATCATAGTAAAGTGTACACAACATAAAATGATAAATTTTATGACCATTTAAAGTGTACAGTTGGTTCTGTGGCATTAATTATATTCATATTGTTGTCCAACTGTCAAATAGAAACTCAGTGCCCATTAAACATCAAGTCCCCATCACATCTCTCACCCCTGGCAACCACTATTTCACTTTCTCTCTCTGTGAGATTGACTACTCTGGGAGCTTCATGTACGTGGACTCATCCAATATTTCTCCTCTTCTGCCTGTCTTATTTCACTTAACATAATGTCTTCAGCTGAAGCTGAAGCTCCAATACTTTGGCTCCAATACCTGATGAGAAAAACTGACTCATTGGAAAAGACTCTGATGCTGGGAAAGACCGACAGCAGGAGGAGAAGGGGAGGACACAGGATGAGATGATTGGATGGTATCACTGACTCGATGGACGTGAGTTGGGCAAGCTTTGGGAGTTGGTGACGGACAGGGAAGGCTGGCGTGCTGCAGTCCATGGGGTCGCAAAGAGTCGGACACAACTAAGCAACTGAACTGAACTGAAGACTTCAAAGTTCATCCCTATAGCATGTGTGAAAATTTCTTTCCTTTTTAAGGCTGAATAATGTTCCATTGCCTGTAGATGATGTTTTCTTTATTCATCTGTTGATGGACACTTGGGGTGCTTCTACCTCTTGGCTATTGTGAACAATGCTGCTATGAACGTGGGTGTGTGAATATCAAGTTCCTGCCTTCACCTCTTTTGGGTGTCTACCCAGAAATGGAATTGCTGGATCATATCCCATAGACTTTTGTACTAAGCACAATAGGAGGCCAGGGAACTTTATACAAGGGTATTGCTTTCTTGTTTTAATAGGACCTACCCCTCACCCCTGGTTGGTGTGTTGAGCTTTAATCACAGCGGGGAGGGATAGGGACGGGAGACCAGGGAGAAGGCTGGTACAGCAGTCCAGGTGAGAGATAGCAGGAGCTGGAAGATTCCAGTATGGCTAGGGAGGCCTCTACAGCTCAAATAATTAGATGATTACAAATAATGAAAAGTCCTGTGAAATAAATGAACAGGAATAGGAGGTTCCGATTCCAGAGAAAAATAAAAAGGATCTCTCTGGCCTTCTTCATATATGATTCACTGAACTCATGGTCTACCAGGGCAGCTGATACTTGAAATTGAGATCCTCCATTTTCACCATCAATTTATTCTATTTGCTTTCCTTGGGTGGGTTTGGCCTAGGGCCCAGAGCCTCTGGGTCTAAGGGTATTCATTACTGTTCCAGGGCTGCAGAGAGGAAGGAAGGGGCTTGGAAAGAAGGGGAGGGGAAGACTTTTGAGTTTGTGGCTGAAAAGAAGTATGGGGAGGGTTTGGCAGTTAAGAGCAGGGCTGGGCCTCCTCTCTGCCACATCCCAGCTGTGGGATCGTGGGCAAGTTACCTCATCCCTCTAACCCCCAGTTTCTGCTCCTGGAAAACAGAAACCTCATTTGTTTGGTCTGTCTTCTGCTTGCTCCTCATGAAGGCAGAGATCCTTGTTCTGTTCACTGATGTGTCTACAGCACCTATATGGTAGGCCCCAATAAATATTTTTAATTTCTATACTTATTTTCTATATTAAATTTTTGTATAAGATATAACTTTGTTTGTTTTGGCCACAGTGTGTGACACGCAGGATCTTAGTTCCCTGACCAGGCGCTGAAACCGTGCCTCCTGCAGTGGAAACACAGAGTCCTAACCATTGAAACAGCAAGGAGTTTCCTAAGGTATAACTTATAGAGCAAAGCATAGCTTCCTTAAGTGGCCAGCTCAATGAATTTTAAAATGTGTCTTGTGTGTATATGTGTGTGTGTGTGCATGCGAGGCCCCTTCAGTCGTGTCTGATTCTTTTGAGACGCTATGGACCATAGCCTGCCAGGCTCCTCTGTCCATTGGATTCTCCATACAAGCATACTGAAGTGGGTTTCCATGCCCTCCTCCAGGGGATCTTCCTGATGCAGCGACTGAATCCATGTCTCTGCATTGGCAGGTAGGTTCTTTACCACTAGCACCACCTGGGAAGCCTCATTAAATTTTCACGTAAGGTCTAACTTTTTTTTTTTAGTTGCAGCGTGTGACGTGGGATCTTAGTT
Source organism: Neotragus pygmaeus (assembly GCA_006410875.1). NCBI lineage: Eukaryota > Metazoa > Chordata > Mammalia > Artiodactyla > Bovidae > Neotragus > Neotragus pygmaeus. The sequence continues at coordinate 2,745,363 of SJYV01003368.1, forward strand.
CCCCGTCCAGGGACTGAAACTGTGCCCTGAAGTGGAAGCATGTAGTCTTAACCATTGGACTGTCAGGGAGTCCCCTAAGGTATAAGTTTTATAGAGCAAAGTAGAGCAAACTTAAGTGTCCATCTCAATGAATTTTAAAATGTCTGTGTGTAGGTATAAACCACTTAATGACCACCAGATCAAATTAAGGATATTTTCAGCTCTCCAGCAGGCTCTCTTGTACCCCTTCCTAATCATACTCCCTAACAGTAACCATTATTCTGGTGTCAATCAACATCTGTTAGTTTTCACCTGTGCTTGACCTTTATCTATATGTGATCATGAGAAATATACTCTTTCATGCTTGTCTTTTTCTGTTCCTTATTACATGTTGTGAGATTTGTCCATATTGTTACATGCATTAGTCGCTTGATGCTTTTTTTAATTTTATTTTTTGCTCTCTCATACTC
>SJYV01003368.1:2747939-2759116 GCA_006410875.1 Neotragus pygmaeus
GCATGGCGCTCCGGGACTTCTGCAGCGTCGATGGCTCCGACCCCTTCTGGGTACGTGCTCGGCCGCCGCTCGGATCGCGTGGGGCCGGCGGACGCGAGCGGGAGCGGCAGGGAGGGCGGCCGGCGGGCGGGGAGGCCGGCCGGCGGAGGGAAGCGCCGGGCTCGGGCGGGTTGGGCCCGCGGTCCCGGGGTCCTTGCCACCCCGAACGCCGCGCTCCCCTCCCCGCAGCCGGCCTGGCGGGGCCTGCCCTCAGCCGGCCCCCTTCGGGAGCGCAGCTGATGGGGGCGGAAAACTTGGGTGACTGGGTTCCAGGGAAGCAGGGCGTTGGGGAGGGGTTGCAAATGCCCGGCTCTCGGGCTTTTTGGGAAAGGTGAGGGGTCAGAGCCTGGGAGAGGGGGCCGAGAAGAGGGGCCCTTTCTTCTCTGGGGTTCCCCCTCCACTTGAAAATACCTCCCACGGACGAAGACGCCAGAGATGGGGGGTGTCTCCCTGCTTAAGTTCCCCCATCTCCTTTGTGGCTTGGAACCCCGCTTTCGGAAACACCCGGTTGCCAAAGGGCTGAGCTGGGGAGGGGCTCAGACTGTAGAAAGGGGCTTCCAGTGGCTGACCTGAGGTTTGCCCCCTCCACAGTTGTTTTGCATACACATTAATTTCCTGTGGTTACATGTTTTTGACATCTTTTACTTTACTTCTGTTTAATTACTGTGGGTCTGGGTTGGGGGGGGGCGTTTGTGGGGACAGGGGAAGAGTTAGGGAAGTTTCAGGAATAGCCAGGAGAGAAAGTGAGGCTGCTCACCCCCGCCCTGACTTGCTTGACCCTGGGGTCAGATCGGGGGTCAGCTGAGGATACCCAAGGATCCTGGTACCAGTGGATTTTGTGCCATTCCACACCTGAGACCTGCGGCTCCTCTGTGTGGGGACCAACCCCAGGTTCCTTCTGAATCTTTGCTGTTGAGGCTGGCCAGGTCTCCGGAGGCCACTCTGGCTTAATCCCCAGTGTCTTGGGCTTTAGTTTCTCTCTAATGCGATTTGCCTCTTTGTTACAGGAAGCACTTCTGTGTCCTACTCTCATGATTATTAACAGTAGGCAAACCTGGGCAGGATAGTTTTCCCACTTTTGTTTAGGAATTGGGAAACACCCCTGGTTCTTTGGAGCCAATGATTAGCCTCTCCAAATACCTTCTTGTTCTGTTTTGTGGTCCTGCATTTGGAGTGTTGATAAGTCATCTTCGACGGCCCCATGGGAAGGATTTATTTGGGGGATGGGGGCGGTAGGTATCACTTGTTAGAACAACCACACACATCTGGCTGTGTCTCACATTTTCAGGCCAACGGGATTTACTCGGGGGCTGGAAATAGTACAGACGCTTTGCACTCAAGGTCCAGGATTGATTGGGGAGCAGACTCACTTGCAAAGTAGTATTGTACTTAGCAGAGACAGGAAAATCTGAGAGTCCTTGTTCCCAGTACCCAGTGTGGCAACAACAAGATTATTTCTGCAAGAATCAGATGGGGATCTGGCCTAGTGTTGCTGTGATAACTGGAGAATTTCCTTGTTTATTTTGTTCTGAATTACAGAGGGGATAAAATAGGTGACCATGAATTCTTCACCAAGATGTATTTTATTGATGACAACTGGCGGTTGATGGATGGCATCAGGTTTTCCAACGTTGAATGGGTTTGGGGGTGTCCTCTGTTTATTTAGTTGAAGAAGCTCATCTGAGGAAATCAGTTGTGTGTTTTGTTTTTTATTTTTCTCCTGAAAGGACTTTTGCTACAGAAATTGCCAGGTGGTTGGCTTTCCCTTCTGCCAGGCCCTCCATCTCCCTGCCAGTCTTTGGCCTTGCAGACTTTCCTCTGCCCTTCCTCCCTCTGGATTTCTGGACTCACTGGTTGTCCCAGTTTCTCAAGGTGCCCTGGAACCAGGGTTTGAGTGCAGGCAGCGGGGGCATGAGCACTTCCAGGTAGCCTGAGAAACCGAATGTAATCAAAAGCAGGTGACTTCTGTGTTTCCCAGGGCACCCACTCAAGGCCAGGAGAGACTGACCTACCAGCCACTAGGTAACTATGTGATCTTGGTAACTAAGCCACTATGTCTATCTGTGCTTCAGCTTCCTCATCTGTAAAACAGAGGTGTGGGCCCCTACAGTCTCAACCTCCTACAGTTGTTTTGAAGAGTAAAATGAGTTCATCTGTGCAAGCCACTCAGCTCATGCCCTGCACAGAGGTAAATGATGGTTATTGCTTTCTTTCCAGAGATGAAGTTGTGTGTTTCAAGTTGCTGGTCCTTCCTTTGGACCCACTTTTTCTTAAGCTGGGGCATGGGATTGGGCCATCCATCCGGTCATGCCTGGCTCCTCTCTTGACCAAGGTCATGTGTTTAGAAATCAATGTGACTAGCCCACCTGAGACTCTAATCAGAGTTTTGTTCCTGAGTCTGCCTGCCTCTGAGCCCCAGGAAAGAGCCAGAAAAACCACACGATGTGGAAATAACCCGGGGTGAGGGTTCGGCTAACTTACCACCTTCACCCAGGCAAATGCTCTGGGATGAAAAAAGAGGAACCTGGTTATCTAAATGGAAAATAGGGGCCAAGTTCACCAGCCCTGGGTTTGCCTTTTTTTTTTTTGAGGGTGCTTGGTGTGGGGCAAGTGGGAAGGGCTGTTTTGTGGCTGATGTTTGAAAGATGGTTGGGCAAATGGGCCTGGGCCTCCCCTTGCAAGCTAATTTTTTAATAAAAAAATTGTTTATTATTGCAAGTCCAGTGTAGAAAAATCAGAAAATGTCGAAAAGTAAGTGACAAATCAGTAAGCAGTGGAGTATGGCGGCTCTGAGCAGTGCTTGGATCCCTAGAGTTCAAATCCTGGCTCTACTCCCTGGGCAAATCACTGCCCCGCGCTCCTTGCCTCAGTTTCCACACCTGAATAATGGGGATGTTAACACAATACCAAGCGAATCCTCGGCAGGTACTTAGAATGTTGTTGCTTGGTATACAGTTGGTATGGTGTTTGGTGGTTTGATCTCTTCAAGTTNCCACCAGGGAAGTCACTTAATGATGATATGATGCAAAGCAGTGGCAAATAGGACTTGTTATACAGAAAATCTCAATACAGCAATATTTCTAGGAGGGCATTTACTCCCTGAAACTGGGCATCCTGCCCTGTGTTTGTGTCTTATAATCCAAACCTCCTAGTGGTTTTGCTGTGGGATTGGTGTTCCTTCAACTATGAACTCCAACAATGAAAAAGCTTTACTTTCATTATTCTTGTTCCCCGAGAAGCAACTCTGCCTTCATGCACACAGCATGGGCTCCATGAACAGCTCACAATGTGTTCTTTCTCCAAGATCTCCTTGAGTCCTTACCTTTGATTGGGCCCAAGGTAACAGGAGCATTGGATAGGGAGTTGGAGAGCCCTGCCTTAATGCAGGCTCCCCCTCTTCAAGCTGTGAGGATGTGGGCAAGCCACTGAAATCCCTGAACCTGTTTTCTCATTCCTGAAATGGGTAAGATAAGACTCTCTTTCATCCAGATAAGATGTGTGAAGTGCTCAGTAAAGGGTGTCTATTAGACTTGTGATTATTAGCATGAATAAAAGAGTCTCTCTTTTTGAGACTCTCAAAGTGTTAAATAACAGTTATAATATCTTAGGTTTTGAAGGGAGTCAGGAACTGAACACCTTTGTGAGCCATTGGTGAAGGTCCTGCTAAGTTGTGCTGTTACAGAGACAGAAAAGTTCCTGGTCTGGAGATAGATTCTCTGCAATCTTGAGCTCCTTACTGGGGCTTGGCTCTGTTCTACGTGGATCCATTGAATTCCATGTGGAGTCTCTACTGATTCCCTGCCATGTGCCAGTCCTGGATCAAGAACTGTGGACCCCTCCTCCCCCTAAAAGGGACATGTGACTCTTCCCCAGAGGGTGTCAAAGTCTAGCCAGGCAATAACCCTAACAACTTGACAGCTGACATTGAGAGGATTCTAGCAGTGTGTCAGGCCCAGCGCCAAGTGCTTTACCCTCTCATTTGATCCTCACAGCACTCTGAAACAGGTCGCACTGACATTCTAAATGTGTAGGTGAAGAAACTGAAGCAGGGGCCACACAGCTTGTGACAGGCAGAGCTGGGGTTAGGCTAGCTTCAGAGCCTTGACACTCATTCACCGTGATTGGCTTAGTGTAAAAATTAGGAAACATGGATACGAGTACATGCAGTGAGAGAGAGCATTGTAAAGCAAAATGCAAAGTGTAGAAGGGTAGTGAGTATTTTTCACTTCAAAATACTGGGGGTAAGTGGTTGCCTTTTCTACTGTTTGCACTCAGCATCTCCTCATGGTTTACACATGTACTGTCATCCCTGAAAGAAGAGAGGAAAATGACACCCTGACCTGGCGATACTTTGTAAGCCATTGCACACGCTTGGCATTAGATTTGGCACTTTTGGATGTTTTCTCAGCTCAGGAAAGCATCTATATACACAGACTTATTTGTTTTTAGCCACCTCTGTCATCAGAAGGAGCTGGCTCTCTGGGTCTGTTTCTGAGCCTGTTGAAAAGAGGAAGCAGGTGCTAGCTGAGTTGACTCCATTTGTGGCCTGTGGGGAGCTGGAATCTGTAACAGGCCTCCAGTTCAGCCAACAGGGCTTCCAGAAGGAGATGTTGGCTGCTGCCCTGCTGGTATCTAGGACCTGGTTACGGGGGGTGGGCAAGCAATGTGTCAGCCAGTTTTGAGGGGCATTTATTTAAGATGTGTCTGGGAACGGAAGCAAGCTACTCTCTGGGGGACTGGAGGTTAGAAATAGGTAGTGAAAAACGGTGTTGACTTAAATATTGTGACAAGTTCACACAAGGACACGATTTTTTTCAGTTGGAGTAAAATTGCTTTACAGTGTGGTGTTAGTTTCTGCCGTACAAATTGTGAATCAGCCATGTGTATACATATGTCCTCTCCTCCTTAAGCCTCCCTCCTCTCCCCCATCTCGGCCCTCTAAATCATCACAGAGCCCTGAGCTGCACTCCTGTGCTATATAGTCGCTTCCTGCTAGCTATCTGTTTCACACAGGGTAGTGTCAGAGAAGGCAATGGCACCCCACTCCAGTACTCTTGCCTGGAGAATCCCAGGGACGGGGGAGCTTGGTGGGCTGCCGTCTGTGGGGTCGCAGAGTCGGTCACGACTAAAGCGGCAGCAGCAGCAGTGTATATACATCAGTGCTACTCNATGGCACCCCACTCCAGTACTCTTGCCTGGAGAATCCCAGGGACGGGGGAGCTTGGTGGGCTGCCGTCTGTGGGGTCGCAGAGTCGGTCACGACTAAAGCGGCAGCAGCAGCAGTGTATATACATCAGTGCTACTCTCTCAACTGGTCCCACCCTCTCCTTCCCCCACTGTGTCCACAAGTCCGTACTCTAGGTCTGCATCTCTATTCTTGCCCTGCAAACAGATTAGGAACATGATTTTTAAAGTCAAATGGTTCAAAAGAGCATAGAGGAAGGAATAATGCTCTTTTCTGATTTCTGGCCCCTCAATACTATAGTTTCTATTCCTGTTGATTAAGACTCTTTCTAGAGAGAATCTCTGCCTAACGAGTATGAGTGTGTATGTGTTTGTATACCCATATGTGCACCCATTTTATTCACATGATAGCCTGGCATAATATACCCGTTACACTATACTTTTTTTTCCCACTTACTATAACCCAGAGATAGTTGCATATAGGTCAATACATTTAGATCTTTTCCTTCTTTTTATAGGGCTTGAATAGTGACCTACTAAATGATTTCCCATGATTTATTCAAGTGTCTCCTGATCATGGATATTTAGGTCCTTGAGGTCATTAAAAGCCATTCTAGAACATTCGGCCTATTTTTTTGTTTTGTTTTGTTTTGCATATGAGGAAACTGAGATCCACACACAGAAAGACAGGTTTAAACAATTCAGCAGAGAACCTACATTTTGGATGTTTTTCTTGCTATTACTGTATTTTGATCACAGAAAGACAAGAGAAGGTGGCTGTGAGTGTTTTGCACATGTGGGTGGGTGTGTGAATATATGCCTACACAGGTAGGTGTACATTATGTTGGGTGACAGATGTGTTCTTGAAAAACTCTGAATGAACCCTTTTATTTTAAAAAATGGAATATGAAATTTTAAATGCCCTGAGGGTGGGAAGATGATTTATTATTTAAAGAAAAATTGTAGAGCAATCCTTATGTGAAATGATGTCTTCATTTTTTCCTTTTTTGAAAACGACTTTATTGAGGTATAATTTACATGCAAGAAAACGCATCCATTTTAAGTGTGTGACTTGATGTGGTTTAACAAATGTATGCATTCATGTCACCACCACCTAATCAACATATAGAAAAGTTTCATCTTCCCCAAAAGTTCTTCTGTGCCTCTTTTTTAAAAAAATTGAATATTTACTTTGCCATTGTAAAATACAAAACTCAAAATCATTCAGTCATCCTCTATGCCTCATTGAATCCAGTTCTCATTTCCACCTCCAGGAGATCGCTGATAGTCTTTTTGTCATGATAGATTTGTTTTGCCTATTCTAGGATATTATGTAAATTGAATCATATAGTACGTACTCTTTTGTATTTGGCTTCTTTCCCATAGCATTCAGTTTGTAGTGTGTACCAGGAGTTCATTCTTTACTGCTGAGTAAAAGTCTATCATATGGATGCAGCCTGGTTTACTTATTCATTGATCTGTTCTTGGACATTTGGGTTGTTTCCAGCATTTGACTGTTATTAATGAAGCCACTAGGAACACTTGTGTACAGGTTGATGGTTTCCTAATGCAGAAGACATCAGTTTGATCCATGGGTTGTGAAGATTCCCTGGAGTGGGGAATATTGGAGTGGGAAATGGCCACCCACTCCAATATTCTTGCCTGGAAAATTCCATGGGCAGCAGAGTCTGGCAGGCTACAGTCCATGGGCTTGCAAAGGGTCAGACATGACAGAGCACGCATGTACGTGGTTATGTGATGGCTTCCCAAGTAAATAATCTCCATAATTCAGTTGTATAGATCTTCTTTTCATCCACAGCACCAACATTTATAAATATTATTAAATACCTCCAGTGTGCTGGACAGGCAGAGTTTTGCCCTGCAGGATATACATGAAAGTCTGCATAATATCTTTGCACTACCATGGAAGCTGTTTGAGATAGAAGCCATCCTCTCTGTGAACCGAGTGGAACTCTTAAAATATTTAATTACATGTGTACCCTCTGCTTTTTAACCAGCCAGTGCTCTCTACCCATCAAGCTAGCAGCGAACTCCTCTAATGAAGAGTCTTTAGTTTAATTGGCTGCTAACTCCAAAATCAGCAAGCTGCTTAAGAGCAGCCATTGCGGTCTCCACATTTACTGCCTTCCAGAAGCAGTGGCTAGGAGGCAGGCCACCTGCTGCATGAAGATCTCCTGCTAGGTCTGGCTTGCCTCTTCCATGCCCAGTGCCTCTGGGGATGGTAGTGTGCCCAAGGGGTCTCCAGGGGAGAAGAGCCAGCAATAAAGAGGATGCAGGCCTTGGGAAGTGGGTCCTCTGCCTCGGAAAGAAGCCACGAGTCTTCTCCCTTCTTCTTCTTCCCACTTCCTCCTCCCTCACTCCTCACCCTCCTCCAGGAAATAAAAGAAACAGTCTATTATCTAGGACTTAATTGGTGTAACAGGGGCGGTGCAACCTCCTTCTCCTTTCTGGAGTCAACTTTTTCTGACCCACTCTCTCCCTTTTGCTTCTTTCCAGGCCCTAGTGCCTGACAACAGATGGAAAAGGAAGTGAAATTCAGATGGGGCCTCTGTGACCTTTGTGGGCTGTTCTGAGAGGTTTGCCTCGAGGTCCTCAGTGAAAGTGGAGCCTATAGTTAGTAGGAAGCTTGATTATGAATTTTTTACCTCCTTTGTCTCAAACCCCATTACCTCCAATAACAGGCATGCACAGTGACACACAGCAGTGACAGCTAAACCGGTTGCATGGGTGGGATGCTAGTCCAGTGGTCAGAGTTTTTGCTGGACAGGTGTGGTGTGGTGGGAGGAGTAGAGGTTGCTGAGAGTCGGGCGCTGAGGGGCCAGGTTCTGACTCTGCCGCTCATCCCTGACTCTGAGCTCATCCCCAGCTCCGGAGGACTGGCCCCCAGAGACCACCATGTGAACGCTGCCCCTGAAGTTGTATGTGCTCTCACTAGCCTGTTTATCTTCCTTAACTTCAGCTTTCTCATCCTGAATGCTGCTAATAATGCTTGTTACCTTACAGGTTAATTGTGAGGAACCAATGAATAATGCTTGAGAAGGACTTTGTGAAGGGTCAGGCACCATCCAAAAAAGTGCCTGTAGGTCTTTTTGCTTTTCAGAGATGGCTTTTTGCTGGTTTTGATGGTTTGAGCTCTTTCCCTGTTGCTTTGTACCGAATTTGCAGGAATGGAGATCTTGTTGATGCCCAGACCTTCCCCAAGTGGGGGAAGGGGAGGAAAGGTGAGGTATTCAGGGCATTGCTCTGCCTTAAACTGACCTGGCTGGGGAGCCGGTCAGTTGCACCTGAGAAGGACAGTGAACCCACAAAGGACAGCCAGGGGCTGCTCATTCTGGGCTGCATGGTGCTTGAGATGGGAACCCTAGCAAAGTCGTCTCTCCTGTGTGCTCGAGGCAGCAGCATTGTGTGGAAATCCCACTGAAAGTTTTCTGAACCCAAGTTTTTCAATCTGAAAAGTGGGGAATATGTATGGGAGATTGTTGTTGTTGTTTAGTTGCTCAATTGTGTCTGACTCTTTGCAACCCCATGGACTGTAGCCTGCCAGGCTCCTCTATCCATGGGATTCTTCAGGCAAGAAGACTGGAGTGGGTTGCCATTCCCTCCTCCAGGGGATCTTCCTGACCCAGGGCTCAAGCTTGGGCCTCCTGCACTGCAGGCAGATTCTTTACCATCTGAGCCACTAGGGAAGCCCTCATAAGAGATTAGGTGAACTAATTCAGGTAAAAAAACTGAATACAGTGTCCCAGGCCTAGTAGAGACAACACGTGGTTATCCTCTGCTTCTTATCTCATAATCACCTCATGACCCTCTGATGAACAGGGGCTATAGCCATTTTTTGCCCCTGGGTTTCCTGCCAGGGAAGGGTGCAACATTCTCACCTTGGTTCTACATCTGATACTCAAAGCAGTGTAAAATCATCAGATGTACTGGAATATATAAAATAACATCAACTTTGGGCAAGAAAATGCTTTGTGGCAGGCCGGGTTGGGGGAGAGTTTGAAACAGTGGAAAGAACATCACATCGGATTAAGTAGCAAATTTAAATGCTTGACTTTCGAATAACAACTGTCATTGGGCTCAGTCACTAAGCTGTGTCTGACTGTTTTGTGACCCCATGGACTCTAGCCCACCAGGCTCCTCTGTCCATGGAATTTCCAAGGCAAGAATAGTGGAGTGGGTTGCCATTTCCTCCTCCAGGGGATCTTCCTGACCCAGGGATGAAACCCAAGTCTCCTGCATCTCTTGCATTGGTAGCTAGATTCGTTACCACTGAGCCACCTGGGAAGCCTTTAATAACAATAGCAGCAACAATTACTGAGTGTTCTGTGCCAGGCACCATGCTATGCACTGTACATAGATTTTGCATTTTACATCAGGACAGCCCCTGTTATTGGTTCCATTTCACTGAGGAGCGTTCTGAAGCTTAGAGGAGATAGTTTCTTGCTTCAGGCTGGAGAGCCAGCAAATTCACTCTTAACCACTATATACTGAGTAGCTCCGAAGTGCCAAGTGCTTTGTATGTGTGTCTTGTGGAATTTTCACAGCAACCTGTTTCACAGATGAAGAGATAGAGGTTGGGGTTCAAAGAGAATACATAATTGACTGACCTGTAAGTGACAAAACTGGGATTCAGTCCTGATCTGACTCTAATGGTTGTGTTTATCTCTCCCACGGTTCTCCTGCATTGCTTCTGGCCTCAGCTGAAGGTTGAAAGAGAATCATAGTCAAAAACGGAGATAGTATCTGGGAAAGTGTATCAAATAAAGGCCTGAGATTCAAGGCGATTTGACAAGTGGGGTTGCCTCTGAGAGAACTGGGAGGAACCTGAAGCCCGGGGGAAGGAAGTGAGAAGAAACTCTGGGAATGGTTGGGAGGAGGGAGAAGGCCTGCTTTTATGTACTGCCAGTTGCCTGGTGGTGAGGCTGGCTTTCAGGTTGCAGGGGTTTTGCAGGGCTGGGCACCTACCTTGCTTAATTATCCGCACCACGTAATTGTGAGCAGAATTTGTGATGAAGCTAATTTGGCCATGAAGTTGCAACACATTCCACCCCTTTTTGTACCAGATAACCCTTCCAGTCATCCACGTCGAAGTCACACCACTCTGGATGGATTCTCAGAGCCTCCTCACTCAGCTTGCTTGGGGCTCAGCCAGCACTCCGCGGCCATCTGCCCAGGCTGCAAAGCTCTTTGTTGCTCTTGGCATGTTTAATAGCTTAATTTCTATTTTTCTGTTTGGAAATGCAGTTCATCGGCATTGAAGCAGCAGTGGGTGCTAAAATGGTTTCTGATTGCTATCTTGAATGTTAATATCCTAATACATTTTATCATCAATGACCTGTTCCCCCTTGACACAAGCTCTCCCTTTTTGCAAAGATAGGCATGCAGCCTGCCTTGCGATAGGCCACACGGCCCATCTCATTCCTTTGCTGTCTCCCTCCCTGCTTTTCTCAGATACCATTGTACTTTGCCAATGAAATCCACAGTCGTGGGAAATCTTTGACTTGGAGGATATGAGAAAGTGTTTCATTTTGCCGGCAGGGTTTAATAGGAATGATCTAATCTCTAAGAGGCATACGTTATTTAAATTCCATGCTTTTGGACAAGGGGGCCCCTGAGACTTTTGAACTGTGGCAGGGGCGGGATTTTGGTTGGATTCTGTTCAGTAGAGTCGACTGATGGTTTTCCTGTTTGTAATTCGGTGCAGGGGCCAGGTTATGCTTGTGGCAGGGGACAGTACTAGTGGTAAGAATGCTGGAGAACATTTTCTTTATCCAAAAACCTAAAATCATGGGCTCTTGGGGCAGAAGGGATGCAGAGAGTCATCTCCTGGCATCATCAGTGTGTTATTTGGCTCCCACTTGGACCCCAAACTCAAGATCTCAAGCTCAAGTGAGTGGCCCCTGTGGAGCTACCTGAGAGCTTTCTGCCCTCCC
>SJYV01003368.1:2773487-2800811 GCA_006410875.1 Neotragus pygmaeus
TTTTTTCCCCCTCCTCAAATAGTTTCGTATTCTAAATAATGTTCTATATCTTGCTCCTTTCGCTTAGAAACCAGTGTTGATTTTTCTGTCCGAGCTAAGTCCAGGGAAATTGAAAGAAAAAGAAATAATACTTTTCTAGCCATACTCTCTCCTGTTACATGACTGTGCCGCGTATTCACTCAGTCCTCCCTGGGTTGCTTTCAGGGTCTTTGGTTCCAGTTTTCTGCACAGTGAACAATGCTGCCTCAGATGTGCTGGGGTGCTCATCTCGGTACTCTCTGTGGAGAGGTGTAAATGACTCAGCAGAGTCAGTTTCCCCTGAGAAATTGCTCGGTGGGGGATCTGTGCATTTTGAAATGTGACAGTTCTTTTTTCTCTTTGCTTTTCTCAGAGTCTCCTTTGTTTATTTTTTTAAGTTTATTTAATTGGAGGCTAATTCCTTTACAATATTGTAGTAGTTTTGCCATACGTTGACATGAATCAGCCACGGGTGTACATGTGTTCCCCATCCTGAAGCCGCCTCCCACCTCCCTCCCTATCCCATCCCTCTGGGTCATCCCAGTGCACCAGCTCTGAGCTCCCTGTCTCATGCATTGAACCTGGACTGGCGATCTGTTTCACATATGATAATATACATGTGCTTTCCCGGTGGCTCAGAGGGTAAAGTGTCTGCTTGCAATGTGGGAGACCGAGGTTCAATCCCTGGGTTGGCCAGAGCCCCTGGAGGAGGGCATGGCAACCCATTCCAATATTCTTGCCTGGAGAATCCCATGGACAGAGGAGCCCGGTGGGCTATAGTCCACAAGGTCACAAAGAGTCGGAAATGTGATAGTTCTGATTCTCAAGTGACAGCTGTGGTTTAAACTCCCACTAATGGATTTACTGGGTTTCCCAGGTGGCGCAGTGATAAGAATCTGCCTGCCAATGCAGGAGGTGCAAGAGACGTGGGTTCGATCCCTGGGTCGTGAAGATCCCTTGGAGGAAGAAATTGCAACCCCCTCTGGTATTCTTTCCTGGAAAATTCCATGGACAGAGGAGCCTGGCAAGCTACAGTCCATGGGGTCCCAGAGAGTCAGACACAGCTGAGTGCACACACACAGTGGACTCACCAGCATTTATTAAGTACCTGTTGTGCTCATGGCATTTGAAAGTATTGATCAGGCTGGGAATTGACCAGACTCATGTTGCTTCCTTGTGTATGGGAGGATTTTGCCCAGCAGTTAAACCATCCTTCCAGTGGATTTGGTCCAGAGAGTGATTGGTTTATGTTCTAATTTTTAAAAGATATGTTTAAATTTTAAACATCTTTTGACTTCTTTGTTTAAAAAGTACTTTTACATTAACAGTTTAACAACATGTAAAAGTTTTACTCATAATTTTATCGTGCTAAAACAATAAATGTTATTTTATCATGACTTATTTATTTTTTACATGTGAACTTTCTAGTTTAATTGTAGAGTTTTCTGGTTCACAGAGTGATACTCCTTGTGAGAAAACAGTATGCTGCTACTGCTAAGTCACATCAGACCCCACAGACGGCAGCCCACCAGGCTTCTCTGTCCCTGGGATTCTCCAGGCAAGAATACTGGAGTGGGTTGCTATTTCCTTCTCCAATACATGCATGCTAAGTCGCTTCAGTCATGTCCGACTCTGTGCGACCCCATGGGCAGCAGCCCACCAGGCTCCCCTGTCCATGGGATTCTCCAGGCAAGAATACTGTAGTGGGTTGCCATTTCCTTCTCCATTGTCCAACACCATCTCTTCTGGCAATAAATAAGCCATGTCTGACTATTCTCATAAGTTTCCTTTTCTTACAGTTCTACTCTGTCTAGAGCAAAAATATTTCAGCTCATCCAAGTTTCTATTCCCTTACAGCATAGAGGTATTTAAATAAAGCGTTAACTCTCTCTAACCAATAACCAAACTATTCTTCCTGTCCTTTCTCTGTAATCATGGAAATGTTTACAAACATAAATAATATGCTTAAAAATAAAGTGGGTTATATTATTATCGTCACTCTACCTTTTATTTTTGCTTAACATGATCCATGGCAGTACACATAATCTCATTAGTAATTCTTAAACTATTGTATAATATTCCAAGTTATAGATTTGTTATGATCGATTCAGCCATTTCCCAGTTAATAACATTGCTTGCATTGTTTTCCATTTTTTGGCTTCTGTAAACAATGCTCCAGTAAACATCCTTGTCCATGGGTTAAAATTCTGTAAATTTTAGTTTTTGATGAATATTGGGGTTTCCCAGGTGGTGCAGTGGTAAAGAATCTGCCTGCCAATGCAGGAGGCACAGGAGACGCAGATTCAGTCCATGGGTTGGAAGATCCCCCGGAGGAGGTAATGGCAACTCACTCCAATGTTGTTGCCTGGGAAATCCCATGGACAGAGGAGCCTGGTGGGCCACAGTCCACGGGGTCTCAGAGAGTTGGACATGACTGAGCACACGCATATGCAGAGGGCATTGGCTGGTTATTTTCCAGAAAGGTTGTAGCAAGTCCATTCCTAGCGACAAGGACTGGGAATTCCCATTTCTCGGCATCCTTCCAACCCCTGTATGTGGCTGACTTCTGTTAATTTGATGGACAAAAAGATATCTTATTTTCACCGGTATTTCTCTTAGATGTTGAGCATCCTACGACGTATTCCTTGGAGATTCACGTCTTCTGCTGTGTGCGTGTAATTGTCCTTTTTGTGCGTTTTTACTCTGGTTTGCTCTTTCCTGTTAGTTTGTGGGCACACTCGGTATATTGGGACTCTTGCTGCTTTTGTCCATATTTTTCCATCGGCCGTTGTTTGTTGATGCGTTAACATCGGAATCTTGTCCAGATTGTTATGTGGTCTTTTCTCTCCTGCATTTTCATTTATTCTTGTGAGAATTTTCCCATGTTCCTACACAACTTTTGTAATTATACCTTTAAATGTCCAAGCACTAGTTTCTGGTATTGGTGGACTGTAATTTACATAATTATTGCCTGTGGTTTGACATTTAGGTTGCTGTCCCCCCCCCCTTTTTTTTTTCTTTCAAAGAGAACGTTGTAATGAGTATCATATGGTAGTGCCTGTTGACTTACTTCTTTAGAACATATTGTTTGGAGTGGAGAGAATATTTAAAATCATTGAAAATGTTTTATTTCCTGTCTACAACAAGCCCAGCTTGTTTTTAAGAAAGTGGGAGCTCGGTTCTAGCAGGGTCTCTCTGAGGGTGCCCATCATTGCGGTAGTTGTTTAGAGCAGATGATACGTGGACGTTAGTGGCAGTGCCTTCCCTAGTCCCTCTAATCAGCCTTGTCAGGCTGAGACCCGGACGCCCCGGGGAAAGCCGAAACTCCAGGGTGCTGGGGAAGGTGATCCGGTAGTAATTTAGATTATCCAGGAGCTCTTTGATAAGACTTCTTCCTCAGAAGCAATTTCACTCGCCCAGGGCCGAGGAGAAAAGGCACGTGGTAAATTAGACTCTGAGGATGGTAGTGCAATGGGGCTCTCCCTTCTTTTCTTTTCTAAAGTAATTTATCTCCTTATTTATTTTACAGCAGGTCCTTGTTGGTTGTCTGTGTTACTTGTTTGTTTATTGTTGGCCTTGCTGGGTCTTCGTTGCTGCCTGGGCTTTGCTCTCGTTGCAGAGAGCAATGTTCTCATTGCGGTGGCTTCTCTTGTTTCGGCTCCCGGACTCCAAAGCACAGGTTCAGTAGTTGTGGCGTGCAGGCTTAGCTGCTCCGAGGCATGTCAGCTCTTCCTGGATCAGGGATCGAACCTGAGTCTCTGGCATTGGCAGGCGGATTCTTTACCACCAGGGAAGCCCTGGTTATCTCTCTGTTTTAAATACAGCCGTGTGGACATGTCAGTCACAGACTCTCAACCTCTCCTTCCCCCCGTGACCATAAATTCATTCTCTAAGACTATGAGTCTGTTTCTGTTCTGTAAGTTCATTTGTACCATTTTATTTTTTTTAGATTCTGCACCTAAGTGATATTACGATATTTGTCTTTTTCTTTCTGACTTACTTCACTTAGTATAATCTCCAGGTCTATCCATGTTGCTGCAGATGGCATTATTTCATTCTTTTTAATGACTGAGTAATAGTCCATTGTATGTATGTATATCCATTCCTCTGTCAGTGGGCATTTAGGTTGCTTCCATGTCTTGGCTGTTGTAAAGAGTGGTGCAGTGATCCTGGGGTCCATGTATCCTTTTGAGCCATGTTTTTCTCCAGATATATGCCCAGGAGTGGGATTGCTGGGTCAAATGGTAGCTCTATTTTTAGTTTTTTAAAAGGATCTCTCTACTGATCTCCAAAGTCTGTGTACCAATTTACATTCCCACCAGCAGTGTACTTTTGTCTACTGAGATCCCTGGGGGATCTAGGGGGACCATTTCACACTTGATGCTGGAGTCAGAGCTGGCCCATTTCCAGTTCATTTGCATATTTGGTGGGGAGGGGCTGGAGAGAGGGCTTATCCCTGGGTCAGACCCTCTTATTCCCAAAGAGGATGGATATTAGTTGAGGGAGGTGGGGGGGATCAGAGAATTGGTAGCTGAAGCCCCCAGTTGGGTGAGGGGAAGGTGCAGGACTAGAGAAAGCCAAGGATGTATACGGCTGGGGTCTCAAGGCCAGGGTCAGGAGCCCAGGCTCGAAAATTGGGCCTGCCAGTTCCCAGGCTGGTGCAACCTTGGGCCAGTTGCTTAACTTCTGGGGACCTCAGTGTACTTATCTGTAAGGTGGGGATCACGATCTTGCTGCGAATCTCTCAGATTTGGAAAGAAAAGAGGCAGGATGTAGAGGAAGCTCAGAAAAGCTCAGCAGACATGTGCTGTGTTTCTATAGGACCCTGGCTGGCCTGGAGGGGACGGGGATGGGCAGTCACGGGCAGTAGCGTGGGGATTCCTACTGTGGCGATTCTCTTCTGGTTTATCACCTCCCTGCAACCTCTGGGCTCACGCAGGCCTTGGCATAATGAGGATGGAGCCCAGCCTGATCTCAGGGATTCAGACATCCGTCTCCAACATCTGAGGATTCAGGCTAATTTGCCCAGCTGTTACAGGGTGTCTGTAGGGTGTCAGGGTCTGGGTGAGGCGTGCTGAGGTGTTGGGTGTCAGCTCTGAAACTGGGCTGATGGGTGGGAAAGTTCGTTCTGGAGATTTTCTTTGTCGTCTGGCATTCAGAAGACGTGTTTAAGTGCCTAAGTGCACAGGGATGAAGGTGGGCTCTGACAGCTGAGAGCTGCTGACGGATGCATACTTGGGAAGTTCCAGGTTTTCAGTTACTGTAAACATGGTCATGATTGAATTACTTAAAGGGACTTTTCTTGTATTCTCTTCTTTGACGTTACAAGAGATCCAGTATAAAATGAAATAAGACAGAAACTAGTACAGTAAAATGTGACAGTCCTCCAAAATTACACTCTTCTAGAGATTATCTGTTATGGGCATTTTAATTTTCACTTCCTTTTCTCTGCATATCCTACATGTTAAGATGTTTTTTAAAAACAAGGGTGAGGTTTTATGAAAATGTTCTCTGTGTTTCATTTACTGTTCATCTGGGATTCCACCCATTTTTAATGAATATATTTACTTGAAGATGAAATGTCAACATGAGCCTAATTATATCATTTGCTAATAATTGTTTCCTTTCCAGGCAGTTGGATAGCCTTGTTTTTCAACTTCTGTGTAAGGGAAATCTGGGGAAGATGTGAAGCAAGGTTGCATGGGTGTCAGAGGGGCACTTGTTCCGCCCTCCCGGATGCCCCTGGCAGGAGACAGAGCCTCTGAGTTGTGCTCAGAGGACAGAGTTCTTGCCCATTGGTCCTGTGGCCTGGCCCCGTTCAGTGTGCATTCTCTGAGGGGCTCCTGATTATCCTTGCACTGAAGTTGATGCTGGGAATCCAAAGATGTGCAGAGCAGGGCTCCCCACCATCCTTGTGTTCCAGTCTTGTGGGATATTGAACAAATGAGTGGAAAATCATAGCCATGAAAGGCTGTGAAGGGGGGCTCAGTGGTGCTCAGTGAGTGCAGTAGGGGTTTTTATTTGATCCATGGATGGAAAGCAGAGACTCCCTGAGTGGGGAGATTGTGTGAGGATATAAATGTAGCTCTGTGTGACAAGGACCCCAAACACAGTGGCTTAAGATAGAAGCTAATTTCTCTCTGGGCTTCCCTGGTGGTAAATAATCCACCTGCCAGTGCAGGAGACATAAGAGATGCGGGTTGGATCCCAGGGTCAGGAAGATCCCCTGGAGAAGGAAATGGCCACCCACTCCAGTATTCTTGCCTGGAGAATCCCATGGACAGAGGAGCCTTGTGGGCTACGGTCTATGGAGTTGCAGAGTTGGACACGACTTAGTGACTAAACAACAACCATTTCTCTGTGGTGTAGAAATCCCAGCTTGGCGTGGCATCTCTGTCCCTGAGGATGCCAGGGGCCCAGACTCCTCCTGTCTTGTTGCTCTGCTATCCCAGGTGCTGCCCTCATTGTGAATCAAGAATGTGCACCCCCATGTCACCTCCAGCCAGAGCGAAGGAAGCAGAAGGGTGCAACCCAGAAGTCACCCACATCGCTTCTGTTCACATCCCACTTCTATTCACGTGGCCAGTAAGTTAGTCATATGACCTCATTGCTGCAAAGGGAGTCTGGGAAATGTAGTTTCCTTTCTCAATAAACATGTGCTCAGCTGAAGATTAATTACTAGGGGTTCAGGAAGAGTGGATATTGGGGTAAAACAGTTTGCTATATAGGCCAAAGCAGAAAGTTAGAATGTTCTAGGCAGTGGAATAAAGCATGTGCAGAAGCTTCAGCTTAATAAGGAAGACCATTGTGGCTGGAACTTGGAAAGAAGCGGGGGATGTGTGAGGAGACAG
Organism: Neotragus pygmaeus; assembly: GCA_006410875.1. NCBI lineage: Eukaryota > Metazoa > Chordata > Mammalia > Artiodactyla > Bovidae > Neotragus > Neotragus pygmaeus. The sequence goes on from SJYV01003368.1 coordinate 2,780,357, forward strand.
ACTTGGACCCTAGACGTGGATCCTCCAGAAAGCCTTGGATGCTTGCTTTTCCCTCCCCTCGCTTCCCCTTTAGCACCAAGGCAGGGGTATTACACAGAATCCTTAAACCAATGGCTAAATCAGTTCTAGTCTGTATTCCTATTTTTCTGGGTGACTTTGGTAAGAATTCACTTTTAGAAATAAATAACATACATTGAGGATTATTCTGTCAAATAGTAAATCCTCTGTGAATGGTTTGTTTTCAGCTTATGGTAATGCTGAGTATGTGCTCTTATGATCCCTTTTTTAGATGTGGAGACAGAGGCACAGTTAAATTTGCTCATATTCACACAGCTGGCAGAGTATGTAAGCAGATAGTGTTCAAACCCTCCAGTTAGACCTCAGTGCCTGCTCTCTTCTCCGCTGTCTCACCCTCAGTTGTTTGTGTGTATTCTTCGTGGTCTTGACATTTATATCTCAGTGCATCACGGTTAGGATTGCATTTGGTTGCAAGAAACAAAGTGTAACTCCAGTGGCCTAATCATCAAGGTATCTATTTTTCCACGTATCGCAGGGTCCACTACCTCTGACAAGTTGCTGGCATTGGATTAGCAACTCAGTGGACTGACACCATATTCTTTGTCTTTTCCTCAAGGCCGCAGAATGGCTGCTGTAGCTCTAACCGTCACATCTAGGTTCAAGGTAGGAGGAAAGAAGGAACACACCAGCCTCATTTACCTACTTTTTATTCAGGAAAGTAAATCTCGTGGCCACCTCTATCTGTAAAGGAGGTAGGAAAAGAGCATTTGGTTCTATGCTTCGAGATGGCACCCCACTCCAGTACACTTGCCTGGAAGATCCCATGGACAGAGGAGCTTGATGGGCTGCAGTCCATGGGGTTGCGAAGAGTCAGACACGACTGAGAGACTTCCCTTTCACGTTTCACTTTCATGCATTGGGGAAGGAAATGGCAACCCACTCCAGTGTTCTTGCCTGGAGAATCCCAGGGACGGGGGAGCCTGGTGGGCTGCTGTCCATGGGGTTACACAGCGTCAGACACGACTGAAGTGACTTAGCAGTAGCAGCAGTGGGAGGCAGCAAAACAGAAGGGAGTTGGGAAAGACTGTTGAGTAAGCTAGCCAGTAGTGTCTGCCACATACTTATTTAGTAATTTAAATAAGTCCACTTTTTTGTAACCTAAATAAACTTATCCCCCCCGCAAAGAAGTTTCATATCACTTCAGAATGTCTGTGAAGTTGCAGCTTGGTCATATTTTTGTATTTACCTAATAGTTATTAAATATGTCACCACTAAAGGAAAACATAGGATATTCTGCAGGCTGACTAGATCACTGCTTCTCTCCTCCAGGGAAGGAGTTTTGCCCCCAGGGGACTTTTGCCAACAGTGGAAACGTTTTTGGTGGGCGCACCTGGCATCCAGTGGGTAGAGGCCGGGGAACCCTTTACATCTAAAGCCTGCTTGTAGTTTTCAGGCGTGTTCCCACAGCCAAGGAATCCAATCTCCAGTAAACCCGAGAAGTAGTTTACATGTGGACATGAATTCAGCAGATTGCTCCTCCCCAGGGACCTTACAGAAACTGGGGTGAAGGAAGCTTGTAGACCTCTAAGTGGTTGAAATGATATCCCCTTTCCCGGGCAAGTCCTAGTTGAGGACGTGTTTCAGAAAGAACACTGGGCTGACGACAGGGTTTCTCCTGTGGAGCTAGGCAGAAACCATGGCCTTTTGGAAAGGGCTGTACATAGTCAGTTGAGTAGGAGATTTTATTGCCTCTTCTCTGCCTGGGTTTGGCAAAAACAACCTGGCCTGGGCAAGGGCCCGTGGAAGGAGCTGTGGAGACAAGAAGGCAGCTGGCAGGTGGAGATGATCAGATCAAGCTGCTGGTAGTTTTGCCTGGGGTGGCCCGGTCAGGTAGCTTGACAATTACACGCATCCTCCTCCACCTCCATTAAAGTTAATTGAGTTGTTATGGAGCCACAGTGAGGGAGTGGGAGTGGTGTCTGCCTCTCGGGAGTTAACTTTGCTAAGACGTAAGGGTTATATTCCGAAGAAGGCAATGGCACCCCACTCCAGTACTCTTGCCTGGAAAATCCCATGGATGGAGGAGCCTGGTAGGCTGTGGTCCATGGGGTCTCGAAGAGTTGGACATGACTGAGCGACTTCCCTTTCACTTTCATGCATTGGAGAAGGAAATGGCAACCCACTCCAGTGTTCTTGCCTGGAGAATTCCAGGGACAGGGGAGCCTGGTGGGCTGCCATCTATGGGGTCTCACAGAGTCAGACACGACTGAAGCGACTTAGCAGCAGCAGCAAGGTTTATATTCATTTCTCTTTCTTGATTCTGGAAACTTAGAAAAAATTCTCTTGCCATCCTTAATGTGCAGTAGTGTTAGAGAAGAGCCTGAGATGTAGAGAGAGGCACACCATGTCTCATCAGATCTACGAGGCTGGCAGTGGTGACTTGCATCCCGGTTTCAGAGATGCTGGGCCGGCAGAGATTGTAGGATGCATTGATTGCGAGATGCAGATACTATGTGAAGAAACATGGGTCTTCGAATCGATGCTGTAAGAAAATAGTTTCTGGTCCCTCCCTCTTCTGTGTGTGAATCCTTTTATTGCTGTAGGTCTGATGCTAAGTGTGAGTGAGACCGCAGCCTCCCTGCCTCATGGAGGCCAGTTGGGAAGGTTATTTAGAGTGAAATAGCTGCATGGGGAGCTGCTGTTGCCTCTATTCAGATGCCTGATTCTGCTGCATGCCCGCTGTGTGACCTGGTAAAGTGACTTTGCCTCTCTCTGCCTCCCGTTTTCTCACGTATGCAGAATGGGGGTGATGGGAGTGCCTGCCTCATAGAGTGGTAAAATTACATGAGTTAATATACAGCTAAGGTGCTGCTCCTATGATTGTGAAGTGATGTTATCCTTACTGTTACTTGCCATCACTGTTATTGCCATCTTCATCATCAGTCATTGTCACACAGCAGTCCCTGCTCTGATCCAAAGTGAAATCTGAGGATCCAGGAGGAAGTGGAAATGGAAAAAGTACTGGGCAGCAGCGTAAGCCCCTTGATTGGCCCCCGAGTTAGCCACCGATCTCTTCTGGTCTTCTAGGTAACACCAGCCCCTTGCTCCCGGTCAGGAAGCCCTTTATTCTGTGCCTCAATTTAAGCATCTGTTAAGCGGAGACTAGTAATGGGACCTGTGTCCTCAGAGGTTTGTTTCAGGGACTAGACAGGTTGAGACCACACCTGGGGCTATTTAAGGACTTGCTCCGAGGGTCTCTAAACCACTCCGGAAAAAGACATGCCTCCCTTTTCACCTTCAGCACCGTGTTCCCTTGACGTGGGATCTTTCCCTGACCTGTAACCACAGCTCTTTGGTGGTTGTAGATGGGGTCTGTGCTGTTGTTCTTGGTCTGCCTTTACATGCAGGTTAGAAACCCTGGTCAGAAGGAATTCCCTGGCGGTTCAGTAGTTAAGACTCCGAGCTTCCACTGCAGGGGGAGTGCAGGCTCAATCCCTTTTGTGGGAACTGAGATCCCTCATGCTGCACGGCATGGCCAGAAACAAACAAAAAGCCCCACAAACAACCCTCATCAGAGGGCACGAGGCCGGGGGGTCAGTGCCCGCCCCCTCTACTGGTGGCTTCTCCAGGGCCGGAGGTGGCCCCGGGTCTGGTTCGTGACAGCTGGGTCATTTTCAGCAGGATCCCCTGCCACTGTTTGCTCAGGTCTTGCTTGCCTGGGAGCTTCCTGGTTGTCACTGAGAACGGCCCAGCATGTGAAAATTGTTCCTTTTCTTGCCGTTTGGGTTATTTCCTTTGGGCTCGTGCCCATAGCTGGGATTGTTGGGTCACAGGCAGGGACAGAGGTTCCGGCTTTTCTTTGTGTGTTTCTGGATTGCTTGGCAGATAAGTATTCATCCCCTCCTTTTGTTGGTTGAACAAGTCCTCAGGGAGCACCTCCTGAATTTGGTCATACTGTGGGGAGGTTATAGGTTGTCTTCTAAGCGGGACACTTAAAACTCTGCTAGGAGCTAATTGAGAGTGCTGACTTGTGGGCATTTCTGAAGCTCCGAGGACTGTACTAAGCTCTTTGTAAGTCCTAATGATTCCATCCCGATGGTAGTGGAATAGAGGCTGATGGGGAAACAGAGGCAGAGAGAGGGAAAATCACCCAGCTGGTAGATGGCAGAGCTGGACCAAACCCAGGCTGTCTGGCTTGAGTCTGGATGCTAACCCATGTCCTGGGCTGCCCCGTAAACATGGAAAGGAAGGAAATACACAGAGTTAGGTCCTAGTGAAGAACCAGGGAGGGGGCACTTGAGACGGGTAGCCTCTCTCCTCCAGCATTGCTGGAAAGAGGAGGAGGAGCTGGCCAGGCCACCGGCATTCCAGGCTGGAACAGCAGGTGTGAGGCCCTAAGGTGGGGAAAAGCTGGGCGTGATTGAAGAGCAACAGGGAGGCCATTGAGGCTGGAGCATCAGAGGTCAGGGGCCAAAGAAAGTATCATGGGCCAAAGTGGGGGCACAACTGTGCCTTCCAGAATCCAGTGAAACTGATGATTAATACTCACGGTGCTTGTTAGTCCCCAGCCGGGTATGAAACAATTTCCATTTAATCCTCAAAACAGCCCTATGAGGTAAATAGACTGTTATCATCCCCATTCTACAGATGGGAAACTGAGGCCTGGGCCTGTTATGTGACTTTCACAACATTTAACAGCTCATACGTAGTAGAGCTAGGATGGCGTTCCCCATGTTTGGCCCAGGGTCTAGGCTCTCAAGGGTGGTACCATCTCCACTGTGATGGAAGTGTCCCTGGTTGTTTCCATAGTCGCCTGTTTGACAGTGGCCATTGTAGGACCCCCCCAGTGGCTCTGAAGGTATAGAATCTGCTTGCAATGCAGGAGGCCCAGGTTTGATCCCTGGGTCTGGATCCCCTGGAGAAGGTAATGGCTACCCACTCCAGTACTCTTGCCTGGAGAATCCCATGGACAGAGGAGCCTGGTGGGCTATAGTCCATAGGGTTGCAAAGAGTCAGACACAGAGTGACTAACATGTAGGTGCTTGCAGGTCAGTGGCTGTGGTAGGAGGCCGCGGGTGGGACAGAGTGGAGTCTTTTCCAACAGACTATGTCAGATGACTAAGCCTGGAGCCGGAGAGATGAAAGAAAGTCTCCTGGGGGAGGCTTCAGCATTCTGGCACATGGCTTTGTGAGCAGCTGTCCTCACTGAAATGACGACGACGACAGTGACGATAGCAGTGGCAGTAATAATAATACGGAAAGAGCCGACTCATTGGAAAAGACCCTGATGGGAGAGATTGAAGGCAGGAGGAGAAGGGGCACGGCAGAGGATGAGATGGTTGGATGGCATCACCGACCTGATGGACAGGAGTTTGAGCAAGCTCAAAGGAGATAGTGAAGGACAGGGAAGCCGGGCACGCTGAGGCCATGGGATCGCAAAGAGGCGGACACGACTGATCGACTGAACGGCAACCACAGTAATATGGGGGAAGGAGCAGCAGCGTGCTTAACCCCCGTGGGCCCCTCCGCCCCCAACACTGAGTGCTTTTGGTTTCTGTCGTTGTTGTTCTGCCACGCTGCACGCCACTTGGGGTCTTAGTTCCCTGATCAGGGCTCAAACCTGTGCCTCCTGCAGTGGAAGCTTGGAATCTTAGCCACTGGACCGTCGGGGAAGTCCTATGACATTGACTGCCAATAGTCCAGTGAGAGGTGAGTGGCTCACAGTCAGAGAGGTGGGTTGACTCCCCCAAGGCCATACAGCCAGGAAGCCGTGGGGATGGGATTCAAGGCCTTCCGCTCCAAAGCTTGTGCTTTTGGCCACTGAGTCGTGGTCCTCCCTTCAGCAGGGCCTGCTCTGGGCCGTCTCCACTGCGATGGCTCCTGGTGCGGGTGCGGAGCCCAGAATTCAGGTATCAGTTGGGTGTAGGGACCCCTGGATGGGGAAGTGAGCAAGCTATGACTCCTTGGGTTGGAAAGCTCTGGGGCAGGGACTGCAACAGTGTCTCCAGGGGATTTTTTTTTTTTTGTGCGGATGAGGTGGCTTTCCCAGTTTCCTGTTCTTGGCCCGATTCAAGAGTAGGGAATGAGAAGAGTAAGCCAGGAATTTTTCTCTCTGGGTTTCACAACTCCCTGGAGCTTTTGCAGCATGTCGGTGATGCAGCACTTTGCTGGTGGAATCCTCAGTGAATCTCTGCTCTGCTTTGCTTAACTCGTTCAGGCCCTGGCCTGCCCTCCCAGCCCTGTTTGTCACCCAGTCCCCTCCTGGCACTTTGTTCCACTTTGTTCCACTCACACCCCAAGCTTGTCTAGCAGCTGCCTTCCANCTGCAGGGCCCTCAGCCCCTGGAGTGGTGCTCGCTGGATGGAGAGACACTGTCTGTCTTGTTTGTCCCCAGACATGTTCCTGTGCCTGGCACACGTGTGACCCCTTACTGGTCCCTGGAACCTGACCAGATGGAGGCCTGGGTGAAGCCCCGGCGTCTGATCCGAGGAGTCTCTGCAAAGGGGTCAGGGCTGGATGGAGAGCACAGGGACAAGTGTGTGCTTTGTGGGGAAGGGCCCTGGAGAGGCCCCGAGGTGCTCACTGGGCGGGTTGGGGTCAAGGCAGGTCGGAGCAGGCCGCCCGAGGCTGACACTCAGACACCCGTGATGGGCAGGCATGGGTGTTTTTTTCTTGGTGCTAGAAGTGCTGTCTAGGCTGGAGTCTTAGTTTGGCATATCTCTCCCTTTCTCACCAAAGTGTCCAAATCTGCAGCCGGGGTGTGAGGATTCGGCAAGGATTTTGGGGCTCCCTCCTGGGCAGGGCCAGGGCTTTCTCAGGCGCTGGGGGTGAGGACTGGCTGGTGCCCCGTGCCTCCCCCCAGGTCCCTGGGCTTTATTCTTAGCTCTGGTGAGTCAGAGCTGGGGAGGGCTTCGGCTCTGCGCACAGCGTGATGCTGGCACGGCCACCTTCTCCACCGCTGTGTCAGGCGGCAGCCTCAGACCTTGCCCGGCTCTCTTCCAGGACTGCGTGGGGCGCTGGAGGCCCCCTGCTGTCCCTGTAAACAGGATTAATGTCCAGAAGCCCAGCAGGTCCCTTGACCTAACTCGGAGCTCCCAGCTTTCTTCCTCTCAAGCTTCCCTTTTGCTCCAGAGCTGCTCCTTTGCCAGGGATCTCGCACCCAGGACGGTTCTGCACATGGGCTTTATCCATGGCCTGTCGCCTCTCTCTCCATCCCCACCCGTCCATGGTGGGCCCCGGTCCTTGGCTCAGTCCTCCTGATCTCCTTCCTCCCTTTGCTGGGGAGCTGGCCCACTCTCTGGGTTTGAATCCGGGCTCCGCCAGGTGCTGCCCAGGTCCCTTACAGCAACTCTTCTCACCTCCGTTTGCCTCTGTGTCCCTTCCTGTAAAATGGGAATAATCAGAGCCTCCCTCACAGGGCGGTGATGGTGGAATAGACTGATGCACATTAAACCCAGAGTATGGTACTGGGCGTCTCAGTCAGGCTGCCATTTTATTACTGCTGTTACTGCTATTGTTGCTGAGTGTCATCCCCCTGGGCTTGCATCCTGCACCGTGGCTGGTGGCGCTGAGCCTCGAGCCTGTTCTGTTCTCTCCATCCCAGCATCCCAGCCGCTGCTGCTGACGGGGCCCCTCCAGCAAGCCAACTTCTCCCCCCCTACCCTCTGCTCACAGGGGATCCGAGTACTGATGCCATTATTAGTCCAGTTTTGCAGATGAGGGGCCAGGGCAAGAGAGATGAGCTAATTTTCTGAAGGCCGAGAGCCAAGTGGCAACTGGATTTAAACCCAGGCTCACCGGCTTCAGGGTCCCCACGCTTTGTAGCTGGTGCTGCCATTCGCATTCCTTTCATTTCCTTTCTGCTTTCTCCCCCTCCCTCTCTTGCTTCTCCATTTCTGAAAGGGTGGACAGGCACCGGGGTCTCTTTCCCCCTCCTTGTACGTGTTTCCCCCATCTCTGAGTGGCTGGCTGCTCCTGACCCTTCCCAGACCCTCACCCTGTTATTTTCTGTCCCATTGCTTTCCCCCGCTTCACAGGAAGCGTTGTCCTTTGTAATTATGTTTTGATTCGTGAGTGTGTATCTTCCATGGACTGTGAGTCTTAAGAGGGCAGGGCTGGTGCCTGATTGATCCCTGTGTCCCCACGCTGAGCCCAGAGCTTGGCACAGAATAGGTAGTCAGTACATATTCTTGTATGATGGAATAATTGAACAAATGAATGAATGAAACCTTGCATTTGTGTCTGTTGATTAGCCTCTTGGCCAAGAACTGAAACTGGAGCCTTTTGGACCATCTCACCCTTTTGATCATTCTACAATAGGAAAGTCCTGGAATTAAGTCTCATTTCACAAATAAACCCAGTCCTGGCAAGGCCACTGCGTTAGTGTAGTGGGGGCAGTTTGCCTATTCTCCCCTGCCCCCGCCAGGGGGATGTTTGGCAATCTCTGAGATGTTGTAATTGTCACAGCTGGCTGTATATGGCACTCGCAGGTTACGTGACCTTCGTTTCTTACTCTGCGAAGTGGGTTTAATTATAATACCTGCCTCCTAGGGTGGTTTGTGGGGATTCAGTCTAATGAGTGCTATTGGCCTCTACCGGGTGGAGGTTAGAGATGCTGCTCAACACCCTACAGTGCACGGGCCAGCCCCTTGAAACAAAGATTGCTCCAGCCCCAACTGTTAGTAGCGCTGAGCTCGAGAAGCCGTGTTTGGGGGCAGTCATCAGTGACCTGAGGAGACTAGAGCCCAGACCTTGAGCCACGGTTCTTAACCATCACCCTGCATGAGGGGACCAGTTGTAGAAGATTTCTGTGTCTGAGTCAGCACGTTGGTTCTCTGTTTCGTCCAGATGACCTTGGAACCCCCAAGGCCTGAGGACGCATGGCCTTCCGGGCTGCCTCTGGGGTGGGGCCATTGGCCTTGCAAAGCGCTTAGTGTTCCAAGAACCCGGCTGAGAGATGGTGGAGCCCAGAAGTTGAGAACTCAGGGTCAGACCGTGTGCGGGTTCAAATCCCCATGCTGCTTGCGACTTCCTGGCTGTGTGACGCCGAGCCAGTCTGTAAACTCTGTGAGCCTCACAGTTCTCCCCTGGAAAGGTGGCATTTTCACAGTCCTGACTCTGCAGGGCTGCTGTGAGGTTTAAAGGGACTCACCCTTAGAGAGCATCGTGTGCCATTGCGTCCGAGTCTTTGAGACCCCATGGACTGCAGCCCACCAGGCTCCTCTGCCCATGGAATTTTCCAGGCAAGAATGCCGGAGTGGGCTGCCATTTCCTCCTCCAGGGCATCTTCCCAACCCGGGGATCGATCCTGCATCTCCTGCATTGGCAGACAGGTTCTTTACCACTAGTACCACCTGGAAAGTCCACACACAGGGTCTGGCGTGGCAACTGTGTCCTAATAGACTAGACAGCCCCACAATATGTGCTTTTTCTTTATTCCCAGCTCAGCATTTGGAAATTTCTACATTTAATAAACTCCCGCTGCTGCTGTTTATTTAAAGTGTGAACTAGTTTTGTTTTTGTTATTTTTTAGAAGTAATACACACAGAGTAAAAAAATTCAGACAGTACAAAGGAGATAAAACAAAAACTAGTAGTCACCTTCCTCTCACTAGCTTCAGCCCTACCCCCTGGAGATATTCACTTTCCATGTTAACAAAATGTTAGCTTTTGTTGTTCTTGTCTCCTGCTAAGAAAATTTCCCTGCCTGGACAAGCATCTATATCTCTTCGATACTAATTTTAAATAGCAATAGGGGTACACGCACATGACAGAGATTGCAAGCAATACATTTTCTATGTACATAAACGCATCTGCACTGAAATTCAGATCCTTGGCTATTCACGTCGCCTACAGGCTATAGGACCCAGCCTCAGTTTCTGTATCTGTAAGATGGGTTTAACTGTTCTCTAGGCCGTGTCTCCTACAGTTGTTTGTGATGTAAAGCACTTAGACCTGTCCTGGCACATGCTACTAAGAACCTTAACCAGCCCTCAGTCTTTCTGTTTCCAAAAAAAGTAGAAGGCAGCACACATATCTTCATTTGCTTCACTTCTTCACTCAGAGGTCATCTTGGCCCAGAGCCCTTTCCTGTCCACCTGGTATAAAAGGAACATCCAGCGCCCACCGTGATCCTCTTTCCTTGACTATTCATCAGGGCGTTTGTTGTCTAGGCATACACAGAGTTGTTTGTTTAGTAGCTACCTCTTGTAATAGTACGAAACTGAGAATGGAAACCTTATTTACCTCTGAAGGGTATTGGCACACAGGGATCTCATGATTAATAATTGTCCATCGAGCTGTAGAAACCTGCTGGTTTTAAGTTATTAAGACAGTTGAATGGGAAAACGGCTGTTCAGGCCCCAGGGAACAGCGTGGTCCTGGCAGGTCCTCGTTACTGGACGGCATCAGAGCGACTCTGCCCCCCGATGCTGGTGACACTGAGCAGCAGTTCAGGTTCACAGTCATACCCCCCTGCCTGTTGTCTGCCCGTCTTCCTCTCGGCAGCTTCTGGCCTGTCCTGAGGTCGGCAAGCTGGGTCCTAGGCAGGGCTGTTTCTGTTGTCTCCTTAGACCCAAACAACAACAACAACTCAGGCTCCAGCCAAGTGTCTGTGAAGCTGTGTTGGCCAGGCCGGGGCTGTAGGGGTAGCGCCGCAGAGACCCTGGGCTCTAGCAGAGGGGGCAGCTGGTACCCAGGCACTCCTGGGACAAGCACAGCTGAGCTGAAAGGGCCGGTCAGCATCCCACCAGATGGTGCGAGGTCTTGCCTGAAGCTGGCGGGACTGTGACGGCTTCTGAACCTGACCCAGCTAAGGGGAGCGATGGTGTCCCTGGACATCCGTAGCATGTTTGGGATGGACCAGAATAAACCCGAGGGCCTGGTAGGCAGAACGGTGGCTTCCCCACAGGTGGCTATAACAAATCCCCTGAACCTGTGAATGTGTTACGGTTACATGGCCAAAGGAATGAAGGTGGAACTAGGGTTGCTCATCAGCTAACCTTGAAAACGTGCCATCGTCTTGGGTTATCTGGGCGGGCCCGGGGTAATCACCAGGGTCCTTAGAAAGTGGAGGAGGGAGAGAGAAGAGAGAACCGGAGAGATGGCTGCCTGAGTAGGGCCTGACCTGACGCTGCTGGCTGTGAACAGGGAAGAATGGGCCGTCAGCAAGGAGTGTGGGCAGCTTCCAGGAGCTGGAAAAGGTGAGGGAATGCATCCTCCCTGAGAGTCTGCAGAAGGAATTCAGGTCTGACAGCACCTTGACTTTAGTCTGGTCAGATCCATTTCAGACTTCTGACTTCTAGAACTATGGGATGAAAAAAAAAAAATCTGTGTTGTTTCAAACCATGATGTTTATGGTATAAATAATTTGCATCAGCAGTTGTAGGACACTGTTACAGGTAATTGGTTCTGAACTTGGTGGTGTTTGGATACGTTCACATCTTCTTCTTGGTCTACATATCCTGTGGGTAAAGGGATGTGCTCCAGAAAATTCTGTTAAAATTCTTACATTGCCCATCACTGGGAGTCGTTGTCAGGGATGGGGCGACTCAGCAGTCAAGCTTCCTAGGTTTGAGCCCCAGCCTCATCCCTTACAAACTGTGTGATCTCAGGCAAATTATTTAACTTCTCTGTGTCACAGTTTCCTCTCTTACCAAATGGGGATCAAAACAGAACCTGCCTTCTGTGTAATCATTAAGAATAAATGAGTTTATTCACATGAAGTGCAGGGAAGTAGTGCCTGGCATGTAGTTAGTGCTCAGTTAAAGCTAGGTGGTATTATTATAAATACTTTGTCATATTGAGTATAATGCTGTAAACTTATTTTTATTACTGATGTAAGAATTAAGGTTAGTGACAATAGCTCTTTATCAAATGTTAATATATGACACTGAGCCCTGGACCCATAGCTATAGGAGATAAGTATTCTTAGCCATCCTATCTTTTTGCCTTTCCATACCGTTCATGGGGTTCTCAAGGCAAGAATACTGAACTGGTTTGCGATTCCCTTCTCCAATGGACCACGTTTTGTCAGAACTTTCCACCATGACCTGTCTGTTTTAGGTGGCCCTGCTGGCTCATGGTTTCATTTAATTAGACAAGGNCGACGGACATGAGTTTGAGTGAACTCAGGGGGTTGGTGATGTATAGGGGAGCCTGGCGTGCTGCAGTCCTTGGGATCACCAAGAGTCGGACATGACTGAGTGACTGAACTGAATTGATTCTTAGCCGTAGTCATGAATGAGGCTTAGAGAGGTTAAATAACTTGTCTAAGGTCACCAGCAAACAGAGGAGAAAATTGGACCTGTAAGAAAAGGGAAAAGGGGACAGATAGTTTTGAGGGGAAGGGAGGAGGGGTGATGAGAAAAGAGAATAGGAAGAAGAGTGAATTCCAAAATTTCAGCTGAAGAGCTTATAAATAATAGTGATAATCAATATTTATTGGGGCTTTTTATGATTCCCCGTGAAGGAGCTGCTAATACCTCCATTTTGCTGGTGGGCTTTTTGAGCCTGAGAGAAGAACAGCCACCTACCCAGCAGTATGCAGGTGTATCTGTGGCCTAAGTTCACTTGTGTCAAATTCTGAATTGTATTGTTGAATAAAAGTTGACGCAATGGATCAGAACTTGTATTACTAGGATGGTTTGTGTTGTAGGTGAGAGTAAATTTATTTCAAACTTGTGTAACCATTGAATTTATTGGAGAGATTCACTGGGAGGGTGTGCTGCAGGTGATGCTTGATCCAGCAGCCTACAAAACGCCAAGGTCCAATTTCTTTCATCTCTGCCTTGCATGACATCAGCTTCATTTTCACACGTGCCCTAGTGATGCCACCCCTTCCCTCCACTCCCAGCTCTTGGTGCTTTCCTCATAAATGGCTGTTGTTCACTTGCTCAGTCTTGTCCGACTCTTTGTGATCCCATGGACTGCAGCACGCTAGGCTTCCCACTCCTTCACCATCTCCCGGAGCTTGCTCAAACTCATGTCCATGGAGTCAGTGATGGCTCAATATAGAATGGCTAAGACACCTGTAAACCCCATATCCTCACTTTGTATCACTGGGGACAAGGGAGCATGTGTCCTTGCAGTGATTGGATTGATTTGGAGCACATTCTGGAGCTGCTGATTAGCAGACTCATTCCCTAGAGCTTTGCCCTAAGCATGTGGCTGACCAAAGGATTTGTATAAGAACAAGAGCTCCCGCTGTTATCAAAGAAGGGAAAATATGTGTGGGCCTTGGACAACTCATATCCACTGCAGCATGACTTTTGGGAAAATGTCTTGTCTTGCCTCGGTTTCCTTATCTGTGCAGTGGGGATTACAGCGGTGCTACTTCTCCTGAGGGCTGAGTGATAAGCATGGCCCATCCTGCTCAGAACATGCTGGCTTTGAGGGAGGTAAGAGTACCACGTGACACCACATGATAGAAGTTTTATGAACTCCCAAAGTTTGTGGGCTAAGCAGACTTGGACCGTGTTCCACAGATCCTTGGATTTCAACGTTGGGGACAGAGGGACTTAAAAGGGTGATGAACATGTCTTGCAAAGAAAAGCCTCAATTGTGGAGATCGGGGGTGCTTTTCTTTCTCTAAGATTTTCTTGGACCAGAGCCCTGGAAATGCAGAGCCTGGGCCAGTGCTGATGTTCATGTTCTAGACTGCATCTCCTGTCACTGAATTTTGTTTCCCAGTGGTGGAGCTGACTGTGGCTCAGATCATGAACTCCTTATTGCCAAATTCATATTTAAATTGGAGAAAGTAGGGGAAACCACTAGACCAGGTATGACCTCAACCAAATCTCTTACGATTATACAGTGAAAGTGACAAATAGATTCAAGGGATTAGGTCTGATAAGAGTGCCTGAAGAACTATGGACAGATGTTCCTGACATTGTACAGGAGGCAGAGATCAAGACCATCCCCAAGAAAAAGAAATGCAAAGAGGCAAAATGGTTGAGGAATTCTTGCAAATAGCTGAGAAAGCAAGAGAAGCTAAAGGCAAAGGAGAAAAGGAAATATATACCCATTTGAATGCAGAGTTACAAAGAATAGCAACGAGAGATAAAAAAAGCCTTCCTCAGTGATCAAAAGCAAAGGAATAGAGAAAAACAATAGAATGGGAAAGACTAGAGATCTCTTCAAGAAAATTAAGGTACCAAGGGAACATTTCATGCAAAGATGGGCTCAATAAAAGACAGAAATGGTATGGACCTAACAGAAGCAGAAGATATTAAGAAGAGGTGGCAAGAATACACAGAACTGTACAAAAAAGATCTTAATTTCCCAGATAACCACAATGGTGTGATCACTCATCTAGAGCCAGACACCCTGGATTTCAAAGTCAAATGGGCCTTAGGAAGCATCATTATGAACAAAGGTAGTGGAAGTGATGGAATTCCAGTAGAACTATTTCAAATCCTAAAAGATGATGCTGTGAAAGTGCTGCACTCAATATGCCAGCAAATTTGGAAAACTCAGCAGTGGCCACAGGACTGGAAAAGGGCAGTTTTCATTCCAATCCCCAAAAAAGGCAATGCCAAAGAATGTTCAAATTACTGCACAACTGCACTCATCTCACACGCTCGCAAAATAATGCTCAAAATTCTCCAAGCTAGGCTTCAACAGTACATGAACTGTGAGCTTCCAGATGTTCAAGCTGGATTTAGAAAAGGCAGAAGAACCAAAGATCAAATTGCCAACATCCATTGGATCATCAGAAAAACATGAGAGTTCCAGAAAAGCATTTACTTTTGCTTTATTGACTATGCCAAAGCCTTTGATTGTGTGGATCACAACAAACTGGAAAATTCTGAAAGAGATGGACATACCAGACCACCTTACCTGCCTCCTGAGAAATGTGTATGCAGGTCAAGAAGCAACAGTTAGAACTGGACATGGAACAACAGACTGGTTCCAAATAGGAAAAAGAGTCCGTCAAGGCTATATATTGTCACCCTGCTTATTTAACTTATATGCAGAGTATATTATCTGCATGAGAAATGCTGGACTGGATGAAACACAAGCTGGAATCAAAATTGCCAGGAGAAATATCAATAACCTCAGACACACAGATGACACCACCCTTGTGGCAGAAAGTGAAGAACTAAAGAGCCTCTTGTTGAAAGTCAAAGAGGAGAGTGAAAAAGCTGGCTAAAACCCCAACATTAGGAAAACTAAGATCATGGCATCCAGTCCCATCACTTCATAGCCAATAGATGGGGAAACAATGGAAACAGTGACAGACTTTATGTTTTGGGGCCCCAAAATCACTGCAGATAGTGACTGGAGCCGTGAAGTTAAAAGATGCTTGCTCCTTGGAAGAAAAGCTATGACCAACTTAGATAGCATATTTAAAAGCAGAGACATTACTTTGCCAACAAATGTCTGTCTAGTCAAAGCTATGGCTTTTCCAGTAGTCATATATAGATGTGAGAGTTGGACTATAAAGAAAGCTAAGTGCTGAAGAATTGATGCTTTTGAACTGTGGTGTTGGAGAAAGACTCTTGAGAGTCCCTTGGACTGCAAGGAGATCCAACCAGTCCATCCTAAAGGAAATCAGTCCTGAATATTCATTGGAAGGACTGATGCTGAAGCTGAAACTCCAATCCTTTGGCCACCTGATGCGAAGAACTGACTCATTGGAAAAGAACCTGATACTGGGAAAGATTGAAGGCGGAAGGGGAAGGGGATGACAGAGGATGAGATGGTTGGATGATATCACCGACTCTATGGCTATGAGTTTGAGCAAGCTTTGGGAATTGGTGATGTACAGGGAAGCCTGGCGTGCTGCAGTCCATGGGGTCACAAAGAGTCGGACCCAACTGAGCGACTGAACTGAACTGATGGAAGCTCAGCAGAATCGAGGCAGTGTTCCAACCAGCTTGGTTTCTGGAACTCCCTGTGTGAGGAGGCAGAGACCCTAGGGAGGAAGACCAGGGTTAGCTGTCATCTCTGGGATTGGGGACAGCCAGTAGCTGGTAGTCTCCATAAATCCTCCTTCCTCAAGCCTTTTAATGGCCCTCAGCATTCCCTGTTTCCCGCAGAAACCCTCAGTAGAGGGGACCCCACTGCCTGTCTCCAGGAGTTATCAAGGGCATGGAGGCAGGGATCAGTTCCCTTGGACAGTTGTTTAGTCACTAAATCTTGTCCGACTCTTTCTTGACCCCATGGGCTGTAGCCCTCTAGGCCCCTCTGTCCATGGGATTTCCCAGGCAGGAATGCTGGAGTGAGTTGCCATTTCCTTCTCCAGGGGATCTTCCCCACCCAGGGATTGAACCCTGGCCTCCTACATTGGGAGGCACCTTCTTCACCACTGAGCCACCAGGGAAGCCCCCTTTGGACAAAGGATTCATCAGAGACCTGGCCGGTGAGAAACACACCAGAGGCCCCTGACCTTGTTACATCACTGCTGTGACAGTTGTGGTCAGGGTCATATTGGTGGGTGGTCGTGGCCGTGGAGATGGTGCAAGTTCAAGGTCACGGTCAGATTGCCTCTTCTCAAGCCCCGCCTCCTTCCTCCTCTGCCCTCTCAGTCAGGGCTGGCCATCTGGCTCTGGGGAGGAAGCTGCCAACTGAAGAGTAAACCCAAACCCCTTCGTTTGCTAAGCGTTTCTCCGACCTCCTTCCCCGGAGTTCTATGTCCTCTTGCTCACTTCTGAACTTGAACTTTTCTTTGTCCTTGAAGCTTCCTAATGCTGGGGCAGCGCTGAGGGTAGCGGTGGTGATTATTATTAATTATTGGTCTGCAGCTAATAGCCACCACTTACTACCTCTAGACCATACCAGCTGGTGCAAAGCACAGTCCCATTTGATAGTTCTTCCAGGCCTGCGTGTTTCCCTGCCACACTGGTAAGGAGATGGAGGCTTGGAGATGTTAAGTAACCCACCCAGGTGCAAGTGAGGTCAGCGCCTTTTAATCCACATCCATCTGACCAGAAAGCCAGGTTCATAGTCAAGTTCTACCTGGGTGGATTGTTTCCTGAAAAACAAAGTAGCAAATAATGCTGAGGACAGGAGGCCTGGTTTGGGTCATTTGTTTACTCAGTAACCTCTGGGTCCCTGCTGGGTGAGGAGGAGAAGAGTCAGAAGTCCTGGCAGGACAGAGGTACTGAGGGACAAGTAAGTCATCATTGCAGTGGGGGGCGGGGGCTGTTCTCATAGTCTGGGGAGTGAGGCTGCTTTTTTTTTTTTTAATGATTTTGTTCATTTATTTTGGCTCTGCTGGGTCTTCGTTGCTGCTTTTCTCCAGTTGCTGTGAGCGGAGCTGCTCTCTAGCTGCGGTGCATGGACTTCTCACTGCGGTGGCCTCTCTTGTTGCAGAGCCACGGGTTCTAGGCCAGCGGGCTTCAGGAGTTGCGACTCCGGGCTCTAGAGCTCAGGCTCAGCAGTTGTGGCGCACGGGCATTAGTTGCATCACGGCCTGTGTGATCTTCCTGGATCAGGGGTTGAACCTGTGTCTCCCGTATTTCAAGTGGATTCTTTACCTCTGAGCCACCAGGAAAGCCCCGGAGAAAGGCTTCTTAAAGGAGGTGTCTCTGCATTGGATTTTGAAGGATGAGTAGGAGTTTGTTACTATGGAAAGGCAGGAGGAGCATCTAGCAAGACATATCCCAAAGCACCAATCACTGGATCATCAATCGGGGAGTGCATTAAAGGCAGGGGCCACAGGCCTTCCTAAATCTCTAGTTCCTTGAACAGTGCCTGACACAGGCTTGATAAATAGTCCTTTAAATGAACAGCCAAGTTAACACACTGGGAAATGG
Source organism: Neotragus pygmaeus (assembly GCA_006410875.1). NCBI lineage: Eukaryota > Metazoa > Chordata > Mammalia > Artiodactyla > Bovidae > Neotragus > Neotragus pygmaeus. The sequence goes on from SJYV01003368.1 coordinate 2,798,133, forward strand.
GGTGGGAGAAATCGTAGAAGAAACAGATGGAGCTTGAATGTGGATGTGGAAGGCCTCATGAAGCAAGCAAGGATTGGCTCCGAAAGGTGACCGGAAGCTATTGGAGGTTGTTTACCCAGGGAAGATGGGTGTTCAGATCTGTCCTATTTAATAACACATAGGTATCTAAGCCTATGGTTTTTCCTCTTAGAGAAGAAACTGACTGCTTTTAAACACACAACGTGGCAAAATCTTCAATTTCATTCATCATTAAGAAGAAAGGAAGTTAAGCTACAGGGAGATATTTCCCATTATCAGATTGGCAGAGATCAAAAGCTTATAATATATTGTAGTTTGGGAAGCAATGACTGTGGTACTTTGTGTGGTGCAGAATAAACTGATGGTACCCATTGGATTCAGTGACCGTTTAAATTTTAAATGCATATAGCCTTTAATCCAGCAGGTCCACGTCTAGAAAGTTACCTTACAAATATGCTTGCTTTGTGTGAAATGAGGCACTTCCTAGATTTATTCACTGCTTCATTGTAAGAGCAGCCTAGTGCCCCGTTAGCTGATTATATAAGGTCAAGCCCATCCATATAAGACAGCTGGAGCAAAGGATGAAGAAATGGGCGAAGTAGAATAATCTCTCAGATCTGTTCTTAAGAGATGAAAGGATGGTACAGAACAGGGTATAGAGTATGTTTCTCTCCATCTGATTACAGAAGATATGTATTTATTTTTGTTATAGATGCATAAAATGTTTCCTGGAAGGATATAGAAGAAATGGATGGTGTCGCCTCTAGAGAGAGGGACCATTTTGGGACCAGGATGGGGAGGTAGCTTGTCACTTCTACCCGTTGTTCAAAAGAAGGGAAGTTAAACTAGCAAGAATAAAGGAGATCTCTGGCACTGACAGAGATCAGTTTCTAATACTGAGGGGAAAAAAGTGAGGTGCCAAACATGTATGTATTATGGCACCTTCGGGGGAAACAAAGTAGATAAACTATATTTGGAAGAATAACAATAGATTGTTAGCAATATAGGAGTTTTGCCTGTGGGGTAGGAAGGGAGTGCTTTGAGTCCAGGGAGCAAGACTCATTTTTCACAGTGTACCATTTTGGGTAGTTGGGGAAAGTTTAGCACAGAAATGTGTTACCTATTAAAAAGTAAATTAATATGAAGAGAGGCCAAGTGGACACATTGGGAAATGGGGCGGGAGAAATTGTAGAAGAAACAGATGGATGAATGCCTGGGTGGACAGGTGGGTGGATAGATGCATGAATCAGTGGGTGGGTAGGTGGGTGGGTGGATCATTGGATGGGTACATGGGTAGAGGAGGTGGGTGGGTGATAGATAGGTAGATGGATGAATGACTTGGTGCCTGGATGGGTGGCTGGGTGGATGGAAGTGTTCACAGATGAGTGGATAATTATATCTGTGGATGCATGTATAGATGTATAAGATAGAAAATTTATTTGGCTGTGGTCGGGAGGACTAGGTGAGGCCCAGAGGGTGTGGAAGCAGGGTGTGGCTAGCAAGCTACTGCAGCAGTTCAGTCAAGGAATAATCGGGGCAAGGATCAGGTGATTGAAATGTCTCATATATGAACCAAGCTTCTAATATACGTAGAGAAGTGAAGTGAAAGTCGCTCAGTTGTGTCTGACTCTTTGTGACCCCATGGCCTTAGTCCATGGAATTGTTCAGGCCAGAATACTGGAGTGGGTAGCCTTTCCCTTCTCCAGGGTATCATCCCAACCCAGGGATTGAACCCAGGTCTCCCACATTGCAGGCGGATTCTTTACCAGCTGAGCCACAAGGGAAGCCCTTCCTACAAGGGAAGTTATTTACATGACTCTTCATTAAGTCTCGAGCCCATCTTTGCATGAAATGTTCCCTTGGCAGAAGATATTAAGAAGAGTGGGTAAGAATACACGGAAGAACTGTACAAAAAAGATCTTCATGACCTAGATAATCATGATGATGTGATCACTAATCTAGAGCCAGACCTCTTGGAATGTGAAGTCAAGTGGGCCTTAGAAAGCGTCACTACGAACAAAGCTAGTGGAGGTTATGGAATTCCAGTTGAGCTGTTTCAAATCCTGAAAGATGATGCTGTGAAAGTGCTGTGCTCAATATGCCAGCAAATTTGGAAAACTCAGCAGTGGCCACAGGACTGGAAAAGGGCAGTTTTCATTCCAATTCCAAGGAAAGGCAATGCCAAAGAATGCTCAAACTACCCCACAATTGCACTCATCTCACATGCTAGTAAAGTAATGCTCAAAATTCTCGAAGCCAGGCTTCGGCAATATGTGAACCGTGAACTCCCTGATGTTCAAGCTGGTTTTAGAAAAGGCAGAGGAACCAGAGATCAAATTGCCAACATCCGCTCGATCATGGAAAAAGCAAGAGAGTTCCAGAAAAACATCTACTTCTGCTTTATTGACTATGCCAAAACCTTTGACTGTGTGGATCACAATAATCTGTGGAAAATTCTGAAAGAGATGGGAATACCAGACCACCTAACCTGCCTCTTGAGAAATCTGTATGCATGTCAGGAAGCAACAGGTAGAACTGGACATGGAACAACAGACTGGTTCCAAATAGGAAAAGGAGTACATCAAGGCTGTATATTTTCATCCTGCTTATTTAACTTATATGCAGAGTACATCATGAGAAACGCTGGACTGGAAGAAACAC
>SJYV01003368.1:2801170-2865023 GCA_006410875.1 Neotragus pygmaeus
GAGTTGGACTTTGAAGAAGGCTGAGCACCGAAGAATTGATGCTTTAGAACTGTGGTGTTGGAGAAGACTCCTAAGAGTCCCTTGGACTGCAAGGAGATCCAACAGTCCATTCTGAAGGAGATCAGCCCTGGGATTTCTTTGGAAGGAATGATGCTGAAGCTGAAACTCCAGTACTTTGGCCACCTCACGTGAAGAGTTGACTCACTGGAAAAGACTCTGATGCTGGGAGGGATTGGGGACAGGAGGAGAAGGGGACAACAGAGGATGAGATGGCTGGATGGCATCATGGACTCGATGGACGCGAGTCTGAGTGAACTCCGAGAGATGGTGAGGAACAGGGAGGCCTGGCGTGCTGCAATTCATGGGGTCGCAAAGAGTCGGACATTACTGAGCGACTGAACTGAACATTAAGTCTCAGTATTGTTTTCTTAGTACAAAGGCAAATTCCTTTGGAATGAGTTTTTTTCTGGCCACAATCTGCTTTGTATAAAATAACCACCAACAGTTAAATCCCCCTTTTCACCATCATCTTAAGAATTTTAGGACTTAAGACTAATCTTAAGACTAATTATTAAAATAATTAGTCTTCGATATAAACTATTCCTCTCCATGATCAGATAAATTATTTCCAAGGCTGTCTTCCAAGTGCCCAAGTCTACAGAGGCATGAACTTTGTCCTTTTTAGGGTTTTTTGTGTCTAGAAGTTTCCTAGCTAAATTCCTTTGTCTGTGTTGACCTTTTAAAGTTTATTTTTCAATAATTCCTTTTTCTTGGTTCTGGAAAAATAACCATTTATATCATAGAATAATTATACCTCTGAAGAACCAGTTTGGGTACTTACTTAATACTAGATCTTTCTCTCTCTCTCTTTTTTTTCTCTCTCTCTGTTTTTAAAGTCAAATCTTTTCTTTTTCTGCTTCCTTTTTTATTTCTTTAATTATCTTAACCATTTTTATACCTAGATAGTATATTAAAAAGAGACATCACTTTTCTGACAAAGGTCTGTATAGTCAAAGCTGTGGTTTTTCCAGTTGTCATGTGTGAATGTGAGAGTTGGACCATCAAGAAGACTGAGTGCTGAAGAATCGATGCTTTTGAATTGTGGTGCTGGAGAAGATGCTTGAGAGTCCCTGGGACAGCAGGGAGATCAAACTAATCAACCCCAAAGGAAATCAACCCTGAATATTCATTGGAAGGACTGATGCTAAAGCTGAAGCTCCAATATTTTGACCCCCTGTTGGGAAGAGCCTACTCATTGGAAAAGACCCTGATGTTGGGAAAGATTGAAGGCAGGAAGAGAAGGGAGCGGCAGAGGATGAGCTGGTTGGATGGCATCATTGACTCAGTGGACATGAGTTTGAGCAAACTCTGGGAGATAGTGATGGACAGGGAAGCCTGGCGTGCTGCAGTACATGGGGTTGCAAAGAGTTGGACTGAGCGACTGAAGTAGAGGGGAGTGGGGTTTCTTTTTAGGGTAATGAAAATGTTCTAGAATGTACTGCAGTGTTGGATACACAATTCTGTGAATATGCTGAAAGCCATTCAATTGCACAATTTAAATGGATGAATTGCATGGTATTTAAACTGGATCTGAATAGAACTGCTTAAAAATGAAATATAGGGAATATTGTAAAGCACTAGTATAATAACCCATTTTTATTTTAAAATATTTAAAATTCATATAGGCAAAATAACTGGAGAAATATGTACTTACTGAGTACAGTTTTGAAGGGATTTTTACTTTTCATGAGTTTTTTCCTAATTTTTTGTAGTAAAATATCTATAAGATTTACTATCTTATACATTTTCATTTCAGTGACATTAAGTACATCCATGCTGCTGCTTCTAAGTAGCTTCAGTCGAGTCCGACTCTGTGAGACCCCATAGATGGCAGCCCACCAGGCTCCCCCGTCCCTGGGATTCTCCAGGCAAGAACACTGGAGTGGGTTGCCATTTCCTTCTCCAGTGCATGAAAGTAAAAAGTGAAAGTGAATTCTCTCAGTCGTGTCTGACTCTTAGCGACCCCATGGACTGCAGCCTACCAGGCTCCTCTGCCCATGGGATTTTCCAGGCAAGAGTACTGGAGTGGGGTGCCATTGCCTTCTTCGAAGTACACCCATATTGTCATGCAATTATCACCACCATCCAACACCAGAACTATTTTCATCTTGTAAAACTGAGACTCACACCCATTAAACACTAATTCCTCATTACCTCCTCCCTCCAGCCACTGGCAAGCACTATTCTACTTTATGTTTATGAATTTCACTACTCTCAGGATCTCATGTCAGTGAAATAGTTAATATTTATCCTTTGTCACCAGCTTATTTCACTTAGTATAATGTCTTCAAAGTTCATCCATGTTGGAGCATGAATCAGAATTTCACTCATTTTTTAAGGCTTAGTAATATTTCATTGTATGGACATATGACATTTTGTTTATCCATTCATCTATTGATGGACACTTGAGTTGCTTCCACATTTCCTCTATTGTGAATAATGCTACTTTGAACATGGGTACACTTTCTATTACGCATTTTTGCCAAGAAAGAAAGTGAAAGTTGCTCAGTCATGTCCGACTCTGCAACCACATGGAATTCTCCAGGCCGGAATACTGGAGTGGGTAGCTGTTCCCTTCTCCAGGGGATCTTCCCAACCCAGGGACTGAACCCAGATCTCCTGCATTGCACGTGGATTCTTTACCAGCTGAGCTACAGGGGAAGCCAATATAGTTTTATAACTTTTATTAAATTTATGATTAACAAAAATAGATACTTTACAAAAGACTTTGAATAACCAGTTCACATAAGATGTTCAGCCTCAGAACTGAGCGACTGAACAGCAGCAACCAGTTTTAAGGGTACATCTCAGTAGAATTAAATATGCTTGCACTGGTACACATCTAGGTCTCTTTTATAAAGCTCAGAACATAGTTTTTGATTGATCATCAAATGTAAAATGGTCTGCTTGTTCCCATTACTTTCTATTCTGTAATGTTCTTTGATGTGGCTTTAAAGCTTGCGTGGAGTTTTAAGAATCCAGGTTCCTTGGAGTTCCTTGGTGGTCTCTCTCAATCTGATTCCGGGAAGGCGGTTGGAATCAGAGGTGTCTGGAGAGCACACATCCAGTGGTGGGGAGACGGTGCTGTGGGGAGGGGCCTGCATGGGGACCGGCTGCTGGACCGCATGAGCCTTACCCAAAGACTGCTCCTCCCTAGTTCCTCCCAATGGTTGTGAAGTGGGAATCTGGGCCCAGTGCTGCCAGACTTTCTGGTTTTTTATTTTTTAAAGAGACACTGGAAATCCAATTTTTATATGAAATTTCCTCATTTAAAAAATGAGTGTTGGCAGCTAAACTGAGATTTTGTTTTAAAAGGCATGTTTAAAGTACCAACAATAACTCTGTGGGCCTAATCAGCCTGGGAGTCACCTGTTTCAGACCTCTAATTTTATCTCTCCTAATTATGGTAGAGATAGGAAATTGAAACCCCTGGATAGGGTAATACCTTTCTCCGAAGTCATATAACAGTTCAGTGGTCAGATTAGGGCTTGAATTAAAATTTCCATTACAGAAGTTTGAAGGCTGGTTGAAGTTTTTTTCTTGGGCAGATATACCTGCTCTATGTATGTGTTCATCTTTTTACTTATTTGGCGTTGTCTCCAAATGGCAATCCACTCCAGTATTCTTGCCTGGAGAATCCCATGGGCGGAGAAGCCTAGTAGTTTACAGTCCACGGGGTTGCAAAGAGTCAGACATGACTGAGCGACTTCACCTCATCTCACCTTATGAAATACAGGTGGCTTCTTAAAAAGATAAGAGTAAAACAGATTTGTTTCTCAGCCTGGATAGCTTTGTGGTTAAACGCAGAAACTCCAGAATCGAATTGCCTGAGTCTGAGTCAGGCTCCAGGTCTTACCAAATAACGGGGTAGGTGCTGTGAGATACTGGGCAAATCACTGAACCTCTCTGTGCTGTAGTTGTCCCTTCTAAGAAAGAAATGATAAAGTAGTTATAGAATTAAAGGAGATAATACATACCAAGAACTTAGAATAGGGCCTAGAACACAGAACTGCAATTTGGGTATTATCTATGGTGGTGGTGCGGTTGGTGGTCATGCTGCTGATGGTGATGCTGATGCCAGTGACAAAGATGGTGGTGCTGATGATGTTGGATGATGGTGATGCTGATGCCAGTGACAAAGATGGTGGTGCTGATGGCGATGCTGATACCAGTGATAAAGATGGTGGTGCTGATGATGACTGCTATAGTGATGCTGATGGTGCTGATGAAAGTGATCATGATGTGATCACTGTCATGTGGTCACTGATGCATTGATACAGTGATATGGGGATCATAGGGATGGCAAAGAAGAAGAATATTAGAAAGCTCATAATTCACAGGATTGTAAAGTAGGCATGATTTATGTGATTAAAGGATGAATCAATTTACAGAATACCCTTTAAGATTCCTTTAAGTGGCAGTCTCCATCTTTTGTACAATAATGGAACCTGCCCATTGTTGGCTCAGGAACTTATCTGTGAGGTAAGGTGAGACATAACCTTCATTTGTCATTCTTTGTTTGAAGTCTTTCTGGCTACTGATCTTTCCAGTTTGCCTGTTCTGCCTGGGAGGGGATCATAGTTCTTAAACCCCACAGCAGGTGGCTTTGAACTCTACGCAGGCCCCTGGTCCACACTCTTGGGGGCGTCCTGTTTACCTGCGCCTGTGTTTGTGTCTGCAGGAGTGGAATGTCACGTGGAACACCAGCAACCCCGACTTCACCAAGTGCTTTCAGAATACCGTCCTCGTGTGGGTGCCTTGCTCTTACCTCTGGGTCTGCTTCCCCTTCTACTTCCTCTATCTCTCCCACCATGACCGGGGCTACATTCAGATGACACATCTCAACAAAACCAAGACTGTAAGTCTCATGGGATTTTATTGTGATGTGCGTATTGGGGGGTAGGGTGTGTGCTGGGGCAGGGAAGACTGCTTGTGAAAACTGACGTGTTCCTTCTGCTTAATTGACCCTGAGCTGCCTTTTACTAGGACACAGAATAATAATGTGGTGAATAAAGCCTGGGGCTCTGAATTCAGAGGTGGGTTCAGATGTTGGCATTGCCACTTATTAGCTATATGACCTTGAGCAAATTTCTTTCTTCCTTCCAGTTTTATTCAGATATAATTGACAAACAGCACTGTATAATTGACATACAGCACAATGATTTGACTTACATAGGTCATGAAATGATTATCGCAGTAAATTTCATGAACATGCACCATCTCATACAGATACAAAATTAAAGAAATGGGAAGAAATTTTTTTTTTAAGAATTTTTTTCCCTTGAGCAAATTTCTTAATCTCCCTGAGCCTCAGTTTCCCCATGATTACAGTGGAGGTGATAGAATCTATCTCACAAGATTATATGGAGGTCTTCCTCCCTGACCAAGGATGTCTTTTTAATGAAAAAAAAATTTATTTATTCTTGGAATAGTTTCAAACTGCAGAAAAGTTGCAAGGATGATATTAAGTACTCCCTCAGCCCTGAATACCCATTATTTATAGTCACCGATTTTTAACATTCTGCCACATGTAACATTTTAACATCTTCTCTCTTTTGCTCTCTCCATATACAAACAGTATTTATTTTTTTCTGAATTATTTGAGAAAAGCTAGCATTCACCATGCCTCTTTGCCCCTTCTTCAGTGTACCTTTTCTCAAAACAAGGATATTCTGTTATGTAACAACAGCACAATTAAATGTGGGAAATTTAACATGGACGCAATACTTTAAAAGAAAAAATAAAAACTACTATGTATTTTCTACTTTTCTCACTTGTCCCAATATTGTCCTTTCTGGCATCCCCTCCTGCTCCCCCCAATTCAGGGTCATGCATTGCACTTAGTCATACTGTTTCTTTATTTTTCTGTTATTTTGGAGGAACTTTTCACCGTTTTTTGTTTTTTTTTTTATGATGCTGGCATATTTGGAGAACATGGGCCAGTTAATTTAGAGTGAGTTCCTCAACTTGGGCTCTTGGGACCATGTTTTCTCACGGTTTGATTCAGTAATGCCTGTCTGGCTGGAGAACTACAAAAGGGCCATGGGGTCCTTCTCTGGGTTACATCTAAGGCCACGTGGTGTCCATCTGCCCTTCATGGATGGGCTTAATTCTGGTCATCTGGTCAGCGAGTCTGTTTCTCCATTATACAGGTGCTGGTATGCCCCTTGTAAGAATGAGCTTTCTGGGGGAGACACGTGAAGGGCATGCATATATCCTGTATGTGTGTGTGTATATGTGTGTATGTGTGTGTGTGCATTCCACTTTCTTCTCTTAGCATGAGTCTCGGTCCTTTATTAAAACCCCATTTCCCGAGATTGATTTCCATAAGCCCTTGGCAAACAGGTAAACTTGAATGATTTTACTGAAACTGTCCCCTTGCCTGTGATACCATTGCTCAGACCACATTCCAAGCCCATCTCACCATGCTGTCTGCTCCTCTGTCTTCAGTTGGATCTGCTGTTTTCCTCTGAGACCTCCAGCAGCACTTTGTACTTTCCATGGAGAGCAATATCTCCCTTTAACATGTAAACCAGAGGACTTCCTTGGTGGGCCAGTGGCTAAGACTCCATGCTCCCAGGGCAGGGGGCCCTGAGCTCAATCCCTTGGGGGAACTAGATCCCACATGCCACAACTAAGGCCAGGCACAGCCAAAGAAATAAAAAAATATTTTTAAAAACTGTAAGATTTTGTCTGTGCCTTGCTGAAAAACACTCTAGTAACTTCTCATCGTAGGGAGTAAAATCTGGACGTCCTCTCAGTGGCCCATTTTGATCTGGCTCCGGGCTCCTCTTAAGCCACCTCCTGTCACACCCACGGCTCATGCCACAGCAGGCATGAATCTGCTGAACACATTTCTGCCTCAGGACCTTTGCACTTGCTGTATCCTCTGCCTGAATTGTTCTCTCCCTCAAGTAGTCACTGTTGGCTCTTCACCAGCTGTCAGCTGATGGGAGAGGCCTTCTCTGACCACCCTATCTTATTTGTTTTATTTCTTCTTCCTGATGGCTCGGACGGTAAAGAATCTGCCTGCAAGGCAGGAGACCCAGGTTCGATCCCTGGGTTGGGACGATCCCCTGGAGAAAGGCGTGGCTACCCGCTCCAATATTCTTGTCTGGAGAATTCCGTAGACAGAGGAACCTGGGAGTGGGCGGCTACAGTCCATAGTTTCATACAGAGTCAGGCGCCCCTGAGCGACTAACACTCCCACTTTTCATGCACTCATTCCTTTCTAGCGTTATACTGTGTATTTTTCGGTTTGTTTCTTGCCTGTTCCATCCACTGGAATCACAGCTCTGTGACAGCAGTGACTTCTGTCTGTTTTATTCATCATTCTATCCTTCACATCTNCAGGCGCCCCTGAGCGACTAACACTCCCACTTTTCATGCACTCATTCCTTTCTAGCGTTATACTGTGTATTTTTCGGTTTGTTTCTTGCCTGTTCCATCCACTGGAATCACAGCTCTGTGACAGCAGTGACTTCTGTCTGTTTTATTCATCATTCTATCCTTCACATCTGTGGTCCATAGTAGGCCCCCAGTAAATTTTGGTTGGCTTAATATTGTTGGATGAATGGCCATTGTGTGAGGGCCCCCGTGTAGGCCATGGATGTCGATAAGTCAGAGACTGGAGTCTTCAGGTGCTGGGGAGAACAGTGACAGACAGAGTCATGACGGGGTGCAGAGGAGACAGACCAGCATGGGCGGCGTGGATGCTGGCTCACCCTGCCTAGGACTGGACTGGATCCCAGAGGATGTGTACTGTGTCTGAAGACCACAGGCGATGGTTTAGGGGGTAGCCGGTTCCTCCGAGGCTGAGCTTTTTGCAGGGGTGCTGGGAGCAGTTCCAGGGCTGTCCATTGTAAGACGTACATGTACTTCTCTTCCAGGCCTTGGGATTTTTGCTATGGATCGTCTGCTGGGCAGACCTCTTCTACTCTTTCTGGGAAAGAAGTATGGGCAAGCTCCTGGCCCCAGTGTTTCTGGTCAGCCCAACCCTCTTGGGCATCACCATGGTAAGTAGTGGCTGCCATTTGGAAATGAGAAGATCTTACAGTAGAAATACGGCTGTCTTGGATGAATTTGGTTTGGTCTTATTGGGAGGAGGGAGGAAAGGATGATGGAACTAAGGCGTAAAGAATGAGCGGGATGTTAAAGCTGAAGGGGCTAGAGATAGGGAGGATCCAGTGGAGAGACCAGCACGTGCAAATGTCCTGGGGTCAGAGTGGGGGAGATGGAGAGTTGGCCCGTGTAGCTGGGGCAGAGGCAGTGAGGAAGGGTGCAAGGGAGCTGGAAGGGCCGGGGGCCGACTCTGAAGGACCTTGAGCTCCAGGGTGAGCGAGTTTTGTCTTGTGTTTCAGTCCCAGAGTTGGGTTCCAAACCTTTTCTGTGCCACACACCCCTTTCTTCTTTGCCAGTCTGGTCTCAGAATAATGTTCTTAAAATCATAAAACACAGGCTTGTGGAGGAAACCAGTCATACACACATATGTATATGTATGAAAATCTTAATGAGGTCCCTTTGTGTTTTTACTTGAGGTTTATTTTGCATAGGGTAAAATTCACTTTTTTCCTTGAGCAGTTGATGAGTTTTGATAAACCGATACTGTCAGGTAAGCACCATGTCCACAATGGAGATACACAGCAACACAACAATTCGTAGCCCCCGAAAGCTCCCTCATGCTGCCCCTGCCCTCTCCCACTCCCCCCATTCCCCGACTCCCGCTATGTTTTCCGCCCCTGTGACTTTGCTTTTTCCAGAAAATCACGTGCATGGAACCATGCGGGCTGGTGCAGTTGGAGTCTGACTTCTCAACCTCTGCTGTTCCAAAGACCTTTATTTTATTTTTTTTCCACAGTTGCTCTGTGTGTTTGATTGCATGGACTGGATGGATTCTTCAGTTGCAGGACATTTGGGCTGGGAAACCAGTTATCTTTAATTACTTTAATTATCTTTAATTAAATTAGTTTGTAAAAGAGTAAACAGCAAAAACATATGGGCTTCTTGATTAGTGCATCTCAAATCAGGGTCCACCAGCAGGTGTGATACCTCCTTAATTTCCAGACAGCAACCCAGCGTCCATGGTAGTTGGAGGAGAGGCCTTCCGCTTTTTGTTTTCGGGTATGACGTCCAGTGGTGACAGAACCCCGGGCACTGCCGATGCCATTGCGCTTTGTTGCTTTCAGTTGTCATTGGTGGTGCTGATGAGGGAAAGTGAAGCTATGATTGTTTCCCGTCCGAGTTCATGGACCCCCGGCTTCTATCCAGAGCCTCATGGACCCTGGGTTAAAACCCCTCCCCTGAAAGGGAAAGGTGTGGCATGGCAGGCTGTGCTTATTTAAGAGCTGAGCGTGGTGAGAATGGGTTGTGAGCAGGAGTGGAAGCTGGGAGGCCAGTAGGGGCCGAGGGCACCTGGGCCGGGGGGATGGAGGCTGAGACCAGAGTGAGCGGCGGGTGAACTGAGGGTGGCCTTGGTGGCAGAGCCAGGTGCGTTGCTGATGGCGAGATGCAGGGAGGGAGGGAGACGAGAGGACCGGGGAGGACAGGTGAGGACAGGCATCCAGGTTTCTGGCAGCTAGGGGCTGGGGGGCAGTGCCCTGGGTGCCCATAGCTCCTTGGGAATCGGGTTCATGACTGACCAGCACTGGGATCTGCCTTCAGAGGGCTGTCTGCGGAAGGGCGGGGGCATCTCCTTCTTTCAAGGAAAAGCGGTTTCATTGTTTTCTCCTTGATCACTGCTGCTGCTGCTAAGTCGCTTCGGTCGTGTCCGACTCTGTGCGACCCCATAGATGGCAGCCAACCAGGCTCCCCCATCCCTGGGATTCTCCAGGCAAGAACACTGGAGTGGATCACTGAGTCACGTGTAAAACGGAAGTCATAGCTCAGGGTACCAGGAAATGAATACCCCCCACCACTGTCATTCTAATGAAGTTCCCTGAAGACAACTATGTATCAGTCTGTAGCAGGTTAAATAAGTTTCCTGATCTGCAAACAGGTTGCACTGAGTCGGTGCAGGTGAGTGCGTCCTAGGAGGCGGAGGAGAGAGGCTCAGTAAAGGCAAGCGGTTACCACTGCTGCCCGAGGCAGATGAGCCCACTGCGTTAGGCTGGACTTCCTTCTCTAAATCATGGGGCGGTGCACAGCTTGTTTTTGTAAATAAAGTTTTATTGGCAGGTGACCACATCCATTCTTCCCTGTCTCATATGAGGCTGCTTTCATGCCACAGGGCAGACTGGAGTGGTTGTGAGAGAAACTCCATGGCCCGCAAATCCCAAGATATTTACTCTGGTCCGTTAAGAAAAAGCATGCTGATTTCTGTGATAAACTGAGCTCCCCGCCCGTGCCGCCCACACCCCCACCCCCACCTTTCCCATCCCATCCTGGATCTTGTTAAATTCCCATGGCTTTCGAGATGGATACTGTTGTCACCTCCGTTTTGCAGATGAGGCAGCAGAGGCTCAGAGAGGTTTGGTGACATGCCCAAGGTCACCCAGCGAGGCGAGAGCAGAGCTGGGACTGGAGCCAGGCCATTCTGCTACCAGTGTCCCGGGGGCAGCCCTCCTCCGGGCCCTGGGTCTGCCAGGCCCCAGACTGGGGAGGCCGTGGGCACCCGACCGTCTCCTGACGACTCCTGTTGCGTGCTTCTCTCTTCCAGCTGCTGGCTACCTTTTTAATTCAGATCGAGAGAAGGAGGGGAGTCCAGTCCTCAGGGATCATGCTCACTTTCTGGCTTATAGCCCTACTGTGTGCCGTTGCCATCCTGAGATCCAAAATCATGACTGCCTTAAAAGAGGTAAGTGTGACCTCGTTCCATGTCTTCCTTTGGCAGTGCCCAGGAGACGCCTGTTCCCTCTGACTTGTGTGGAGACCGTGCATTTCCTTGGGAACCAGAGGATGGCTACCACGTGGGTCTGGCTTCTTCCCTGGGGATTTCCCTTCCCCCGATGCAACCTTTGTTCTAGAAGATTCTTTCCTCCGAGCCCCATTTGTCTGGGTCTCTGTCAGGGACAGGAGCAGCGGGCAGATGCGCACCATGCTTTGAGCCTCTGTCAGTGCTGACAGCCGAGCAGGCCGGCTCTCTGCGTGTTCTGTCTGGAATGCAGCCACGTGGGGAGTGGTGTCTGCAGGGCGGCTGCCCCTGGGGAGCCCTGGACTTGCGTTGGTGCCACTCCAGCTGGGAAGTGGCCCTTGTTGCTGCTCCTGGGAGTTGTGAAGAGCGGGTCATTTCAGACTGTCCCGCTGTCCCCTGCTACCTTCGGGCTGATCGGAAGCTGGCATTAGGCAAAGCGAGGAGGAGCGACCAAACGTTTATTGAGCACCTGCAGTGGACATTTCAGGCCGTCTTTAATAGTGATGGCGGCTGCCATTTGTTGAGTTCGTGTTTTCAGAGTGCTAGGCCGGGGACTGAGTTTTTTGTGAGTAGTCTTACTGCCACCTCACAGTCACCCTGGCAGGGTGTCTCAGCCTCAGCAGGGATTGGTGTTTGGGGCCCGAGTCTTCCTTTTGTTTTGGGGGAGGGCTGTCCTGTGCTGTGCAGGATGTTTAGGGGCCATNAGTCTTACTGCCACCTCACAGTCACCCTGGCAGGGTGTCTCAGCCTCAGCAGGGATTGGTGTTTGGGGCCCGAGTCTTCCTTTTGTTTTGGGGGAGGGCTGTCCTGTGCTGTGCAGGATGTTTAGGGGCCATGCCAGCAGCCCTCCCACCCCTGAACAGAAATGTCTCCAGAAAGTGCCAGATGTTCACTGGAAGGCAAAGTCGCCCGTCCTGTTGAGAACCCCTGATCTGTCTGTAGGTGGGGAAACTGAGGCACAGAGAGGTTAAGTAAGCCGATCAAGCCCCATGGCTGTGGCCAGTGTGAGCTGAGCCAGGCCTTGAAGGTAGGACTGGGCCACTCCCAAGCCTCGGGCTCCTCCCCATGTCAGCTGCCCTGACCAGGCAGGGTGGACCACACCGTGATGTAAACCCCTGTCTTCTGTTATCTTGAAGGGGAGACAACCCGGCTCCTGCAGCTGCTTCTAGAAAATGATCTCTTCTCCTCCTCCTCCTTCCCCTCCTGTGCAGGATGCCCAAGTTGATGTCTTTCGCGACGTCACCTTCTACATTTACTTTAGCCTCGTGCTGATCCAGCTCGTGTTGTCCTGCCTCTCCGACCGCTCGCCCCTGTTCTCCGAAACCATCAACGACCCCGTAAGTGTGAGCACAGATGAGCACAGAGACACGCATGTGTGCATGTGGGTGTGTGCAGAAGACACAGTATAGCTCACATTGATAGGTGCCAGTACCATCCATCTGGGANCCGACCGCTCGCCCCTGTTCTCCGAAACCATCAACGACCCCGTAAGTGTGAGCACAGATGAGCACAGAGACACGCATGTGTGCATGTGGGTGTGTGCAGAAGACACAGTATAGCTCACATTGATAGGTGCCAGTACCATCCATCTGGGAGCTCATCCTGTCTTGGCCAAGTGTTTGGGGACGTCTTCCTCCCCGCTTTACCAATGGAGAAACCGAGCCGCAGACGTGGCTGGAGGGTACTTAAGGAGGCTGTCGCATTCGTAGTTGTAAACAGCTGTGTCTTCCAGCCCATTTGGTGGGCGTAGTGGTTTTAGACAGTACGAATGCACGTTTAAATATCAGGAAATCCCACAGGCATTCTTAACTGTCCAGGTTTTCTAGAAAAGTGTTCTGGCGGCATCAGTGCCATTATTCCACATGTGCGCGGCCGGCCGGCGCTGCGGCCCGTGGCCCTGGTTTCCTGCTGCAGTCCTCTCTGCTCCCTGGTGTGTTAGACAGTCTTGCTCCTCTCACCTGCGAATGTGCCTGACACCTGGAGGATTTGAGTTTGAGACCCTTGGTCTCCTGTATCAGTTTGAGGAAACTCCTGCTTGTGCAGAAGTGTATCAGTGGGCAGGGTGGGGGTGGCTGCTCTTCTGCTGGTAGGAGGAAAGGGAACGTGGTTGTTTATTACCCTGGTCCTTCTCCTTTCTTCCTCCCCGCTTCCCTCCATCCTATTTCCCTTGCTCCTCCCCCGCACTTCCTTCTTCCATCCAGGCTGAGTTCCAGGCTGTGATCTAGGCACAGGGCTGTAGCAGTGAATAAAGTAGAATTCTTGCCACTTGGAGCTCATGTTTTCATGGGTAGGGCCACAAACAGTAACCCAGGACCCAAGTATCTATATCTTACCAGTTAGGTGATGGTTAAAGCTGCGAAGAAAAATGCAAAGAAAGGAGGGGGAGATGATGGTTGGGGGTTGTGTGTGGTTTTGATAAAAGCAATGAGGGAAGCCTACCTCACCCCATCCCCCCAGGAAACCTCACTGGAGCAGAGACCTGAAGGAGCGAGGGAGCCAGGCAGGCAGGTACCCAGGGGGAGAGGTTTCAGGCAGAAGGGTGGCAAGTGCGAAGGGCCTGGGGCAGGGCCGCCACGAATGTCGCCATCACAGCAGGAAAGGCCAGAGCAGCTGGAGCCGCAAGAGGCAGGAGGAGGATGGGGATGGCCTCTGAGAGGTGGGACAGTCACTTCTGGGCCGGGTGAACTGTTTGGATTTTGTTCCAAGAGGGATGGGGAGCCTTTGGAGCAATCATCTGATGCTTTGTTCATGGTTAGTCAGCTGCTAATGGGTGAAACTGCAGTAGGAGCAGATTTCGGCTGCGGTTCTGTGGAGTTTGGCCTGGACCTCAGCAAAAGGCTGTGGCTGCTTTTATGGGTGATGAAAGGACCTGGGCAGGGGGATCAGCTCAGAGGAGGCAGTGATGCTCCAGCGGAAACCAGGAAGCATGTCCCATCNTTTCGGCTGCGGTTCTGTGGAGTTTGGCCTGGACCTCAGCAAAAGGCTGTGGCTGCTTTTATGGGTGATGAAAGGACCTGGGCAGGGGGATCAGCTCAGAGGAGGCAGTGATGCTCCAGCGGAAACCAGGAAGCGTGTCCCATCCTAGGAGAGGCCCTGTTCTGCCATCTCCCTGCTCTAGGAGGACCTAGATTGGAGAAATTAGCAGAGTGTGTGTGTGTGTGTGTGTATTCATGTGTGTGTTTATGCACATAGGTGTGTATGTGTGATGTGTGTGCATGTATGCATGTGGATGTGTGTGAATGTGTGCATTTGTGTGTTTTTGTGGGTTTGTGTGTGTGTGTTGTGGATGCATAAAGTTCACAAGGGCAGCAGCCATGCGTGGGCACCAGAGGATCCAGCCCCTCCCTGGCACAGAGGAGGGGCTCAGACGTCTCCGGCTCTCATTTCTGCTGTTGACCGGTGTTGGTGTGCATGAGTGTGGGTAGGGGATCTTCTGTGGAGCTGGGGATCACACGGAACAAGTCACAGCCCCTTTGAAGGGCTGCAGGCCCTGGGGTGCTCGGGGGGTAAACTGAGCCCGTGGGAGGCAGACACGCCCACTTGTGGATCTTCCAATCCTTCAGGCTCGCTGTGGACTGTTGCTGATGCTTTATGGGGAATTACTGATTTCTGGTCCCCTCTGGGATCCAGATAAATTTCCCTTCCCTTTTCTCCTGGGTGTGTGCACTCTGGGGTGACTCACAGAGATGACTTCCTCCTCCCATTGAACTTCCTGCAGTTCCAGGGCGTGGGGCCTGCCCTGCCACCCTGGGGACTTAGAGTCTCAGTCTAATGGTGGAAGCAGTGTGGTAACAGGAGGAGAGACTCGTTTTGGAGGCAGGCAGACCCTGGGCTTAATTTCACCTGCGTCCCTTTATCCCTTCAGTAGATATTTCTTAGGCTCCAGTTGTATATGGTGCTTGGTTCTGGGACACAGCAGTCTGTGAAAAGATGTGGTCAGTGCCCTGCTGGGCTTATTTGTTAGCCTGACACACCCACCCTGAATTTAGTGGCATAGGACCGCAACAGCCCTTCGTTGGGATATTTCACAGGCCTGGGCATTGGCTGGACTCAGCTGTGTGGTTCTCACTGAGGGTCTCTTCTGCCGTCGCGGTTGGATAGCGGCTGGAAGGCTTCCGGGCTCACAGGTCGTGTGCTTAGCGCTGGCCCCTGGGTGAAGGCCCCACGTGGTCTCCTCCCAGCTGCCTGGGCTTCGTCGCAGCCTGGCAGCTGGTCTGTAAGGGTGTGTATTCTGAGAGTGAACTCTAGACCTGGGAGTGGCCAGGTCTCATTGTAGGACCAGTATGTGAGATGGCAGGTGATGCCTGGCTGTCTTTGAAAAATACTGTCTACCTCTCGCCCCCAAGGAAGCCTACCATCCTATGAGGCAGATCAGCCGACCACAGTTGAGATGAAGACTGAAGATCAAGTTATGTGACTTTTGGATTTGACTTCGAGCGAGTAACTCCTCCTTTCAGGGCCTCAGCATCCCATCCTTGAAAACGGGTTGAGGCTCAGTTTGATGCCAGCTGCCCCCCCCCATTCCGATCCACTCCCACCCCAGAGCCGAGGCCTGTGACCTGGGAGGAGGACATGTCAGGTGACACCCCTGCTGTCCCCTTGCCACTCTCTGGGCTGGCATCATGGTGGAGCTGGGAAGATGGGACCGGTCCAGCCCCAGTCCCTATCCTGTTCTCCGAGCAACCATCACATGTCGCCTGTCCTCAGCGAGAGTGGTCAGCCAAGCCCAGGGTCAGGTGGGGCTGGCGGTGCCGGCCTGCTCCCCCTGCTGAGTCACCGAGCGCCGTCCTCCCCAGCTGGCCCTGTGCCCGATGTGTGACTCAGAGCCGTGTCCTGGCCCTGTGTCCCGGCGGAGCTGTTCCCCTCCATGTGCAGGCCTAGGGCCCAGGCCTTGGGGGCTTTCTGGGGCTCCTGCCTGTCCCCAGCATCGGATCCTTTGATCTTCTGGCCCTGAGGCTACCGCTTAGGGCGTGGGGTCAGGGTTGCCATCAGCAGTTGGGGGCATCAGGAGCATATGTGGCAGGTTGTGGACCGCCTCCGCTCCCACACCCCACCCCACCCTGCCGCCGCCACCTCTCACAGTGGGGGTCCTCGGGCCGGCAGCATCAGCAGCACCCCCAGATGCACATTTGAAATGCAGAGTCTCAGGCCTGCTGAGTCCCGCTGAGTCGGGGTCTCATTTTCACAGTATCCCCGGCTAGTTCATGGAAAAAAGCACTAGGTTAGCACATTCTTAAAAATCACTCACTCATTTGGTGGAAGAGGTATTTCTAGTCCTGTTTCATAAATATGGAATATTTTACACAGAGCGTTTCAAACCTGCAGAGAAGTTGGAAGACACAGTGAGTACTTGCCGTCTACCTGCCAGCTAGATTGCCTATAAGTTAACATTTTGCTAAACTTGTGTTTATCATGGATCTGTATAGCCAGCCAGCCGGCTAAGATTTTTGGTATTTAAAACTGACCTTGAAATAACATCAGTATCCTTCATCCGCACACTTAACCATGCGAATCATTAGCCAGAACTCAGTATCTCTTTATGGTTCTATTTTGGGTTTTCTTTTTTTCTTCCTTCAAGTAAATTTACATAGTGACATTCCTGAATCTTAAGTTACCCATTTGATGAGTTCTGACAAATGATAACTTAAACTCCTGTCGAGACAGACTATCCCTGGAGCCCCAGGAAGTCCCCTCCTGTTCCTTCATGCCAGCCCTACCCCTTGCAGCCCAGAGGCCATTGCTGGGCGTACACTGTTAATAAGAGCATGGAAAACTCCATTTGTAATTCCTTTCTCCACCGTTTAGTACTTCATTGTGCCAGGGGCTCTGCTGGGCTCTGCGTACCTAGAAATGAACAGACCTTGGCCACCCCAAAGGAGAGATGGAGGAGGAGGCAGAGGGCCAATAAGCCAGCGCTGAGGGATGGACAGAGGGTTCCAGGGCAGGGAAGTGCTGGGGGCGGTGGAGGAGCAAGGAGCCAGTGGTCCTGAAGTCAGCCCGGGGCCCCAGAGCCGGCATCCAGACAAGGGGATGCCTCGGGCCAGTAGGGTTGAAGGCTGGAGGATGGATGGGAAGGTTCTCCTGTTGGTGGAAGCAGCGTGTCCACAGGCCTAGCGGTGTGATGGGTTCTGTGGGTGTTTGGGAACTGTATGGCCTTGTGCTTGGCTAAGTTAGGGGAGCCAGGGAGCTGAGCATGAAAGATCAAGGGTAGAATTGTGTGTCACCATATGGACTTGGAATTATAATCCGAGGGAAAGTTTCTCAGCTGGAGGCGAGGGACACACTCAGGTTGGAAGATCCCTCTTCTTTTGGACAATCCCTCTGGCTGAAAGGAGGGTGCAGGAGGCTGGTGGCACCTAGGAAACCATTCCCGGAGCCCAGGCAGATTGAGAGGAATGCTGTCCCGAAGAGTGACCCTGTTCAAAAGCTGCGGAAAGAAGACGGACAAGTTCACGGGGAAAGCACACGTGGTGTGTGTGTGCCATGGTAGAAGGAACCGTGGTCCTGAGCCTGGAGATTTGCGTAGCTGAGAAGCAGCAGCATGAACAAAGAACACCGGTATTGTACACTGTATCACCAGATTTCTTACTGTCAGACATTTGGGTGGTTCTAATCAATAATAGTAACAGCAGCCTTGGGTTAATAAAATTAACTTATTTAATCCTCACTGAAACCCAGCATTGTGGTGGAACTATGAGTCTCCCCCCATTTTACAGATGGGAACGCTGAGGTTCAGAGTAGTGTAGTGTCACCTAAGTTCATAGGGCTGGATCGGGGGGTGGGGGGTGGTGAGCTCTTCACACCTGAGCAGGCATCAGCATCACCTGGAGGGCTTGTTACAACTCAGATCACTGCTGGGTCCCCCCTGCCCCCCAGAGCTTCTGAGTCAGTTGGTCTGGGTGGAGCCCAAGGCTTTCTGTTTCTGACAAACTCCCAGGCCCACAGATGCTGGTGCTGAGGGCGGGGTCTGAGAACCTCTGTTCTGAGCCACACTGCTGCCGCGCATCTCTTACTGCTGGGCATTTAGGCATGCCGAGTTGGAGTCCCCGGCAGAAAACTGAACTAAAAAGCAGAATCAAAACCAGAAAGGAGGGGGGTACCCAGAAAGTTTCTCATGGAAAGAGCTGTGGGCTGAGGGCCCCAGACAGGGTCCTCCGAGCGGCCCCTGCGAGGTCATGGGGGACCAGTTCCCAGAGCCGGCGCCTGGGGCTGTTGTACCAAATTAGTTTAAACCTGCCAGGTAAAGATGCCAAAGAACAGCTCCCTCTGTATGAACAGCTTATTCCTTTTCATCCACCTTCACCTGGGGCCTGAGTTAATCTCGTTTTCACTGAACGGGGAATTGGTCATTAATAAGCCTCCTTCCTCCTGGGACAGGAGTTTCTACATTTCAGTCTCAGAGGCCCAGAAGCCCCGAGCCAACATCCTTGCCTTCTCCACTTTGTGGATTAGACCGGAAAGAAAGCTTTGCTTGGTTTCAGCTGAATGAAGTGCTGCTCGGATCCTTGGCCAGCAGCTCTCCTTTTTTTTTTTTCTTCTTTAACGATCAGTTCTTGATTACTTCAGACCTCTGATTATGTTATCACATAAGGCTTCTCACTCGTGTCAGATAGGGACTTCCAGAAACCGGCTCCCAAATTACGTAATTTCTTGTCTGGTGATGGGACCCGGTGTCCGCCCAGTGTGATCTGAAAGTCTATGTCTGGATCCGGGGGAGGGAGCAGGGCTGGGGAGAGGAACTTGAGGAGACTCCTGGATGCTGCGGCTTAGAAACTGCAATGCTCATGTTGCTGAACAAGCCTCAGCTGCATCTGGGCTGGGGGGAAGGCGGGGTTGGCTCTCCCAGGGTAGGATTTGTACTAGCCAGAGTGAGCAGTAATCTCTGCCCCTGGGCCGTCACTGCTTGTGGTCTCAGGTAGGACTCCATCTGGGCATGGTTGGGTATAAAGGGGTTGAATTCATCTCCACTTATGCAGCTTTCTCCCTTCCCCCACCCCCAGTTTTATTGAGGAATATTTGACATACATCCCTGATTTAGCTTAAGGTGTGTAACATTGATGGTTTCATATATATATATTGTGAAATGATTAGTAGGTTTAGTTACCATCTGCTGTCTAATACAGATAGAATAAAAGGAAAAGAAAAAAGCAGGGTTTTTTGGGGCTGATCTACATCAACCAGGATCCTTGCGTGGCTTACAGAATCTTAGTTCCCCAACCAGAGATTGAACCCAGGCCCTCAGTGAAATCACAGAGTCCTAACCGTTGGACCTCCAGGGGATTCCCCCCAAAAGCAGCTTTCCTGGTGGCTCAGATGGTAAAGAATCTGCTTGCAATGCAGGAGACCCAGGTTCAATCCCTGGGTTGGGAAGATCCCCTGGAGGAGGAAATGACAACCCACTGCAGTATTCTTGCTTGGAGAATCCCCATGGACAGAGGAGCCTGGTGGGCTACAGTCTATGGGGTGGCAAAGAATCAAACACGACTGAGTGACTAACATTAAACTTATAAATGTTGAGACCAAGACTGAGTACTTCCACTTCTGCTTCCTCATCCTCTCCTCCCAATTTTATCATACGTTAAATTATATCAGTAACTAGTGTTTCCAGCATTACAGCAATTGTAAATGTTTTTCGCTTGCAGAACCGACTGGAGTCCTATGTCTACATGTCCTTTTTTAAACCAGAAGTATAATTGACCCACAACACTGTCGGTTCTAGATACGGTTCTAGATACACATCATAGTGATTCACTGTTACTATATGTTTACAAAACTATCATTTTAAGTCTGCTGCTGCTGCTGCTGCTAAGTCACTTCAGTTGTGTCTGACTCTGTGCGACCCCATAGACGGCCTCCTACCAGGCTCCTCTCTCCCTGGGATTCTCCAGGCAAGAACACTGGAGTGGGTTGCCATTTCCTTCTCCAATGCATGACAGTAAAAAGTAAAAGTGAAGTCGCTCAGTCGTGTCTGACTCTTAGTGACCTCATGGACAGCAGCCTACCAGGCTCCTCCATCCCCTCCATGGGATTTTCCAGGCAAGAGTACTGGAGTGGGGTGCCATTGCCTTCTCCACGTTATAAGTCTATGTTGCTTCATTTTTTTTTTTCCTTAAACCTTATTTTAATACCCTCCTCACCCCCCAAATTGGGACAGACCAGAACAGTCTGGGCTGGGTTTAATTTTAAATTAATACACATTTTTTTTTTTGGTCATTGTTTAATAAATCAACAGTGTGGCAGTAAAGGGTTATCCTTGGAAAAAGTGAAACCCATGTTAACAAAAGACATCATGGAAGAACTCCACTTAGTGATTCACTGGCTACTTACAACTGTTCTCTGAAACTCTGCATTCAGTTGGGTATATCTTCCCCTTTCTCCTTTGCCTTTCACTTCTCTTCTTTTCTCAGCTATTTGTAAGGGCTCCTCAGACAACCACTTTGCCTTCTTGTGTTTCTTTTTCTTGGGGGTGGTTTTGGTCACCACCTCCTGTACAGCATTACCAACTGTTCATAGTTCTTCTGTCTACCAGATCTAGTCCCTTGAATCTATTCGTCAGCTCCACTGTATAATCATAAGGAATTTGATTTAGGTGCTATCTGAATGGCCTAGTGGATTTCTGTACTTTCTTCAGTTTGAGCCTGAATATTGCAATAAGATCTGTATAGTCAAAGCTGTGGTTTTTCCCAGTAGTCATGTATGGATGTGATAGTTGGACCATAAAGAAGGCTGACCACTAAAGAGTTGATGCCTTTTAAATGTGGTGCTAGAGAAGACTATTGAGAGTCCCTTGGACAGCAAGGAGATCAAACCAGTCCATCCTAAAGGAAATCAGTCCTGAATATTCATGGGAAGGACTGATGTTGAAGCTGAAGCTCCAGTACTTTGGCCACCTGCTGTGAAGAACCGACTCATTGGAAAAGACCTTGATATTGGGAAAGATTGAGGGCAAGAGGAGAAGGGGGTGACAGAGGATGAGATGGTTGTATGGCATCATCAATTCAATAAACATGAATCTGAGCAAACTCTGAGAGAGAGTAAAGGACCGGGAAACCTGGCGTGCTGCAGTTCATGGGGATGCAAAGAGTCGGACTCGACTTAGCGACTGACTGGTAACAACAGCCTATAAGTCGGACTTATCCATACAGTGGAAGGAAGCTTTGCCCAGACTCACTCAAGCCCAGTGAGTTCCCCCTGGAACTAAAAAGAGCAAGAAGAAAGGGCATCAATTCTTTAGAATGAGGGCAGAAAAAGAAACTTGCCAAATAAGATGCTACAGCTTTCCTCCTAAGGACTTGGGGGAAAGGAGGCTGGGACTTACAGGGAAGGCTTAGAGATGCAGCATTCCATCCTAGGCTGTTTCATTCCTGATCCACATCCAGGCTTGCTTGATTTCAAAGGAATGGCAGGATTTATGAGGCCCCTGGGGCTTCCCTGGTGGCTCAGATGGCAAAGCATCTGCCTGCAATGTGGGAGACCCAGGTTCTATTCCTGAGTCAGGAAGATCCCCTGGAGAAGGAAATGGCAATCCACTCTAGCACTCTTGCCTGGAAAATCCCATGGACGGAGGAGCCTGATAGGCTACAGTCCATGGGGTCGCAAAGAGTCGGATACAACTGAGCGACTTCACTGGGCATCTGACACCCTGACAGTTTGCACTGGGGTCTCTATGCAGGTTAGAAAAAGGCACCTGGGGACCTCCCTGGCAGTTTAATACTTACGGCTCTGTGCTCCCACTGCAGAGAGCATGGGTTCCATCTCTGGTTGAGAAACTAAGATCCTACATGCTGTGTGGTGCAGCCAAAAAGAAAAAAAAATTTTTTTTTAAATTAGAAAAAGGTGTCTGGCCCCCTTGGGTGGGTGAATTTGAGAAAGGCCCTGGGTCCTTCCTGCTAATGCAGTTCCCCCTCCCTCACCCCCGCTGCCCCTTAGGTCCAGGCACCAGCTGAACTTCAGCCCCCACTTGCCCCCTTGGCTGGGCATCTTTGTGCAGGACTGACCCTGTGTTGATGGCCAAGACCGAAAGAAGCTGCATTTGAGCTCCAGTTCCTGTCCTTAAGAATCCCCATCTTTAATGTCATGAGGTCTGGTGTAAGCAGGGGTTAGCCAACTTTTTCTGTAAAGAGGCAGATGGTAGATAGTTGTAGACGACACGGTCTCTGTCGCAAGTACTCAGTTCAGCTGTAGCTCAGAAGCAGATATGAACACTATGGAAATGAATGGGCATCACCATGTCCAAATAAAACTATTTTGTAAGTGGCCGGACTCTAGGCCTGAGTTTGCCAATCTTGACATGAAACATCTGCTTGGTATGTCAGGGTCTGCAGGAAATGGACTTGTTACTGGGGTTACCATTAGTATTAATGGTAATACTGCTAATGTCATCGCTTGAGCTTTTTACTCTGCGCCAGGAACTGTCCTGAGTACTTCACAGGCTTTATCTCATTTAATTTCACCATCATCAAGTAACATGGCCCAGGCCCCTTAGTCTGTAAGTGGCAGGGCTGGGATTCAAACCTCCTTCCAATCACCTTGCTCCATGTTGCTTCACCTCTGGGCGCCTCCTACCCTGATACCCGCCCTCCCTCTCTCCCCCAGGCCCCTTGTTTTGTTGTTGTTCTCCTCATAGCTCTGACCATTTATCTTTGTGTATTTATTTGCATCTTGGTTTGCTTACTGTCCTGGAGGTGGTACAGAGCGAGGACCTCACAGTCTCGTCTTGGATATAATGATATTTAGCCATCTGGCATATAAGCAGGTCCGCCCTCAGTATTTGCCTAAGAAATAAATGAGTCATTGTCCCAAGCATCTCCTCCTCTCTCTGCCAGCATTTTACAGGGGCAGGAATTAGGCGATAGTTGAAGTGCATTTGTGACTCTTTGGTAACCTGCCCATTTCCCGGGGGAAAAAAAAANATAGCTCTGACCATTTATCTTTGTGTATTTATTTGCATCTTGGTTTGCTTACTGTCCTGGAGGTGGTACAGAGCGAGGACCTCACAGTCTCGTCTTGGATATAATGATATTTAGCCATCTGGCATATAAGCAGGTCCGCCCTCAGTATTTGCCTAAGAAATAAATGAGTCATTGTCCCAAGCATCTCCTCCTCTCTCTGCCAGCATTTTACAGGGGCAGGAATTAGGCGATAGTTGAAGTGCATTTGTGACTCTTTGGTAACCTGCCCATTTCCCGGGGGAAAAAAAAAGCCTGCAAAGCAAATACCACCACCTCCTCTGGGAATAATGCTGCAGCCTCGGGTTGGAAAAATTGCAGCTTCCACGCTGTCCCAGGGACCTCATTCCTCCTGGGGAAGGCTGAGCAGTGTGTCTCACCTGACTCCCATTTCCCAGGTGTGAAAACTGAGACTCTGGGGTGAAAAGACTTGCCCAGGGCCATGCAGGTAGAAAGTGCAGGGTTGGGGGATTCAAACTCAGGACCATGTGGCTTTTGGTTGGTTCGGAATGTAGGTCTGTGGGCCAGCTGCATCTGATGAAAGCTACTCTGTTGCCAGAGTCCCGCCCCCAGAGAGGGTGATCTAGTTGTTCAGGGCACCTGTGTTTATGACGCTCCCCAGGTGATTCTGGGACAGGTAGTACTAGTGAAGCCCAGTGGTTCTTGGCTCAGGCTTCATATTTGACTCATTGGGGAAGATTTTTATGATAGAAACTTTCAGCTGTGTACAACAGTGGACAGCATGGTAGAATGAGTGCCATGGACTATTTTATTTATTTATTTAAAATTTTTACCTGCCACGGACTATTTACCCTGCATCACGTGTAAACATTTCATTAGGTATCTGCAACAGATAAGAAATTTAAAAAACTTTAAACATTTTATTTTGAAATAATTTGACCTACAAAAAGTTACAGCAATGGTGTTGTTCTTGTATACCCTTCTCCAGCTTTCCACAATAGTATCTGAGAGATAAGGATTTTAAGTAATACAACAATGGTACCATTATATGGTCTAACAACTTACTAATTCCTTAATATCACCAAATATTCCAGAAATGCACTGCAGTTGCAGAGTGGTGCAGCCTCTTTTGTGGTATTGTTCCTTCTCCACCTGATAGCTGAACCATTTTATGCAGAGACACGTCCCCCCATCTCTTCGGTCACCCCGTGTTGTCATAGACAAATGCTTGTTTCTTTCCTTCTGTTTTCAAAACAGTGACTTGGTTCTCTTGTACCATCATCACTGACACCAAGAGGTTTTCCTTCTTTTCCAGTATCAAGGTGGACTTGTGTATTTAAAATGTGATGTGTCTCAGTCCTTTTGCCTTACTGTCTGTATTGCAGCTCAAATTGTCCCTTTCTGGGCTCGTGAGAGCCACTTCTGGTTGCATCTGAGGTCTTTTACCTACCCTTGTCTTGTTGGGTGTGAAAAGATATTCTGGGCTTATCTTGTACATTTCCTGCCCAGCCACTTAGCCAAGGAGACTGGGAGCTGAAAACAAAAAGAATTCAAGTACTTGGACCCACCCCAGACCAGCTAAATGTGAGTCTCTGGGGAGCGGAGCAGATACAGTGTGTTTTCTGAGTGTCCCTGGCCGGGGCGGACAACCGCTTGGGTAGACTGTTTCCTCATCTGTCTCTCAGTTTCTTTCTTTTTTTTTTTTGGAAGTTTTAAAATATCTTTATTGAATTTGTTACGATATCATTTCTGTTTTATGCTTCGATATTTTGGGCCACTAAGCATGTTGCATCTTTGCTCCCTTAGAGGGATGGAACCCACACCCCCACATTGAAGGGCAAAGTTTTAACCACTGGACCTCCAGGGTCATCCCTCCCCAGCATCCTATCTCTGCAAAATTCTGGGATGGAGAGCGACGTCCTCGGCTAGTGATCTCGTCGTTAGTCTGGTGACCCCACCTTCGCCAATGCTCGTGTCCCCAGATTTAGACTTGAATGTATCAGCCCTCGTGTGCAATCCCAAAGGCTCTGTCTGATGGCTTTGCCTGTGTGGCCCTGAACTGGAGCTCATCTCTGTGGCTCTGGGAAAGAGGTTCTTTAAAAGCTTGCTTAGAATCTGTTGATGACTTCCTGTTGCCCTTGGGATGGAGACCAAAATCCTGTACATGGCCTCCAGTGTAGACAGCTCAGGCCCCCTCTTGTCTGCTGGAGCCCACTGTGCTCACCTCTGCCCCGGGGCCTCTGCACTCATCAGTCACTCAGCTGGGACCACCTCACGTCTCCCCCTTCGCTTAGTCATCCTCTCCTCACTTTTCAGACCCCAGCTTGAGTGCCTTCCCTGGCTTCCATCAACTGGATCAGCCAGTGAGGTCCCAGTGATCTCACTGGTCATACTAACCTGCCTCCGGGATGTAATCCTTGTCACAGTTGTGGTTTTGAATTTGTTTACGTGATTGATTAATGTTTCTCTCTCCAGACCCTGACTATTTGGGACTCACGTTCTGTCTCCACCGGTTCCAGCTCTGGCACCCTAGGCATGGCTTTTCATCTCTCTGCCCCTCAGTGTCCTTAACTATAGAATGGAGACGATGCCTTTATCTAGTTCCTAGTGTGATTATGAAGATTAAAGGAGATCATTTTCATAAAACATTTAAAACAGAACTGTTACTAGCTAGCAGGGTGTGTTAGCAGTTGACCTGGATTAGGGTTATGTCTGTTAGTTCAGATCTGTGTATAGTAGGTGCTCAGAAGGTACTTGTAGAATGAGTGAGTGAATGAATGGAAGAAAGAGGAACAGAGGTCATACCAGGTTTTGTGAAGATACGAGATAATGCTAGTACTTTGTTTGCGCCTGCCACGTTGTAGATGCTCAGTAAACATTTGTGGAATAAATGAGTGAACCATTGGCCCACTGGGAGGACCAGGGAGCTGGCTGCTCCCTGCCTGGAGCTGGCATAGACGAGAAGTTTAACCTGTCACTTCCCCTGGGTTCTGCACCCTGTGCTCTCTCTCCATAGAATCCTTGCCCGGAATCCAGTGCCTCCTTCCTTTCCAGGATCACCTTCTGGTGGATCACAGGGTAAGTCCTGGCCCCGAAACCTCGGGCGGGTGCTGGGCCACCAGTGGGCAGCTCGCCCTCCCTCTCNCATCAAAAAATATTTTTTTAGTTTATTAATGTATTTTAATTGGAAGCTGATTACTTTACAGTATTGTGGTTTCTGCCTTACATCGGCATGTATCAGCTATGGGAGTTAAACAGTTACGATGCCAGCCAGCCATTCTCCTCCTAGGTGTATACCTGAGAGAACCGAAGATGTATGTTCATGAGCTCGTGCAGAGATGTTCATAGCAGCTTTGTGTGTGGTGGTCAAAGCTGGGAGGAACCCAGACAGCTGTTAACAAGTGAGTAAGTGATAGTCACTCAGTCGCGTCTGACTCTTTGCGACCTCATGGCCTGCACCCCACCAGGTTCCTCTGTCGGTGGAATTCTCCAGGCAAGAAAATTGGAATGGGTTGCCATTTTCTTCTCCAGTTAACAAGTGAATAGGTGTGCAAATCTTGGTGTAGCCATGCAAGGGAGCACTTCTGAGCAATACAATAGAATGAACTGTTGATACACTCAGCAACGTGAAAATCTCTAAATAATTAAGCTGAGCGAACAAAGCCAGGCAGTGGTACCTACTAAGTGATTCCTTTTATGTACAAGTCAAGAAACATGAAAGCGAGTCAATAGTGACAGAAATCAGATCAGTGATGGCCTGAAGGGGGAGGAAGTGGTCAGATGGGAGGGAGAAATTCCAGAGAGAGGAGAGCCCTGTGGAGGTGATAGGTGTGTTCATTGTCTTGATTTCCCGGATGGTCTGACAGGTGTATAAGTATGTCCATCAGGTTGTGCACTTGAAATGTCTGCACTTGTTTTGCAGGCAGTTTTTCTTTTTTTTTTTTACCATCTGAACCACCAGAGAAGCCCTGATCTTATATCAGTTATACTCATAAGAAAGCAGTAGTGTTTAAAGAAGGGTGACCATTTTAACTTAATTGTCTCTATTTCATAAAGGAATGCAAACAGCAAATAACAAACAAAAACAAAAGCCTCCAAATATAGGTGTTAAGCTATGGTTCCCAACCTTTCAGATCCATTGCTCCCTTTAATAAGAAAGACATTATTATTAAAGATATTAAACATGGATATTAGTATAACACCTTCTTAAATGTAACGAAATCCATTAAAATAACCCAACTATGTGTCTTAGTTTAAAAATCAACAAAATGTTCTTGCTAAGCTTTAAAGCTAAAAGGTGAGTGATTTGTAATGAATCGCCGTGTGTGTCTATGTAAATGCTCAGGCACGCGCTAGCACAGAGAGCGAGGAATTGCTGTGTGCTCATAAGTGGAACCTTTTCTGCGGCAGCTGCAAGTCCTGACCAACCAGAACCATCGTCACCCTCACGGACAGGGTTTTGTGAAGTGGCGATTCATACTTGGCAGAGTTCTGAACAAAACTTAATTTGCACGCTGATTGCGTTTCTAAAAAATCGAGGTGTATTTCATCTTGCAAAAGAAAACACATCCTGTGTATGGATTTATACATATCACCTTTAAATATGACCCTTTCCCAGCATCAGGGTCTTTTCCAATGAATCAGCTCTTGGCATTAAGCAGCCAAAGTATTGGAGCTTCAGCTTCAGCATCAGTCCTTCCAATGAATATTCAGAGTTCATTTTCTTTAGGATTGACTGACATGCTGCAGTCCATGGAGTCACAAAGTGTCAGACACAACTTAACGACTGAACAGCGATAACAGCAGCGAATTTATGCTGGAGATGGAGTTAGAGTCGAGATTGGGGTGATTTGGGGTACTTCCCTGTTGATCCAATAGTTAAGACTCTGCTGCTTCTGCAGGGGACTTGAGTTTGATCCCTGGTCAGGGATCTAAGATCCCGCAAGCCGCACAGCATGGCAGAAATAAACAAATCCATTAGATCTGGGTGATTTTAGGCCGACTCTGCAATGAACATGACCTTGGGCAAACTTTGGGAGATGGTGAGGGACAGGGAGGCCTGGCCTGCTGCTGTCCATGAGGTCGCAAAGCGTCGGGCTTGACTGGGCTGCTGAACAACAGGGCAGGCTCTTCACCTACACGGGTGCCTGATGGGACTGTCTTCCTTTGGCATGGTCCAGTACGTCAGTGGTACCCAGGCTTTTTGGCACCAGGGACCAGTTTCATGAAAGACAGTTTTCCCATGAAGCAGGAGGTAGGGGATAGTTGCATGAGGATCAGGAGCATTACATTTATTGGGTACATGCTCAGTTGTTAAGTCATGTCTGACTCTTTGTGGCCCCACAGACTGTAGCTCGCCAGGCTCCTCTGTCCATGGGATTTTCCAGGCAAGAACACTGGAGTGGGTAGCCATTTCCTTCTCCAAGGGATCTTCCTGACCCAGGGATCAAACCTGCCTCTCCTGTGTCTCTTGCATTGGCAGGTGGGCTCTTTACCGCTGAGCCATCCGGGAAGCCCTGACTTTATTTCTGTGATTGTTACATCATGATAATGTGGTAATACAAGCGGGGGAGAGCAACTGTAAATAGGGGTGAAACTGCACTTGCTCATCTGCCCCTCACTCCTCTTGCACGGCCCAGTTCCTAACAGGCCACCGACCAGTACCAGGGCTGGGGACTCCTGCTGGATGTCAGAGAGAGCCTGGTCTCCAACCCAGTCATCGTCACATCAGAGGCTGAGAAACCCCCTTGACAGCCTGTTTTTGAGAAACAAAAAGCACTCTCCAACAACAGAAAGGGGGAGAATGATCTTGAGTCGTTTGTATTTGTATGGGACACAGTTAAAATCCTACCCAGCCGTACTTTAGTGGGGGTGGGGAGGCGGTTGCCACGCCCATCTGTGGTTTCCAAAACCATCATCCCTACAGTTCTGAGGATGTGCATTAAGGATGTTAAGTTCATTCTCTGTCCTTCTGTTATTACACTGGATATTACAGATCAAAACCATGCTCAGAGTACATCCATAAAATTGATTGAGCTATGACCTTTTTCAGTTTGAGATTTTTACCTTGGGCCACAACGTTAGAGATCTTACTTATTTTTTTATAACACATAACAAGCACAGCCTGTGGGAGCTCCTTGTGGGCCTCGGTTGGTTCACCGCCTGCCCCGTCTGCTCTGGTTCCTTGAGGTTCTTGGAGTGGCTGCCTCACCTCTTTTCAAAATCCCTCAGTCCCAGGCCATGCTGGTCCGGTTTCCCCTACCTAGAGTGCCATTTTTCTCACCGAGTGGACTCACTCCCTCATCCTGCAGGTCTCAGCTTTGATGTCACCTCTTCCAGGAAGCCTCCATGATATATCCCCCCTCCCACAGACTGATCAGATTGTCTCACAGGGCTGCTTGATGGCGGGGCTCTCCCCATGGCTCAGCCCCAAGCAGGGCCTTCGTGGAGGAGAGAGCGATGGGCAAGTTCCTTTTTCTTCCCAGCTTCCAGCTTCCCCACCCTTCCTGTTCTCCCGTCCTGGGCAGTTTTCTCCTGACTCAGACCTTCCCTCTCCAACTTTCCTTCCATTCCTGGCCAGACCATCCAGATGCCCAGCTTTCTTCCTCCCTCCAAGAGCGCCTGCTTCCCTTGGAAGCCTCTTGTTCACTGATGTCTTTTTCTCTCCTGACTCGCCGTAGCTGGTCCCTCCCTCTGCTCCTGCCACCCAGGCCTGAGCCTTCCTCCTCTCTGCCCATCCGAGGCCTTCCCCCAGGCCCTTTGCCCGCCCGTCTCCTGGCCCAGCAGAAACGATCCTGTGTCAGTGCCAGGGCCCAGCTTAGGATGGAGTGCAGAGAATGAATGGCAGGTGTTGGGGAACGGAGCCACTTCCTGTCCCCCTGCCCTGCCTTGGTGTCCCTTCCAAGAGGGCATGTGTGTGCAGAATGAAATCACACTAAAAATCCCCGCCAGGATCCCAGCTTCAGGGCAAGTCAGTGAAGTGAGCAGGGAAGGAGCTTTCACTACAACACAAGAAGTAGCAATAATCCTCTGTGGTTGGTAGAATGTCCCCCCCCACCAAAAAAAAAAGTATATCCACATCCTGATCTTCAGGACCTGTGTATATGTTACATGGCAAAGCTCAGCTCAGGGTGTGCTCTGTCACGTCCAACTCTGTCACCCCATGGACTGTAGCCCGCAGGACTCCTCTGTACATGGAATTTCTCAGGCAAGAATACTGGAGCAGGTTGTCATTCCCTTCTCCAGGGGATCTTCCCAAGCCAGGGATCAAACCTGCATCTCTGGTGTCTCCGGCATTGGCAGGCAGGTTCTTTCCCACTGTGCCACCTGGGGAACTGGCAGAGTCCCTTTGCAAATGTGATTAAGTTCAGGATTTTGAGAAAGGTGACTGCTGGGTTTTTTGGGTGGGCCTGATGTCATCATCATGAAGGTCCTTATAAGGAGGAGACAGGACGTCAGAGAGGGAAAGTGCTGAGCTGCTGGCGGGACGAGGAGGCAGGCACTCCATGCCCAGATGTGTAGGCATCTTCTAGATGCTGGGAAAGGTGGGAACAGATTCTCCCATGGAGCCTGCGGGCCACCTTAGACTTCTGACCTCTACAGCTATGAGATGTGAGGTCTGTGTTATTTCCACCCACATGTTTGTGTTCACTGGTCGCAGCAGCCACAGGCAATCCTACAACTTCACCCAGAGTTTACGTGTGAGTCTGGATGCATTGGGAAGCCAGCAGTGGAGCCAAGGTTGGGGAATGAAGCTCTTTAGGAGGATCCCATTGGCTGCCATGTAGGAGCTTGGTTGTCAGGGAGCAAGAGTGGAAGGAAATGAGGGAGCGGGGAGGGGGCCCTGGTGATGGTCACTTGTGTGGGTCAGAGGCCGTGGTGATGGATAGTGTGGATGGATGACTGCACACACATCCCAGGAGTGGGACGTACGTGACACACCTGATTGGACCTGGGAGCGTGGAGGAAAGGGGATCAGGAAGGATTCCCATGATTCTGGTTCTTTCCTGGGGTGGGAACGTCGAAGGGAAGGATCTGAATTTGACACAGCCCACACCAGTGCCCGGATCTCTTACCACTTTCCAGCTGGCGCCAGTGGTAAAGAACTTGCCTTCCAATGCAGAAGATGTAAGAGATGCAGTTTCAATCCCTGGGTCAGGAAAATCTACTGGAGGAGGGGTTGGCAACCCACTCCAGTGTTCTTGCCTGGATAATCCCCATGGACAGCGGATCCTGGCGGGCTGTGGTCCACAGGGTCACAGAGTCAGACACGACTGAAATTTCTTAGCATGCATGCACGTACAGACCAGTGCCCATGGTTTGGAGTAGGGATAGGGGAGGGAACCAAGGCAGATTGGGAGGCTGTGGTCTCCAGGAGGGCGTTTCAGATGGTCTGGATTGTTAGATGTGGCTTGGATGGAAGAGGCAACAGTCCCCTGTGATTAAGCGCTGTTCAGTGATCTCCTACTGTGGACAAATTCTGTAAATTGTGAATCTTATGGTTGTGTGCCGAGGAAGCTTGAGCTGGAGCTCATGTTTGGCCATCTGAGGGTGTTGCTTTGTCTGCATTTTGTGGGAGAGGTAAACTGAACCTATTGCTACATAATAGGTCACCCCAAAACGTAGCAGGCTTAGGGAAGAATGAACATTTACACCATGTCTCTGGATCAGGGATCTGGGATGTGTCTGGCTCGGTGGTTCTGGCTCAGGGTCTATCATGGCCATAGTCATCTGAAGGCTTGGCTGGGGGCACAGATCTTCTTCTACGTTGCACATGGTGGGCATGACTGTGCTGGCTGTTGGCAGAGAGAGTCTCACCATGGGGTCTTTTCCAGAAGGTTGGTTGAATGTCCTCATGACCTCATGGTTGGCTTTGCCCAGAGTGAGTGATTCACGAGAGGGCAGGACAGAAGCCATGATGTTTTCTGCAACCTAATCTTGCAGGTGACAACTCTTTCTCCATTTTTTGACAAAGTTGTAAAGTCATTTCTCCAATATCCTATTCTGAGTGGGAGGGGACTTCATAGGGGCGTGTATGAGAGTTCCGATTTCTCAACATCCCTGAAACCTTGTTATCTGACTTTTGATGATAGCAATCCTAGTGGGTGTGAAGCAGTGTTTCATCCTGGTGTTGCTTTGCATTTCCCTGATGACGTAAACAAGTTAGGCAATATTTCATGTGCTTATGCCATTCACATGTCTTCTTTGCACCTTTTTAAAATTAGGTTGTATTTTTTCTTACCAGGTTTTTAATTGGCAAATATTTCTTCCCATTCCATGGGTTGTCTTTTCACTTTCTTGGTAGCACCTTATGAAGCACAGAAGTTTTTGGTTTTGATGAAGTTCAATTAGTTTTATTCTCTTGTTGCTTGTCCTTTTGGTGTCATTTTTAAGTATCCATTGCTAAATCCAAGGTCATAAAGATTTTGCCCCCTTGTTGCCTTCTCAGAGTTTTACAGTTTTAGTTCTATGTTAAGTCTGTCATCCATTTTGAATTAATTTTTGTGTACGGTGTGAAGTAAGGGTCCAACTTCATTCTTTTGCCTGTAGCTATCTAGTTTGTCAATACCATTTGTTGAAAAAACGATTCCTTTGCTGTTGAATGGTCTTCACAACTTTGTCAAAAATCAATCGAGTTTATTTCTGGATTTTGAATTGGGTTGCATTGATCTCTATATATGCCCATCCTCATGCCTGTCTTGGGAGTTTCCCTGGAGGCTCAGACAGTAAAGAATCCACTTGTAATGCAGGAGATGTGGGTTCGATCCCTGACTTGGGAAGATCCCCTGGAAAAGGGAATGGCAACCCACTCCAGTATTCTTGCCTGGGAAATCTCATGGATAGAGGAGCCTGGTGGGCTGCAATCCTTGGGTCACAACAGAATCGGGCATAACTTAGTGACTAAACAGCAGCAACGTGTCTGTCTTGATTATGGTTGTCCGGTAGTAAGTTTCGAAACTAGAAAATGTAAATCCTCCAACTCTGCTTTTCTTGTTTAAGCTTGTTTTGGCTCTTTTCTATCCCTGGAGCTTCCATATGAATTTTAGGATTCGCTTGTCCATTTGTACAGAGTGCTCGGATTCTGATAGAGATTGCGTTGATTCTGTAGGTCACTTTGAGACTGGCACTTTTCTGAGCCCTTCACCTACAGTAAGTCACTGAATTTTCACGAAAGCTCCGGGAGGCAAGTCCTACTTTCCCCCCATTGTACAGATGAAGAAACTAAGAGCTAGAGAGGTTAAGACACTTGCCTGAAGCCACACAGCTGGCCGGGGTCCTGAGTCTGCGGTCGTAACTGCCATGCTCAGCTGCTTCTCTGCAGTAACTGGTTTTCTGGGGCCAGGCCTCTGTGGGGGTGGGCTTCTCTGGTCCTCTCCCGGCTGGTGGGCTGAGGCCCTGGCAGACCCCACAGCTGCTCCTCACTCCTTGTGTTCCAGGCAGGCGGTGAAGATCGTGTACTCCTCCAAGGACCCCGCCAAGCCCAAAGGGAGCTCCAAGGTGGATGTGAACGAGGAAGCCGAGGCTCTGCTTGTCAAGTGCCCCCAGAAGGAGCGGGACCCATCCCTGTTCAAGGTGTTATACAAGACCTTCGGGCCCTACTTCCTCATGAGCTTCTTGTTCAAGGCTTTGCATGACCTGATGATGTTTGCCGGCCCGGAGATCTTAAAGTAAGCCCCCCACCCCACCCCAGCCGGGCAGTCCTTTGCGTCCTTGACCTTCCACTTGGGCGACACCCCTCACCCTCCCCTGGGGCCACACGCTCAGGGGTTCCTGGGCTCAGAGCCAAGTCTCTCCATCCTCACCCACTTTGCCTGATGCTTTGCTTTAATAAGCCATCGTAAAGGCTTGTTAAACCACGATGGTTGTCAGAAACAGAAATCTACCAGGCCCCCATGAAGCCAGAAGGGAGAAGACGGAGGCTTATCTTGGGAAGTCAACAGCAGGGATTTGACAGAGGCTTATCTTGGGAAGTCAACAGCAGGGATGTAGGGTAAGGGAGTTAGAGAAGGTGCGGTTCGGGAAAAGAACGAGACCGATACTTTGCAAGAACAGCTCACCTTTACTGAGGTGAGAAGGGGCAGCAGTCAGGTTACTGAGCTGCTGCACTGACCCAAGAAAAGAGTAAGGATGTATAGGCATATACGTGGAAATCTACTGTCTTAAGAGGACTCTTCTTCTCCGAGGTTGTTCAGATTAGTTATCTCTTAAAGGGCTGGGGCAAGGAATTCAGATCAGCCAGAGGCTGGGACCAGCTGGGAGCTGGGAGTAATCAACTGTACTGTCCATTTTTATCTTCGGGTGACCTTACTGTCCGTTTTTTTCTTCGGGTGAGAGTTCTTTGTTTGGAAAGAATGGTGGGGAGGACCGGGAGGAGAGTTTTCACTCCAGGCTATTTTGAGCCCTGATGACCCCTAACTTTCCTTCAAGGGAGCGTCAGATTGTATGGAAGCTGCGAGCTGAAACAGGAAAGGTTTCCCTCCCTCCCTCCATCTCCGCTTCTCTCTGTCTCTTTAGGGCCACTCCTTCATCCTCTTTCCCTCCTTCCCTCCGCCCTGTGCTCCCTGCTGGGTCGCTTTTGCCTGCCAAGGCGGAGCGGTCAGTGTGAGCAGCCCGGGGCTTCACCCCTGCACGGGCAGCCCCGTGTGGGCAGGGCTTCCCATCCTTGAAACCGAAGCGCGAGTGCCCGACTCACCCGGCTGGCTCGGGAGAGCGCCACCTGCCGACCCCAGAGGGCTTGCCCCCGCGTGGGCGCGTGTTGTCGCGGTTTCTCACGCCGGGTTCTGTCCTCGCTGCCGCCCAGGTTGCTCATCAACTTCGTGAACGACAAGAAGGCCCCGGAATGGCAGGGTTACTTCTACACGGCGCTGCTGTTCATCAGCGCCTGCCTGCAGACCCTGGTGCTGCACCAGTACTTTCACATCTGCTTCGTCAGCGGCATGCGCATCAAGACGGCCGTCATCGGGGCCGTGTACCGGAAGGTGGGGCGCGGCCCCCCGCGGAACCCTAGGGGGGCTTGGCCAGGTCACCTCTCAGGCCCAGCCTGCAGAGCAGCGGCATAAAGGTGGTCTGAGTGGCTGTGGGTTGGCAGGCCGTGACCATCAGGCTTGACAGCTTAGCAGAGCTACTCCTAGAGGCTTGTCTGCCTGCTCGGGTCCACTAGGAGTAATTGCATTTCTTGACTTGGGACGATCCAGATCCTCGCCCTACTGTTAATGTACTATGTGTGAGCGTGTTCTGACTCTCCATTTGAACCGAGAAGATGGTACCTTCCCTGGATGAGACCCTCAGCACAGACAGCCTTAAGGGAACTGAATTACCTCCTCGGTCCCTTCATTTCTTAGCTGCTGGGGCCCACAGGTTAGGAAGAAACTCTTCAGCAGCTGGTAGGGAAAGATGGATTTGATCATTGGCTCTTAGCCGTGTCTGCATGTTAGACTCATCCNGAGGCCCCACGAAGAGCAGGAGCCACTGGTGGGAGGGGCCCCGGGGCTGAATCTCAGGCTTTTCTCAGGGCCAGTGTGTGAATACGGAAAGGACGTCAGCTGGAAGGGTTGCCTGGGCCAGTCGCTTTCATACTTTGTTGAGACTCAGTATCAAATGTGACTTTTTTGGAAACTCAAGTTGGGGTGGGAGCCCCAAGTCCCCCCCTCTCCATCCTACACCACAGCCCTGCTGGCCTTCCTGGTGTTCTGCGGACAGTTTGAAAACAACTGATCTAGTCTGCCCTCATCCACGCACAGCCGAGGACACCAGGACTTTGCTTCCCCCTCAGCTGGCTGCAATGATAGCTACCCTACTCAGCCCCCAGCAGCCTGCATGGCAGGACACTGGTTTATTGATAAAATTGATTCCCTGGTGGCTCAGTGGCAAAGAATCCGCCTGCCAATGCAGGAGAAGGTTTGATACCTGGGTCAGGAAGATCCCCTGGAGAAGGCAATGGTAACCCGTTCCAGTTCTTGCCTGGAAATTTCTGTGGACAAAGGAGCCTGGCGGGCTAAAGCCCATGGGGTTGCAAGAGCTGGACGCGACTGAACACTCGCGCACCTGATAAAACTGAGGGAGTCGGGACAGAGCGGGTCTGGGGCGTCTGGGTCAGGGCATCCTCAGGTTGCCACCAGGCCTCTCTCTTCCTTTCCCCCCACAGCCTGCCTGCAGCACGGCGGCTCCATCAAATCTTATTGCTTTCTCTCTCAGCGTGGCCGCGATGATCACTGTGTTGGCCTCTCCAGCTTAGTCCAAGGGCAACATTCCAAATGCCTCTCTCTTTTTAATTTTTGCTGCTGAGTCTCCCTTGCAGTGAGTTGCCTCACAGCATGTGGAATCTTAGTTCCCTGACCAGGGATGGAACCTGTGTCCCCAGCGTTGAAAGGCAGATTCTTAACCACTGGACCACCGGGGAAGTCCCCCAAATGTCTCTCTTTTTTTCAGTTTCAGGATGGAGACTCCTGGGGACACTCTTTGACCCTATGCCCATGGTCGGGACCTCTCACAGCATCAGGGGACTGGGTCTGATAGCTCAGCCTTAACCACAAGCTCAGTTACGGGCCTGGGGGCAAGGGTTTACACCAGAACATTTGCAGGCAGCCCAGTGCTGAGCCCTGGGAAAGCCTGAAGAATGGGACAGTCCCCCTCACATGGATACCTGTTCTAGAGTCAGAGTTGGAGGGAGAAGGGCCTGACCGGGCCCCCACTGAACCACGGGCTGGCCTGCGATCTTGGCAGCCCCAGAATCTCTCTGGCTCTTGGTGTCTCCAGCTACAGAACAAGGAGACCACTTCCCATCATGAGACTTCCTGCGCCCATCAAGCAAGATAAGAAGTTAAGAAATGCTTCGTAATGAAACCGACAAGGAACAGACATCTACCAAGATCGGTTGGGTTTGGGAATGGAACCCCTGACCCCACTTTCACGACCTTGCTGGGCTCCCTGTGGTTCCTCCCAGAGCTTGGGAGGGGGACGAATACCCAGCTCAGCCCCTCCCCCTCCAGGTGAGACCCTGACCCAGGGCCCCAGCTGACAGGCCTCCTGGAAGCAACTCTTCCCTGGGACTTGAGAATCTTTATTTCTAAGGGCTGTGATTCTTATTTGGTTAAATAACACATTTTTAAAAATTGTTGTGATTCCATACTGAAGCTTCCCATATGGTTAATTGGAAGTGTTCTCACCAATATTGCAGGCTGTAAAAACTAATGAGGTAAATGGAAAATTTATCAAGTGCCACGGTTAGAAATTAACTTATTGCTTGATGCCGCGCTCATGACTAATGAAGTTAGAGGGAGCTCTTCACAAAGAGTGAGAACAGAGCCCTTGCTGTTGGGGAAAACGCTTCTGTTTGCCCCTTTCTACCTCTCTCCCCACTTGTCCTACTCACACATACCAGATGAGTACTGCAAAAGACCAGACCAAGTCTGCATCACTTGAACACGGTGTCTGCATTGGATTACGTATCATATCACCGATAACAATAACTTGTGCTTGGTATTTTGTACACCTTATCTTGTATGCTTCTCACATCAGGGCTGTGAGGGAGGTACTATGATTGCAATTCACAGATGAGAAAACTGAGGCTCAGAGACATGAAGTCACAGTGTACTAGGTGGTGAAGCTGCAAATCAAATCTGATGCCAATCTCCATGTGCATTTCACTCAGTGATTCACGCATTCATTCATTCAATCAACATGACATAGAGGCATGGAATGCCTACCAAGCGCCAGGCACCAGGCGTTCTTGGAGACGCTAGGGTGGAGTGGGGCAGGGATGAAGGGCCTGGACGCTAGTCTGGGTCCCTCTGCCACTTGCTGGCTCTGGGAAGGCGCTGGGCCTTCCAGCTGGCTGGCTCTCCAGATTTACTCCATCCTTCTGCACTCAGCTCTGTGCCCTGGGAGCCCACATCCATGGGCTCCTTTGGTCTCTGGCTTCTGAAGGATCCTGCTTACGAGAGGCACAGACCAGAGAGGATGTGGGGAGGAGAGTGGGGGAGGGGAGTTTCGGCGGTGGGGGGAGCGGTGTTTCTTCAGCTCCCTCCTTGCTAGTTGCTGGTGGTTGGTGCCATATCTTCCCACACCTCCTTCCTCTTAGATTGTACCTCCCTCCCAGAGGCTTCCTGCATACACGTGCTCTCCGTGGATCCCCGTGGCCCTTACCCCTCACTCCCCCAGGCCCGGGGGTCAGGGGTCCTGGCTGCCACTGGCCAGAAAGATGGTTTCCTTCAGTCTTGCCTCCACTTTGTGAAATTGGCCCTTTAATAAACTCCCCTGTCATGATTTATTTTTTTTTAGGCCTTGGCATTCAGCTTGTGGGATCTTAGTCTCCTGACCAGGGATTGAACCTTCACTTTCTGCAGTGAAAGCATGGAGTCTTAACCACTAGACCAGCAGGGAATTATTCCTTGAGTGACCACTTTGCGTGGCATCTCTTCCCAGCTGAGGTGTGACACAGTGATCTTGCTCCAGTTATTGACCTGAGTCTCAGCTTCCTCACCTGTCCGCTAGGTTAATAAATTACCAAAACTAACTTGTGAGAAATGATTGGTACAATGCTCAGGAGATAATAACTACTCAATAGATGCTTTTCGTGTTAAGACAGGATCCTGCCTTTCAGGACAAACTGTCACACTTGAGCTTCCCATGGACTCCATGGAGGTTTGTTAAACGTGTGCAGAGTCTGGCCGCAGCCCGTGGGCCCAGGAGGAGCCCTGCAGGTGACTGGCAAGGCCATGTGGCTGGCCTGTGACTGCACAGTGGGAGGGAAGGAGCGCCCGGGGAGGGTGCACAGGGTGGGGTCTTCCTCGGAGTGCAGGCGGGTCTGGGAAGGCTTTCTGGAGGAGCCGCTCTCACCTGAGACCTCCGCGGAGCTTGTGGAGCAGGGCTGCTCGATGCCCAGGACACGGCCGGAGGTGACGGGCAGGCGTGGCACGAGCTGGTGAGAGACGGAGCTGTGGTCGGCTGTCTACTGGAGCTCAGATGTCATCTCTCAGTGAGTGGAGTCCCTGCAGGGTTTTCTCTAGAGAAGTGGTTCAGTGAGGGGGGACCAGGAAAGTGCCTCTCTGAGGGGACGTCACCCACCTTATTAAAGNGTGGCACAAAGGGGAGACCCTGGCTGAGACCTTGGTCCTTCAGGGTGAAGTGGGGACCAGCAGTGTCAGCATCTCCTGGGGGCTTGTTAGCAACAGATAATCTCCCTCCAGTCTTACGGAGTCAGAAATTGCCTCCTAACAGACTCCCTGGAGTTTGTGTGCACACGTACACACTCAAGTGCATGAAGCCGGGTTCAGGCAACCTCTGAGGTCCCTTTTGAGCTCAGGATGGGGGAGGCAGTTGGTGCTGCCGATAAGAGAGGGGCCTTTGTGATGAGACACACGGGCTGGGAAGGCAGATAAGCCACCAGGGGAGGAGAAAGCGGCGACCTCTCTGCTGGAGCGCTGTCTCCTTCCTCCACGTGGGCCTGGACGGGGGCCCTGGCTGTCCCCCACCATACCCACGCTCTTTCCCTCTCCTTTGTCCTGCAGGCCCTGGTGATCACCAATGCGGCCAGAAAGTCCTCCACGGTTGGAGAGATCGTCAACCTCATGTCCGTGGACGCCCAGAGGTTCATGGACCTGGCCACGTACATTAACATGATCTGGTCAGCCCCTCTGCAAGTCATCCTTGCCCTCTACCTCCTGTGGCTGGTGTGTGTTTGACGTCATTCCCGTGGCGCGTTGGGAGGGACCTCCACGGGTGGGCAGTGGGGGGCGAGGGAGTGGGTGCCAGAGATAAGAACCTCTGTAGCTCACTGGCATTTCTTTAAAAAAAAAAAACACACAAACTTTTATTTTGTACTGGGGTATAGCTGATGAGCAATGTTGTGATACTTCCAGGTGAATGGCAAAGGGACTCAGCCATACATATACATGTATCCGTTCTCCCCCAAACCCCTCTCCCATCCAGACTGCCACATAACATGCTTGCTGGCATTTCTTGCCACCATTCACATTTTATTTTCTGGCTTGTCAGCTAGCTCCTGGATATTTTACTTTGTCCCTTTCTTCAGTTGTTGGGTTATGTTCTCTCAGGTGACATGGTATTTATTTGCACGTGTCTCTTCTTGACAGTGTGTGTAGTTAACCAGTCTGTAACATATCCATTGTATTTCTCTCTCTGTGTCTTCCCAAACACTCAGCAAACTCATTTATTCGTGAGTCCTAAGTTATGTTGGTCTTTCAGTTGCAGGGGGTAGAAGTGCATTTTAGAGCAACATAAGGAAGTAAAGGGAATTTTATGGGTGGGGT
This sequence comes from Neotragus pygmaeus, assembly GCA_006410875.1. Classification (NCBI taxonomy): domain Eukaryota; kingdom Metazoa; phylum Chordata; class Mammalia; order Artiodactyla; family Bovidae; genus Neotragus; species Neotragus pygmaeus. The sequence continues at coordinate 2,841,259 of SJYV01003368.1, forward strand.
ACTGAAGAGTCTAGGGGACTGGCTTCAGGGATGGATGGATCCGGGAGTTCAAGCAGCGCTGTAAGGACACAAGCTCATGCCCTCATCATTTCTTAGCTTGGGGTTTCTCTGAGTTGACTTCATTCCCAGTGGGATTTCTTCACACGGCTTCCATAGCTTTGGGTTTATATCACATTCACAGGTGTTGGTGCCAGACAAAAGAGAAGATACTCCTTTCCTCTTTGTCTCAGTCAGACTCCCAGGGAGGCCTGTGGCCCAGCACAGTCCTAGTCGCATCTTTGAAAAAATATCAGAGTGGAATAGGCAGCATTCTCTGATTGGCCAGCCTGGGTCACATGTTCTCTCTCATTGTGAAAGGGGTGTGATTGACAGCCCTTCCACATGGGGAAGGGCACTTCCCAAAGTATGAAGATGATGAGCAAAGATGCTCATAGCCTAATCCAGGCCTTACTCTTTCTACCTCTGGGCCTTGGCACATGCCTTTCCTTCCACCAGGAATTCTCTTTCCTCCCGACTGATGACAAGGACTTCCAGACCATCCCAAAATTTAAGGCTGTGATAAATACCACTTCCTCTGATTTTTGCCCCCTTTCAATTAGATGGACTTCTTCATCTGGCAGGTGTCTTGGGGCATCTGCTTCCCCCAGAAAGTGCTGTTGTGGAATAGTCCTTTTAGAATTGCCTTCAGGGTTGATTTGTGGACCACTAAGAAAATGGCTTTATTTTAAATTAGAGTTGCTGAAAGTGTTATTGATACGTGGGGCAAGATGATTCTTCATTGTTGGGGGCTGATCTGTATGTTGCAGTATAGTATGTTTAGCTGCCTCCCTAGCCTCTCCCTAGGAGACACCAATCACATACCACCTCTTCACCCCTACACTCCCACCGCCACTTGCGAAAAGGTCTCCAGACATTTTCAGATGTCCGTTGGGGGAATATGCCTCGCTGGTTGGGAACTGCTGCTTTAGACCAAAACCAGGCGTTCTCTGGCAGTCAAGAACATAGGATAACAGGCAACAAGACGGCTCTGAAATCGGGCTGCCCTGGTTCAGATCCTGCCTCTTGCAGCTCTTATGGCTTAATGTCACAACGTCTTGATGTCCTCATCTGTAAACTGTTGACAGGAAACGTCATTGCAGTGATTGATATCAGGACAATTGAATGAATTGCTGCAGGTAGTGTTTTCTGAGCAGTACTTGGTACAGAGATGTGCCTGGTGTCTTATAGTTATTATGATTTGCTTTCAGAGTTGATTCTGAATGCTTCAGATTGTTGGTAGAAATCACCTTCGTTCTTAGAGGTGGATTAATCATCACCGAGCAGAGCTCCATCACAGAAAACATTTGGAGCAGTTGTTGTTGTTCAGTCAGTCGCTCAGTTGTGTCCAACTCTGTGACCCCATGGACTGCAGCATGCCTGGCTCCCGTCCTTCACTATCTCCCCGAGCTTGCTCAAACCCATGTGCAATGAATCGGTGATGCCATCAAACCATCTCGTCCTCTGTCCCCCCCTTCTCCTCCTGCCTTCAGTCTTTCCCAGCATCAGGGTCTTTCCAATGCATTGCCTCTCTGCATCAGGTGAACAAAGTATTGGAACTTAAGCTTCAGCATCAGTCCTTCCAATGAATTTTCAGGGTTGATTTCCTTTAGAATTGTCTGGTTTAATCTCCTTGCTGTCCAGGTGACTCTGAAGAGTCTTCTCCAGCAACATAGTTTGAAATCATCAATTCTTTGGCACTCAGCCTTCTTTATAAGGTCCTACTCTCACATCTATACATGACTACTAGAAAAACCGTAGCTTTAACTAGACAGATTTTTGTTGGCAAAGGGACAGTAGAGCAGTAGTTTGGAGCAGTAGAGCAGCTTTTTGGTAACGAGGACTGGAGCACCCAAGGGTGACTCCTTGGAAGGGACTAACATGCTTACCCTATAGTTCCGACCGTCCATCTCAGCTGAGTGCGTATACACTGGGGAGACTCCTCAGGCTATCTCTTCTGATGTGTGTAACTGGGCAGTTGAAAAGTGTTGGTCAGTATTTTGCCCCAGTCATGACTTCTTAACCTTTCTGAGGTGCAGTTTCCTTAATCTGCAAACGGGACCGCAGAACAGTCTATAGCTTCTTACCTACAAGTCCTCGTATCAAAAAGCTCTAAAAACCGAAAGTTTTTCTTAACTCATTTGGTGGCCAGACCTGACCTGAACAGATGTGTGATTTATCATCTTGATTATCCCTGTCAGTGGGGATTTTCCCATTTGCTACTGAAAAAAAGAATTGCATTTGCTTATGGAGTGCTGTTCCAGGGTCTGGTGGGGTGCGATATACAGGCATATCCACCTATGTCAGGGGGTCCCAGGACTCCAGCAGGTTCATGATTTGCTAGGGTTACAGCAAGATTAACAAAGGTTGAAGGGGAATCAGGGACAAGCTTCCAGGCGTCCTCTCACCCTGGAGTCCCACAAGAGGTATTTAATTCCCCAGTTTAAACGATTGTGACAACATGTGGGAAACATTACCAGCCAGGGAAGCTCGCAAGAGACCCCCGAGTGCAGGGTTTTCACACCGGCAGCCTCTACCTGGCACAGACCGAAGTTCCAGACCCCACGGGGAAAAAGGCTTAATCAGCAGAAGCCATATTCTTTGTACACTTTAGGCACAGTGAGTCAGTCTTAAATCAGTTCTGACAATTTTGGGAGCCCTCCCCAAACCCAAGCACCCAGACCCCAGCCAGGGGCCTTTGAGCAAGACAGACCGTCAGGTGGGCGTATTCACTATTTTCTGTTTCACCTCTCATTACCTTTCTGAAATCCTTCAGTTCTCATTTGCAAAACCCACCCTGTTGGAAGAAACCAATACAATACTGTAAAGCAATTATCCTTCAGTGAAAAATAAATAACAGCAACAACAACAAAAACCCCAACCTGGTCTTAAGGGTTTCAGATAAAGGATCGTGGCCTTAATATTCTTACAGCGTTTGTGGGGCCCTGAGGGATGCTCTGGGATAAATCTGAAAAGTGAAAGAACTGCATGGGGTGGCTCAGCCCTTGGAGGCCCTGTGCTGAGGCTTTGTTCTCGTTCCGCCCGTAGAACCTGGGCCCCTCCGTCCTGGCGGGGGTGGCCGTGATGGTCCTCATGGTTCCCCTCAATGCTGTGATGGCCATGAAGACCAAGACCTACCAGGTAAGCGGGTGTCTCCATGGGCTCCGAGCCAGGCCCCTGCCTGAGGCCTTTCCGCTGAAGCGTTGGCTGACTTCCTTCTGCACAGGCCGTGGGGGCCTCAGCCTTGCCTGCCTGTGGGAATCCTCTGGGGCGCTTTCATAAATGCTGGTCCCCACTCCCTATTCCGGGAATTCTGAGCCACCTGATATGGGTGGGGCCAGGGCATTGGGTTTTTAAAACTTCCCTTTGGGCTGCCAAAGTTGAGAGCTCCTGAAATATTTAGACCTCGTGGGCCAGTGTCTGAAGCCACATCTGTGGACCTCTGGGAGATTCCTCATTTCCCATGGGTTTTATTCCTTTATGTGGGTATGCATTATCCAGGGCTGAGCAAAAACCACCCCTTGCTTTTTTTCCCCATCACCTTATGCTGGTCACAGCTACTTAGTATTTTTTAAATTTTCAAATAGTCAAGTAACAGAATGAATGTCTTCTCATTATATTTTAAAAAGTTCAAATAATACAAAAGTGTAGGGCCTGTCCCCTTCCCTGTCCTCTCAACCACAGTGAACACACCGAAGCAAATCCTTCTAGAACTTTCTGTGTGGTTATATAGAGATCAGACTCACTGTACAGTTAGGCTTGGCATGTATAAGTGTGTGCATTGTGGTGCTATCACCATATATATTTTAACACACACAGGCTCTTTTGGCAGCATGATTTTGTCATTTGATACCATGCCTGGGGGATCTTTTTGTGGCATGCCATGTGGTCTGACTTCATTCTCTTGAGCTCATGTCTAATGGTCCATAAGAGAGATGGGCTGGAGTTCATTTTTAAAAATTTTTTGCTTCCCCATTGATGGCTATTTATGATGTGCCTGTGGAATTTCAAATGAGAGAGCTTGGCTGCACTGGTGATGCCATAGGCGAGACAGATTCCAGGACGTGGGCCTGGTGGGATGAGGTTTAGGTGGGTAGGGGGATGATGATGGTCTCTGGCTTAAGGAAAAGGCTAGGTGATATCAAAAATATTTAACAACTCTATAGCATGGGTAACCAATGGTCAGAACCAGTGCTGGCTGGTACAGAAACGCTTGAGTATTGTAACAACCATGTACCAGCTGATAAGCCGTAAAGAAAATAAGAAAATGGAGGGGGGGAAGGTATCTCTCATGTGTGGATCAGCAGAGTAAGGCTTGTGCCCCTTCCTCCCTGGATGGCCGTAAAGTTTTTCTTGCCTCTCTTCTAATTTTAAGAGGTTTTGCTAATAATGTCAAATCTCACATGATTCAAAGCAGTTTTTTGCCTTCAAAAAACGAATCCTTTGGAGGGCTCTCAGGATCCAGAGTCAGGGTTCCCAGGGATTGCAGGCCCGCTTTCCCACCCTCAGGAAGGCCCATTCTTAACAGATGGGGTTGTTGGTCTGGTGCCAGGGCCAGAAGTGAGTGGCCAGCCACCCCCGGTGAGGTGTTTGACTGCTTCTCTCTTCCAAGGTGGCCCACATGAAGAGCAAGGACAATCGGATTAAGCTGATGAACGAAATTCTCAACGGGATCAAAGTGCTGAAGCTTTATGCCTGGGAGCTGGCATTCAAAGACAAGGTGCTGGCCATCCGGCAGGAAGAGCTGAAGGTGCTGAAGAAATCTGCCTACCTGGCCGCCGTGGGGACCTTCACCTGGGTCTGCACCCCTTTCCTGGTGAGTGAAGCCGGATTTCTCCTGGCCCACACGGTCAGACTTTTTATTATGTCATCATTGCCTAAGTGTTTTTCGGAAGTTGCTATTTCAGCACAGTCTTCTCAGACTACTCTTTTTAAAAGTACCACCCCTGCCCTTTGTTTTATTCACAGCACTTAATAGCTTCCAGCCCAGGGCTACCCAGAGCAGCCAGTTCAGGAACTCTTACAGGTTCACCATGAGCGGAGAAGCTCGTGCTGGAACGTAAACCTCTGCTCTCTGAGTCCTTCATCCAGAAAGTCTGGCTAAGAAACAAAAAAAGTCAGCAGAACTAAGCTGCGTGCTTGCTGCCTTAGTTGAGCCACTTGATGGTGTCAGCTCCTTATTTGTGGGCATCTGTGGGCACTGAGGGTTGGCAGTGACTTGTGGACCACACTCTAAGTGGCCATGCCAAACACACTCTAAAAGTCGCTTACTGTTTCATGAATTGTCTTTCTCCACTAGAATGTCAGCTCCAGGAGGGCAAAGATTTTTTTCTGTTCACTTCTGTACCCTAGTGCCAGAACCAGTGCATAATAGGTGGTCAACAAATACTTCTCATTCATGGAAAAAAAAAATTCACATCATATGAAAAGTTATGAAATAAAAAGTAATAAAACTATATTATCTTTCCATCTATCCCTTTCCTCCAAAATGATAGTTTTGTATATCTTTTTAGGAAAAAAATGTTGATGTGTGTAGATATTTTAAAAATATTTATTATATATTCAAAAGGAGTCATACTTACCCAGTGTTCTGGACCTTTGGACTTAGTATATAACCGCTCAGTGCATGCATTCAACTCTGCTTCATCTGTTTGAATGATGTATCCTTGTCTGGAGTGTGGGTGTGCCATTGTGGACTTAACCCATCTCCCATGGCTGGCCTTTTAGGCTGCTCCTTGTTCTTTGCTGTTACTGAATGTTCTGATGCACTTGCTGCACTGAATGTTCTGATACACACATCTTGGTTTACTGTTAACGGGTCTGTTCCTAGCTGGCCATCCTTGAAAAGTTTAAAGACAAGAGTGTGAGTTACTATTTTCCCAACCTGGCCGCAAACCCAGGAACCATACAGAGAGGGACTGTGGAAACCCTTTAAACCCAGTGGACAGTTAAATATGGTTAAGGATGACTTCAGATCATGCCTCCCCCCACCACCCCCCGCCATGCTTCTTTTTTCTTTCTGTCTTTGTATTATTAACTATGTCATTCTTTTTTAAAAATGTTGCGCTAGTAGTGAGTGTTACTTCTTACTTACATTGGCAAATATGTATTCCTATGACCAAAACCACAGTTTTCATAAATAAGAAAGAATTTTCTAATAGGCTACATCTGCTTCATCACAGTAGAGGTGCAGGTGAAATGTTTAAGGAAGCTCCTGCTTTTTTCAATGTTTGTCAAAGTCTATTCATTTGGATACTGGGTTTTGTTAGGCTCAGCTTGATGTCTCCTAGATTCTGAACACACACACGAGGCAACGTGGTGGGAATCAGTGATGCTCCAGCTTGTGCAGGCCTCATACTCACCTGCAGGCCTTGTTAAAGCCATGCTCGCTGGGCCCCGTTTCAGACCCAGTCTGTCTAGGAAGGCTCTGAGTATTCACATTTCTAACATGTCCCCAGAGGCTGCTGCTGCTGTGGGCCTGGGGCCCACTCTTTGTCCTCAGCAGTGGGGTCCAAAGACCAGTAGCATCGGCGTCACCAGGTTGCTTATTAGAAATACAGACCCTCAAGGCCTCACCCCAGACCAGGCCAAGACAGATCTAAATTTTAGCAATTGCCCCGCCAAGCGATTTGTATGCACATTAAAGTTTGAAAAACGTGGGCAAAAAGGCGGAGAAAGCACAGTTTTCTGTATAGGACCACCCAGTGAATAATTTAGGTGTCCTTGGCCGCGTGATCTCTGTGGCAGCTGTTTATCTCTGCTGGTGTAGTGCACAAGTGGCTATGGATGGAACTTGATCGGTGGTCCATAGGTGAAGACTTTTCCTTCCAAAGAGGGGCACAGGTTCAATCCCTGGTCAGAGAACCGAGATCCCACATGCCGTGGGGTGTGGCCAAAAATTAAAAAAAAAAAAGTAGGTATGGATAAGACAGAATGAATGGGTATGGCTGTGAGCCAATAAAAATTACTGTATAGACACTGAAATTTGAATTTTGTATATTCTTTTATGTGTCATGAAATGTTTTTTTGGATCATTTAAAAATTGGGGGTTTTAAGATCATTTGAAAATGTAGAATCTGTCGTAAGTTCGTGGGCTGAGACATAACCAGCTGAGTCTTGGCTTGGAGCAGTGGAATGTTTCTCTGAGAGTCAGGACCCCTGCTGAATTCTCCTGCCAGCTCACGGAGTGACCTGCAGCCAGTCATTTTACCTCCCTGCCTCTGGATCTTTGAGCAGGAGAGATGAAGGGGTTGGAGCTTTCCTGGTGGCTCAGTGGTAAAGAATCTGCCTGCAATGCAGGAGACACATGTTGGATCCTTAGGCTAGGAAGAGCTCTTGGAGGAGGAAATGACAACCCACTCCAGTGTTCTTGCCTAGGAACCCCCATGGACAGAGGAGCCTGGCAGGCTACAGTCCATGGGGTCGCAAACAGTGGGACAGGACTGAGCATGAGCATTTGGCTTGACTTGGCTTTGATGAAGGGGTTGGGCCCCAGGGCTGTGCGTGCGGCCCTGACCTCCGCAGGCCCCTTGCCTCAGCCGACACCCCTGGACAGGCATGGTGCTCCCTTCCACTGAATTATGCTCAAGCAGTCCTTCAGGCGAATGAACACTGCCAGAGGACTGGAGTTGGCCCAAGCAACAAGGTCACTTAGCTGTTCTAGGACTCTGTGTTCCCTAAGATCCCCTCCAGCTCAAACTCTCCCACACTCCAGGCTGGGAAGGGTCTGCTGTCTCATTCTTTTCACACTCCAGCCTCCCCAGCCTTCCCCAGGTCCTTAGTGACTCTCTTTGTTTTGTTAAAAGTAAAAAATACAATACTGCATGGTAGTTAACAGGCGTTGTTCTTATTTTCTTCCAACTGTTCAATCCTGCCAGGATCCTCTGTCCATGGGATCCTCCAGGCAATAAGGCTAGGGTGGGTTGCCATTTCCTTCTTCAGGGGATCTTCCCGACCCAGGGATCGAACCTGCATCTCCTGCATCAAAGGCAGATTCTTTACTGTCTGAGCCACTTTCTGGAGGCTCAACTGTTCAATAGTTTCTATGCATTAAAAACTGTTAAATAGTCCTTACTGTATATATGATGCATTTTATTTTAAAAACAGAAAGTAATATGTTTGTGTGGTGAAGATAGTTAAAGCTGTTCCAAAGAGCCTGCAGCTGAGCTTCTCGACTCCAGCACTGCTGATGTTTGGGGCCGGATAATTCGTTGTTTCTTTGTGGGAAGCTATGCTGTGCACTGTAGGATGCTGAGCAGCATCCCTGGCCTTCCCCCACTAGATGCCAAGTGGTACCTCTCCCCCCATCTCCCCATTTATAATGATCAAAATATCCCCAGGTGAGAAGCACCTGTCTGCCGTGAAAGGCACTGCTCTTGCCTCCACAGGCCCCCATCACCCAGCTTCCTTGTCCATACCAGTTTCTTCTGTGTGTTTACAGAAAGAGCCTGCATGTATACCAGCATAACATTGACTATATACAATAAATGTACTTAAACTGCTACATCTGTTTTATTTACTTTCATACTAGTGATAGCAAATCACACAGAAATCCAAGATGTTTGGATTCCTTTTTTTTTTTTTTCTTTTTTATAAATAGGCAAAGATCTGAAGTCAGATCAGTCAGTCAGTTGTGTACAAAAGGATCTTTCCCCATAACCCTTTGCTCTGCACATTGGATCCTCTGACAAAACCTGGCCATTTCTAGCTAGTCACCCAAACTGCCAACCGTTTAAATAATCATTTCCTGCCCTGGTCTCCCTTAGGAAAGCACAGCAAGAGTTGCTTAAAAAGTGTGACTGGCTTTTCTTGACCTTCAATTTGCCATTCAGCTTTGGGGTGATGGTGGACTTCCAGAGACAGAGTTGGCTGAGCTGTTTGTCATGAAACAGATGAGCCTGGGAGTCGGTCGGGGACCTTAACCCTGGCCGAGACATCGAAGCCTCTGCCTACATTAGGATAAAGTATGTGGCCTCTGATTCCCTTGGAAGGCGTTTGCATGTTCTTTCCACTGGTGGATTCCTGCACTTCAAGGATGATGGTGTGTTTACCCACTGGTAGGTGTGATGGAAGACAGAGTCCTGAGGAGGTCAGGCAGGAATGGGGATGACATGTGGCAGGATTGATGGGATTGTTTTTCTGGAATATAGAGCCTGGCATTTATCATGTCCTCATGTCCACCTAATGCACTTTCCTAAAATAGCATCCCCAGGCAGCCGTCAGTATTTAGCATTTGCTGTCTTAGAAGGTTTGTGAGCTTCTTGTCATTCTGTGCCTTGTATGTCCCTGCTTTAGAATAATTATCCTTCTATGTGCTGATTACCTGTTGAGCAGTTCTCCACCGACCAGAACATGCGTGGCTCTTCTCTTTTACTGCTTGTATCCCTGAAACACAGTGTGTGCTAAGCTGCGTGTCTCACTCTTTGCAGGTAGCCCACCAGGTCCCACTGTCCATGGGTTTTTCCAGGCAAGAATACTGGAGTGGGTTGCCATTTCCTTCTCCAGGGGATCTTCCTGACCCAGGGATCAAACCTACATCTGTTAAGTCTCCAGCATTGCCAGGAGAATTCTTTACCACTAGCACAACCTGGGAAGCCACTGAAACACAGAGGACTCGGCAAATAGTACCCACTCATTAGATGTATGTAGAATGACTGACTAAATGAATAGACTGAAGACTTGGATAAATTGTATTAGTTAGGAACCATCTTGCAAGTGGCAGAAACCTAACTTAGATCCATTTAAGTAAAATAAAAAGACGGGAGATTTTTGAGTCACAAAACTGAAAAGTCTAGGAAGATGTTGGTTTTAAGCATGACTGGGGTTTCAGGCATGGCTGGATCCAGGTGCTCCAAAGATAATGTTGGGTATAATTCCATCCCTGTCTCCTACCTCTGCTTTCTCCACGGTGGTTTCTTTCTCAGGTGCAGAGTCAACATGCAGTTACAATTGATCCTGTCATCTCAGTAACCACAATGAGGAGAGAGCTCCCCTTTTCCCATTAGTTCCCACAGCAAAGCTGTGGGGTTGAGTCTCACTGGTTATGGTTGATTGAGTGCTTGTCCCTGAATCACTGGAGTCAGGGAACAGGGATGCTTGGATTGGCTGGGCCTGGATCATGTGACTTCTGTCAGAGATTAGGCTGTAATGTGGACATTTGATCTGTGGCTGAACCTCATGGACTGAAGTTGCGAGAGATTCAGCTGCCCAAAGGAAAACTGACATGTTGTTACAACCAACAAGAGGGGATGCCAACCAGGCAGAAGGAACAGATGTTCTCACGAAGACACGGCAGGTTTTTAGGGGTTGGGCTGGGTTAGTTGGTTTGGTCCTTTGCCCCATTTCTCAGTGTAAAAAGGGAGGCTCTGTTTTCACCCAGAGAGGTCAGTAGTTCTTCCTTGTTTGTGAAGGATTTTCCAAACCCTTGACCCTCACCGTTTGTAAGGCTGTGGCAAACCCCAGTTCCCCAGCCACCTCTACACACTGGCAGACACCCCTGCTCCAGAGACCCTGGTTTACTACCTATTTCCCGCTCGACTGTGAGTTAGGATCTCTAAGCCCGCCGACCACAGTGCCTGGCACACAGAAGGTGCCTAGTTAGTAACTGATGGATGAATGAGTGCCCTCTACTTCCTGGAGAAGCGGACGCTGCAGATCTCACAGGGCCACTCGATGCGCTTCCCGTACTGCCAGCAGTCACTCCATCAGTTGGGCCAGTGGAGCTGGGGTATCCTGGTGGTGAGATGCCTGGCTTCTGTGTTGTTGAAGAGACACCTCTGGGTGTGTGCGTTCTTGCAAATCCATCCACCCACTCACCCATCCATCTACTTACCTATCCCACCCATCCACTCACAAACATCCACCCACAAACATTTTCTGGGTATCTGCCACGATCCAGATGCTGTCCAAGGCACTGATGATAGAGCAGTGAATACTACAGATAAAAGCCTTCACCCTCATGGGGTGTTCGTTCATTCATTCTAATTGGGAGAGATAGACAATGCACACAATGAATGCATAAAGAATATATATATGCTAAATTGTCATAAGTGCAATGGGGGGAAAAAAAAAGGTTCTGGTTAGAGCAACTGTGAGGGCTTACAGTTTTAAACTGGATGGTCACGGGAGTTCCCTGGCGATCCGGTGATTAAGACTCCACGCTTCCACTGCACGGGCCGTGGGTTCTATCCTTGGTCGGGGAACTAGGATCCTGCACTCTGCGGCCAAAAAAAGAAAAGAAAAAAAAGATGATCTGAGACTTCACTGAAAAGGCAATACCCAAGTGTTAAGCTGGTGGCAGTCAGGGGCCCAACTTTGAGAAGGGAGGGAGTGCAGAGGCGCTGTGGCAGGACTGTGTCTGCCTCCCAGAAGTAACCACAGAGGCTGCGGGGCTAGAACAGAGGGAAGGAGCGGGGAGAGTGGTGGGAGAGGAGGGCAGACAAGTTCAGAGCTGTGTCGTTTACCAATCAGTCAGATCCTGGGGCCTGAGTCAACACTGTGGCTTTTGTAGTGAGTAAAATACTGATATTGGAGAGGTGATTTTTTTAAACAATTTTATTTTAATGATAAATAATTCACCACATCTATGTGTGCAGTTCAGTGGTGGTTTTTGTATTCACAGGGCTGGGCAACCATCCCCACTGCCTAATTCCAGAGCACTTCTGTCACCCCAGAAGGAAACCCTGTACCTACTGGAGTCACTCCCCATCCTCCAGCCCAGGGCATCCTGTCTCTACCTTCTGTCTCCTGCTGTTTGCGATCCCATGGACTGTAGCAGACCAGGCTTCCCTGTCCTTCACCATCTCCCAGAGCTTCCTCAAACTCTGTCCATTGAGTCAGTGAGGCCATGCAACCATCTCGTCCTCTGCCGTGCCCTTCTCCTCCTGCCTTCAGTCTTTCCCAGCATCAGGGTCTTTTCTAATAAGTTGGCCCTTCACATCAGATGACCAAAGTACTGGAGCTTCAGCATCACATATTCAGGGTTGATTTTGATTTGCCTCTTCTGGATATTTCATTTAAATGGAATTATATATAATGTGTGTGGCCTCCATATCTGTCTCCTTTTATTTAGGACCATGTTTTCAGGGCTCATCCGTGGCGCAGTGGGCGTCAGCACTTCAGTCCTTTTTGAGGTTGAATACTGCTCCTCTGTGTGGATCTGGTGGGGGAGTTTTGAGTGAGGAGACTCCAGGTGGGAGGCGAGTGTGGCCTCAGAACCTGGGGCAGGGGAGCCAGCATGTGGAGGCTTCCCAGGGATCGGGTGTCGGTGGCTTTTTGAGCACCTAACCTCCCTCGTGGCCACGGATCCTGGAAAATTTCCGTGCTTTCCCTCAGGGTCACCTCCCTTGTTAATGTCAGAACCCGCTCTGCTTTCCAGTGCCCTGTTCTTGGTGGTTTGGTTGCTAAGTTTGGTCCGATTCTTGCGAGTCCATGAACTGTAGCCTGCCAGCCTCCTCTGACCATGGAATTCTCCAGGCAAGAATACTGGAGTGGGTTGCCATTTCCTTCTCCAGGGCACCTTCCTGACCTAGGAATCGAACCTAGGTCTCCTGCATTGCAGGCAGATCCTTTACCGACTGTGACCCGGTTAATAGATTCTTTGGAAAAATAGTCCAAGGACTTTGAGTCTTAAAACAAGAAATAAAACAGCCGCCATCTGCTGCATTTTACTGTTCCCCAGGCGCAGGGTTAAGCACTCTTCACTAGTGCCTGGTTCCTTGCTGCCAAAAGCCCCGTGCATGCTTATCCTGATTTCCCATTTCATAGATGGAAAAACAGAGGCTGTCTACTGCCCAGGGTCACACAGCTGACAAACAAGCAGAGCTTACGGGTTTAACGTTTAAGATGTACGACCTTCTAATAGGTAGCAAAGAAATGAGGCAGCTGAGACCCTGGAAATACCCTGGACCTCAGCTGCGGCCACACTGGGATCTCCTGATTGCTGGCCATCTGTCCCAAGCTCAAGAATGAGGTCTCAGGCAGTTTATTTTCCCCCAGGGAAAGCCTTTAGTGGCTCTTGGAGCCTGGGCTACCGTGGGGGTGGAGACTTGTGCCCATCTGCTGGGTCCAAGGTTTTCCAGGTTGCCTTGGTAATGTGTGCCGGTGACCAGGGGATGTTGCTGGCTCGCCGGCAACACCTGGTACTGTGCTGGCCCCAGCAAGGGGGCAGGGCCTGGGGAGACACCTGTTGTTCTTTTCCCACCTAAACAGTGCAGCCCAGGAGTCTTTTCCTTTTTCCTGGTGAGGAAGGGCCTACTGTCTCAGACAGCTGAACCCAAATTCCCATTGCCTGGGAGTTGAAATCCCAAGCCTCCCCACAGGACTTAAGGAAAGTCTGATTTTGTGGGGAGGGGAGTAGGCTTCAGAAGACCTTTGGCTGTTTGTTTTTTCTTTTTTAAAAAAACCCTACGTTCCTTTCCTGGGGGTGCTCTGAGCTGGAAGGAGCTTTCAGCAGTGGCATGAGTCCTCCATGCCCACCCCCATTTCACAGATGAGACAGTGGAGGCTGGTGAGAGGAGGTGACTTGCCTGAGGTCTCAGGGCTCCTGTGTTTCTGGGGTCATTCTAGGCACTGAGGATACAGCCACATACACAAGTCCCTACCTTTGTGGAGTTTGCATTTCAGTACAAATCTGTAATCTTACCATACTCAATAGCTGTAATCTTACCATGTAAGGTAGTGATAGGTGTTATGAAGAAAAATAAACCAGGGTGTAAGGATGGTGCTGGAGAAGACTCTTGAGAATCCCTTGGACAGCAAAGAGATCAAACCAGTCAGTCCTAAGGGAAATCAACCCTGAAATCTCTTTAGAAGGACTGATGCTGAAGCTCCAGTACTTTGGCCACCTGATGTCAAGAGCAACTCATTGGAAAAGACCCTGGTGCTGGGAAGGATTGAAGGCAGGAGGAGAAGGGGGCAACAGAGGATGCGATCCTTAGGTAGCATCNGCCTGTGTGACCCAATATTGCTCTAGAAGTCCCAGGATGGAAAAAATAAACAAGAATAAATAGTAAAATGAAGAGCAGAATTGCCATGATGAGCAGTTTATATGAAAGTCTATTTAATCAGTTGAAACTCTTATGACTCATAAGACAATTCTGTATGTGACAAGTTCAAAATAAAAAAATGTGAAACCCATTAATTTTCTTTACACCAGCAAAAACTGTGACATACGGAAGAATATCTTTAGCAAGAAATATGTATGTGCAATGTGAAGAAACATGCCAACATTATGGAAAGCAAATGAGGAGATCTAAATTAGTGGAAAGGCATGACATTTTTAGATGAGAAGACTCAGTATTGTCAGGGTGTCAATCACATAAACTCAAGTGACTTCCAATCATAAAACCACAACATGCTTTTTCAAAATGAAAACCAGTAAGTTCATTCTGCCATCATTCTTGAGGAATTAGTGCCAGCTGTGCAAGCCACAGTCTCTTCATTTGTAGCGTTGGGATCCTAATGGAACTCACTTCAAAGGGTAANGATGGAGAGTGGTCTTGGGGTTGTTGTGGGTTGGGCATCCTCTCAGAATAGGGAGAGACTGGATGGGAAAGTCGTTTTGGGCAGAGGGCACTGCACTGACATTGGCTCAGAGGTTTGATCTCGCTTGGTGATGTTGAGGGACCCCTTGAATGCCCGTTCAGTGTCCCGTGGAGAATGGTGGTAGGAATGGCCTGGACTTTGGGCTCCTAGCCATTGGTTTATCCAGTTCGTTCTCTGGGCTTTTAGTGAGTACCTGCTGTATGCTAGGCTTTGAGCATGTGCCACTGCTCCTGTGACTGAGATGCTGACCTTGCCTGCTTGCAGGTGGCCCTATCTACATTTGCTGTCTACGTGACCGTTGACGAGAACAACATCCTGGATGCCCAGAAGGCCTTCGTGTCCTTGGCCTTGTTCAACATCCTCCGCTTCCCCCTGAATATCCTCCCGATGGTCATCAGCAGCATTGTGCAGGTACAGGCGAGACTGGGGAGTTTCAGGGAAGGGCCTCGGGGGAAACAAGGCCAAAGGGCACGGAAGTCCCCTGGACGCAGCTGCCTCTGTGTGACTTGTCCCACTGTGCTCAGGGCGGGGGGATGGTGATCGAGGCCCAGACCTTTGTGCTTTTGTTGGTCCTGCCCTGAAGAAAAAGAGATGTTTTTATTTATTGACATGCATACTCAAGTGTATGCACGTGTGCACTCTTGCGCTCAGTCAGCNCCCTGGACGCAGCTGCCTCTGTGTGACTCGTCCCACTGTGCTCAGGGCGGGGGGATGGTGATCGAGGCCCAGACCTTTGTGCTTTTGTTGGTCCTGCCCTGAAGAAAAAGAGATGTTTTTATTTATTGACATGCATACTCAAGTGTATGCACGTGTGCACTCTTGCGCTCAGTCAGCCGTGTCTGACTCTGCAACCCCATGGACTGTGTAGCCCACCAGGCTCCTCTGTCCACGGGATTCTCCAGGCAAGAATACTGGAGTGGGTTGCCATTTCCTTCTCCAGGGGATCTTCCTGACCCGAGGATCGAGCCCGTGTCTCTTGTGTCGCCTGCATTAGCAGGCGGGTTCTTTACCCCTGCGCCACCTGGGATGCCCCAGGTGTATGAAACAAAACTTATTGCAGCTAGGCTTCCCTGAGCTCCGCAAGATTCTTTCTGAAACACTGGATCATCTTCTATTCTAATCGAGTCTTTCCACCCTGCCCTGTCATACTGTGTTCTGTTTCTTACACCTCCAGCTACTTCATGCCGATGTAGTACAGAAATCAAACCAATATTGTAATTGAAGCAATTATCTTTCAATTAAAAAAAAAATGCCGCCACTAAATTGGTTTTGCAACCCACTCATGGGCTTGGATCACCATTTGAGAAACTCCAGCTGGATGCCCTAGAAGCCCCTAGCCCGGGTGGTGATTCTAAAGGAGAGGAAGCCACTCAGTCACACTTACACCCTCTGAAGCTCCTGCACTTTCCTGCTCACGGCGTTGGTCACACTCTTCTCCCTAATTGTGCACACGTTTCCATGAAAACTGTATCATTAGCCACATTGACAAATAAGCCTTAAGGTTTCATTGTCCAAGCCCTGGGCAAGGCTTTTAAAAAATAAGCCAGTAAAATCCGTTCTTATTATGACCAATTTCATGTGTACAGAAGTGGCGAAAATAGTATAAGAATGGCACGTGCCCATCACCCAGATCCAGCGTTCTGCTGTGATTACTTCATCTGATCCTCTGTCTTCCTTCCTCCCTTCATTCCTTTCTCTCTCTCTGCTGAAGAATTTTAAAGGAAATCCCAGATCTCTTGGCATTTCACCCATAAATATTTCAGCATGCATTTCTTCTTACATAAGTAACATCATTATCAGACCTAACAAAAGTAACAGTGAAAGTGAAAGTGAAGTCGCTCAGTCGTGTCCAACTCTTTGCGACCCCATGGACTGAAGCCTACCAGGCTCCTCAGTCCCTGGGATTTTCTAGGCAAGAATACTGGAGTGGGTTGCCATTTCCTTCTCCAGGGGATCTTCCCGACCCAGGGATCAAACCCAGGTCTCCTGCATTGCAGACAGAAGCTTTATAATACTTGTTCCAAATTAAAGTTTTCTGGATTATCTCTCAGAAAGGTCCTTGCTATTGGGCTGTTTAAATCAGAACCTTTGCTTTTTTTTAAATTTGTTTTTGTTGAACATAGGTTCAGTACACGCAGCATAGTGATTTGATACATGGACTTGGGGCACTGCTGTTATGACCATGGCGTCAGCTATACCTCGGTCACCTGTCACGGTTATCCTTTGTTTTTTGTGGTGGGAGCCATGCAATTCTCGTCTCAGCAGCTGTGGAGTTTATCATACGGTATCCTTGGCCACAGCCACTGTGCAGTGCTTTCAGCCTTCAGGACACCTTTTTATCTCCGAGTTTCAAGTTTGCCTTAAGCAAGACCGTTGCCTTCGGTTGTTTCTCAAGTCTTGTCAGCCAGGACGGTCCCCCACCCTCCTCTGTAATGCTGCCTGTGGGCCTTTTAAAGGAAGACACACAAGAACCCAGACCCATTTAATTTTTTCTTCTGAGGTGTCCTCTCGGGGTAGGAAATGCAGAGACTTCACAGATAAGGGAGGATGTGGGCCCCTGCGCACCCAGGGGAAACCGCTGTGAGTTAGCCTTGGTCTGTTTTTGCAAAAACGTGTTTAAAAATAACTGCAGCTTGTTGTTTCTCTCCATGCAGGCGAGCGTCTCCCTGAAGCGCCTGAGGGTCTTCCTGTCCCACGAGGACCTGGACCCTGACAGCATCCAGCGCCGGCCTATCAAAGACGGTGCGTCCTGGGAGCGTGGACGACCTACAGGCCTTCCCAGGAGGGTGACCGTGCACCTCTCTTATCTCGCCTTCCTGTGAGAGGCCCACCCCTCCCCGAGGGCCAGGTTCCAGGGCCCCAGCTTCCATTCCATTCTGGGCAAATGAGCAAACTAAGGAAGTTGGAGACTCACCAAATGCCACCGCTGTAGCTATGCCACCTCAGGCAGGTCCCTTCACTGCTCTGAGCCTTACTTTCCCCATCCGGGCAATGGAAAGGACAGTGCCTTTCTTTTTTTTGTTTTTGGTAGATTTGTTATTCTGTAGCTTATTAATTTTTTCTTTCCCAGTGGACCCCTGAGCAGGGATCTCCAGGCACTCAATAAGAAATATTCATAGCACTGGTGGTAGTAACCGCTTTCATCGTAATGACATGCCCGCTAGGTGTGTCCTGTCCTAAGGACGTCACCGTACTCACCCGTCCATCGCTCACTGCAGCTCACGGAGGGGGGCTGTGGAAACCCCCCATCAGCAGATGAGGACACTTGCCTGGGTAACTCGCACACCAGTACGAAACAGTCAGGATTCACATCCGCAGCCCATCAGCATAATCTGTGTTCTCAACCATGGTTCCGCGTCTCCGCACTGAGATTTACTGAGCACCCGCTATGTGTCAGTCATTGTTCTAAGGATTGTCTGTGTTGCCTCATTTTTCTCCTCATGACAGCCCTGTGAGGTTGATCCCATTAACAATCTCAGTTTATAGATGAGGAAAGTGAGGCACAGAGAAGTTAAGGAACTTGCCTGTGCTTCTCCAGCTAGGAAATGGCCACATGGGATTTGAACCCACAGAGTCTGGCTCCCAAGCCCAGTAGATGTGGTCAGAGGGATGAATGTGTGTATGCATGTGAGCGGTACATCGTGTGTACCCACGTGAGCAGTGTAGCAGGTGTGTACATGTGAGCGGTTCAGCAGGCATTCAGATGTCCTCAGTGGCGTGTGGAACACCCAGCACAGCACTTGCCAAACAAAGATCATGGTAGTCAACCCCTCTGTGTATGTGCGAGGCGGTCGGCATGGGGGGCCACACCCCTCAGCCTCAGCACCACCAACATTTGGGTCAGGGTCGCTTTGCTGTGGGGATGTCCCGTGCGTTGTATTGAGTTGGCCAGAAAGTTCATTTGAGTTTTTCTGCATAACGTTATGAAAAACCCAGAGTTTTTGACCAGTGCTATAGGCTGCTTGAGCGGCACCCCTAGGTGCCAGTAACACCCATCCCAGGTTCGACAACTGAAAATGTCTCCAGACATTGTGTCCCTGGGGGATCAAAGTCACCCCTAGTTGAGAACCACCACTTCCTGGAACCTCCCTCCCTATTTCCCTGGCCTGTGGTTGTCCAGTTTCTGTTGTGTTGAGGATCGAGTTATTCCCTGACCCCAACACACACACACACACATGTACACAGACATGTACACACACACGTTGCAGAATGATGCCGTCTACTCCAGGGTTTGGGATCAACCAAGGAGGTTTCAAGCTCCCCAGATCAGCTCACAGCAAGAGTCACGTTGGAAAACCCCTGGGCCTGGGTCCAGGCCTCAGTTGAGGCCTCAGCCCCGATTCCCTGCCCTGAGGCAGCCCCTCTTAGGCGTTCAGCCTTTGAGATGTTTATCCACACTCTCCGGGTGCCAGATGGGGGCCCCTAGGCAGCTCCTGGCCAAGTCTTGTAGCCTCTAGCTTGACTGACTCTAGTGGCTTTTCTTAAATTCCTTAAGTAGCACCTTCCAGCTTCCTCCTTGTTTGCTGTTTCAGGGGACAGATGGGAGCCCAGCAGGTTAAGTTCGGTTAACCAGTAACTTCCTCTCCTCACAGGTTTTGTTGCTTTGTGGGTGGGGCAATTTATTTATGCTGCTGACAACTTAGAAGCACCCCGCCCCCCCATCTTCTCTTTAGATGGTTTCAGGTTGGCTCATCATTTAAGTCAGAAGTTGTTTGTGTAAGTGAGGGGCATGGAGTAAAAAGAGAATAAAAGGAGGGAATGTTGATGCAGGCAGAGGGGCTAGAAACACATAGGCCGCCTTACACAGACTTTGGCGTGTCTTGTTGAGGGGAAGACCGACCTGCCCTGGACCTGCCCTGACGTGAGCCGGGTGGCTGGAGGAAGGGAGAGGGGATGCAGGGCGGTGAGTTAGTAGGCTGCCCCAGAATCCGGGAGTTTCAGGGCGAAGGACCCTACTTTGAACATTAAAGGAGGGGACCTGGAGGTGTAATGAGGGCCAGCCTGAGCTGATCACGGGCGACTGCATGAGGGAGCTGCTAGCGCCCTGTGACCTTAGCTTCTGCTCACACCGTCCCCGCCCCTCCCCCAGAGCTGCCAGAAGCTCCCAGGAATGNGGGGTATAGGCCAGCTGCTATCTTGTCAACCAAGTCTGTCTGTCCTGCCACCTTCTTTGTTTGCCACCTAGGGCTCAGTGGCCTACGTCCCACAGCAGGCCTGGATTCAGAACATTTCTCTCCGAGAAAACATCCTTTTTGGACGCCAGCTACAGGAACGGTATTATAAGGCTGTGATAGAAGCCTGTGCCCTCCTCCCAGACCTGGAAATCCTGCCTAGTGGGGACCGGACAGAGATCGGTGAGAAGGTCAGTAGACTTCAACATGGCCCCTGTATCAGTCAGCTATTGCTGTGTAACAAACAAGCACAAAAATCTCAGTCGCTTATGATGTTAAATGGGTGGGTCAGCCGTGACTGGGTGACCCAGGCTGGGCTCAGCTGGGTGGCTCTGCTCCACGTTGCAGGCCAGCTAAGCCCAGTTCCAGGCTGTGGCTGTGGCTCAGGTCTCCCCAGTGGCTTCTTACTAGGGCCTGGGGGAGGGGACAGCAGCTCCCCAGGGGGAAGCTTTTTCAGTGGCAGCAGCAGAAGCCCAAGAGAACAGCAACAATGACAACAAAATGTGATGTCTTTTAAAGCACACTGTCCTTTCTACCCATAAAGCAAATCACTTGGTTGAACCCAAAGACAAAGAACCAGAGAGTGCATGTTACTTTTGCGGTCATATGATAGGCAAGTCCCAAGACCATTGGCACTATACAGGGCATAGGGGTGTCAATGATTCACATGTCCACAGCCCTTTTCAAAACATTATCATTATGATAATGATAACCATAATAATACAATAGCTAACACTCATGGAGTCATCGCTATGTGCCAGGCACAGTGCTAAACACTTTATACATATCTTGTCCTTACAGCAAGCCCAGGAGATGGGATTTACTGTTAACTCTGTGTAATGGCAGAGGAAAAGGAGGCACAGAAAGGCCAAATGACTTCCGGAGCCCCTTCCCATCTCAGGACCTTTGCACATGCTTTCCTCTCTGCCTGGCTGGCTTGCTCAGTTGCCCCCTGGTGGTTAAGTGGTGTGCACATGAGGAGTGCAAATGGTCTGGAGCCGACAAAAGAGCTTTCTCGGCCTTGTTTTTAGTTATTAATGCAAGCCAGTGGCTCCACCCACTTTCCTACTTCGTGAGCCATTTCTTCTATTTGAGTGAAATCTGCAGTTCCTTGGAAAGAAAAAAACAAAATTATTAGAGCTTTTGGGGTTTTCAAGTGGCAAAGAATCCTGAGTGAGAACTTAATTTACAGGCATTGTGTGGAATCCAAGGGCTGGAATGTGGTGGGGCTCAGGAAGGGACTGATTCCTCCTCTGAATTTCATCTCTGCTTTTCTGCAGAGCTTTGTCGTTTTTTTCCCAAAATGTATATAGCTGCCACTTGGAGATTCCTCATTCTCCTTGTTTAGGCTCTAGTAACCAATGTGGGGGCTTCCCAGGTGGCACTCGTGGAGATGTAGGAGATGCTGGTTCGATCCCTGGGTTGGGAAGAGCCTGTAGAGGAGGGCTTGGCAGCCCACTCCAGTATTCTTGCCCAGAGAATCCCATGGACAGAGGAGCCTGGTGGGCTACCGTCCATAGGGCTGCAGAGTTGGACACAACCAAAGTGACTTCTCAGGTACACATGCACCCAGTTTTGGAGGGAGAGGATGTGATTGGCTTAGTTTAGGTCTGCTGTCTGCCTGGGGCCAAAAAGCTGTGAACTAGAGGAACTCTCAAAATGAACCCGGCTGCCAGGACCCTGTCTCAGAGCAGGGGGAGGGTGGGCATCTCTTGGGTCAGGAGCTGGGCGGTTAGCCTAGCAGGTGTCCACTCTGACTCCAGCCAGATGTGCAAGTGATGCTCGCTTACCGGCTCCAGGAGGGCCTGTGGTCCTTATGCCTTGGTTCAGATTAGCAAACAGTGCCCTTCCTGCTGGCCGGCGGGGTGCAGGCTGGATTGCAGCACCCCTGGGGCACAGCCAGCCTTGACCGCATAGCTTCACCAGTGAGCCAAGCCCCAAGATCACGAGCCTTCCTGTAGCCAGCACTGTGTGGTGCCGCCAGCCTCACCTTCCTGACCGTGCCCTGCTCCGCAGCACCCGGCGGCTCGGGTTTTCTCTAGGCGGGTTTCACAGGGACTTGAACCCACGTTGGCGCAGGCGCAATCTCGCTGCGTTACCGCTGCTCCTTCCGCGGGAGGCGGGCGCAGCCCTGCGGGGGGCCTCCGGCGAGGGGCGACGCATGGTGAGCCGGTGCACCCCTCTGCCTGCCTCGGCTTCCCAGGAGGCCCACGCTTCTGCCGTGTCTCTCCGCAGGGTGTGAACCTGTCCGGGGGCCAGAAGCAGCGCGTGAGCCTGGCGCGGGCTGTGTACTGCAACTCCGACGTCTACCTCCTCGACGATCCCCTCTCGGCCGTGGACGCCCACGTGGGCAGGCACATCTTTGAAAACGTGGTTGGCCCCAAGGGGCTTCTGAAGAACAAGGTACCTGCTGCGGGGGCGGCTCGGGGGCTGGTCCCCTCTTTGGTCAGGTCGTGGTGCCCTTTGGGCCCCTTCACTTGATTGGACTGGAGATCATATTTTCGAATCCATCCTTTGGCGGCCTTCCGGAGACAGCCTTCTTATTCTCATTGCCTCCGCTTGGCAGAAAGAAGCCTTTCTTTCTGCTTAAACGATAGGGGTGGTGTCGCCGAGGGAAGTACCCCCCACACACATACCATCCCCTTTCCCCAAGGAGCCGGCTCTCCTTTCCCTGCTGGCGTTGTCGCGGGATAAGGGACAGAGGTTTGAGCAGGAAAACGGCCACCAGACCTTAACATGACAGGAAAGTGTTCATTTCCTCTTATACTCTTTTTGAATTTGTTTGCTTAGGGGAGTTACAGAGGCTCTTCTTCTGCCTCTCCCATTAAAAAGTAAGACATGCCCATGGGAAAAAAATGTAGCAAATTCAGAAAATCACGAAGAAGAAAAACAATTATGCGTCGTCTCACCACTTAGAGATGTTTATATTTCTTTCAAGTCTTTTTGCTGTGTATGTAAGCTTTTTTTATTTGTTATTTTTGGCCGCACTGGGTCTTCCTTGTTGCCCACAGACTCTTTAGTTGTTGGGGAGGGCATAGAGCTGGCTGGCCGCTGTCTAGTTTCCATGTGCGTGCTTCTCATTGTGGAGGCTGCTCTTGTTGTGAAACACGGACTCTAGGGCACAAGGGCTTAGTTGCTCCTCACATGTGGGAACTTCCCAGACCAGGAATCAAACCCATGTCCCCTGCACTGGCTGGTGGATTCTTAACCACTGGGCCACCAGGGAAGTTCTGTATAAGCTTTTTAATATGATTATCACATCATGCATATATATATGTATACATATAATAAATACCCCTTAATCTGTTGTAAGCATTCCCCTGGACCCCATAAGAATTCTTTTTAATTTTTAAATATTAAAAACCTGTTTTGGTTGTGAAAGAAATTCATGCCCATAGTTACAAAACCAGAGAGTATATGTAAAGTTAAAAAAACAACAATTCTCCCTCATCCTGCAGCCGTAGCTGCTCTCGAAAGCAGGGGCCAGCAGAATCCAGCCCACTGCCTGTTTTGTAGGCAGCCCACCAGCCAAGAATGGTCTTTATTTTTTTAAGTGGTTGGAAAAAAATTCTGAAGACAAATATTGTGTGACATAGGAAGATTGTATTAAAGTTACATATCCGCTTCCATAAATAAAGCTTTACTGGATCATAGCCAGCCCATCTGTTTATGTCTTGTGTATGACCAGAGAGCCCATAAAGCTGAAAATGTTTACCATTAGGCTGTTTCAAGAAAAAAGTTTGCCAACTTGTGTAAACGGTTTGATGCACATCCTCCCAGACTTTCAGTTAGATAAAATAGATACCCATGTGCAAACGCTGCAGTCTTTTGGGGGTGGGGAAACGAAAAACTTAAGTCACAGCCTGCACATTTTTTTGCAGGAGTGTCATTCTTTTATTTATCTACACATGGATGGTTCCTTCTCTGCCTCTCCTCCAGTTTTTTGTTCAAAACCAACTTTCCCCATCACCCTTATTAAAATTGCAACCCCCCCACCCCCCCATCTTGATATGC
>SJYV01003368.1:2874272-2955645 GCA_006410875.1 Neotragus pygmaeus
CCATAGCCTTGACTAGATGGACCTTAGTCGGCAAAGTAATGTCTCTGCTTTTGAATATACTATCTAGGTTGGTCATAACTTTTCTTCCAAGGACTAAGCGTCTTCTAATTTCACGGCTGCAGTCAGCATCTGCAGTGATTTTGGAGCCCCCAAAAATAAAGTCTGACACTGTTTCCACTGTTTCTCCATCTATTTCCCATGAAGTAATGGGACTGGATGCCATGATCTTCCTTTTCTGAATGTTGAGCTTTAAGCCAACTTTTTCACTCTCCTCCTTCACTTTCATCAAGAGGCTTTTTAGCTCCTCTTCACTTTCTGCCATAAGGGTGGTGTCATCTGCATATCTGAGGTTATTGATATTTCTCCCGGCAATCTTGATTCCAGCTTGTGTTTCTTCCAGTCCAGCGTTTCTCATGATTAAACCCCCTTCCCCACAGTCAGTAGAATCCCAGAGTTTCAAAATCCCAAGGGAAACCTTGCCTTTAAACTCTGACCCTCAATTGAAACCAACAAGTTTTCTTATTATCTCTCTCTCTGCCAATTTTTCAAAAGCCCATTGCATCAATGAGGACTCAGCCCTTCAGTGATGCTAGATTTATACTGGTTATAGGTTCAAAGTCTTCCCTTGTGCAAAGCTGCAGCCACATCTCTTCACCTTCAGGGACCTTAAAACCACAACCTCCAATTCCCAAACCCAGAGGTGCTCTGGCTTTGTCAGGCAGCCAGAGCACCAGCCCAAGCAATCATTCTGCTTTGTGAGTTTCCTCTTTAGTCATAGAACCGGGATTCCCTTTTCTTTCTTGTGGTCTCAGATAGGAACTTATAAAATAATCATGGTTTAACTAGTAATAAGAGCATTGTAAGGTTATTCCAGTCTTTCACCTTAACTGTCCATAAATAGTATTCAGTCAAACTTATAACTACTTTATACGTCTATCCTGTCTTATTAGATCCTTGTTTTTGCCTTTAAATTTTAGTGTTTCCACTTACAGAAAAATATAGAATTTCCACATTTAAATATATCTGTATTTTGCATGAATAATTTTATATTAATGTTCAGAAATAGGGGAGCAGTCCTAAGATGGTGGAGGAATAGGATGGGGAAACCACTTTCTCCACCACAAATTCATCAAAAGAACATTTGAACACTGAGCAAATTCCACAAAACAACTTCTGAATGCTGCTGGCAGACACAAGGCACCCAGAAAGGCAGCCTATTGTCTTTGAAAGGAGGTAAAACAAAAGATAAAAGATAAAAAGAGAGACAAAAGAGTCAGGGACGGAGACCTGTCCTGGGAAGGGAGTTGAGGCGGAGGAAAAGTTTCCAAACACCAGGAAGCCCTCTCATTGGCGGGTCTGTGGGGAGTTTTGGAATCTCAGAGAGCAGCATAACCTGGATGAAAAAATAACTAAATAAAACCCACAGATTACATGCCTAACCACAACTCCCAGTGGATAAGTAGCCCAGATGCTCGCGCCCCCACCAGCAAGTGGGGGCTGAACAGGGAGGTGTGGGCTGAATTGCTTAGGGTTGTGGGGCCCTAAATGGGAAACCTTAAAAAGAAAGGGGCTAGCTTTGTGTTTGGAAACTAAGATGGTGCCTGGTGGAAGAGATGGGGGCGTGATCCATGTTGTTTGTCAAAGTGTTTGATTGGCTCTCCTGATTTCCGTGCACGTAAACAGTGAGTGATTACCATAGACTCCTGTTATAATGAAGGTGCATGATTTGACCTTTAACGTGATTGGTGCAACTATGGAAAGTCCCTCCTAAAACCCCCTGCTTGTCTATATAAGCTGGGAGCCTGTAACAATAAAGCGGAACTGCTCAGACAGAACCCCTGTCGCGTCTGATTGTCTCTCGCTTGCCGAGGGGCTGGGTGGTAGACAGCAGACTCACCTTTCCTTGGGACCTCTCAGCTTTGCTGAGGGAAGTTCCACTGCCTCTCTCTTTCTGCGGAGCGCCCCCCGCAAAGGTAAGGCCTGAATGCCCTGAGGACAATCTGAGGGAGCTAATGTGAGATACCAACCCCAATTGTGGGATAGCCAGAATGGGGGGAAGAAAGAAGAAAGAGAGAGAGAGAACTTTCCCGTGAAAAGCTCTAACCTAAGGCACTGCTGGGCCACTCACAGAACAAAGGATTGAACGAATAACAGAGGAGAGCTAGCCGGCTGCAGACCGGCCCATCCCCCGCCAGAGGTGGGGAGGCAGGTGGGCGACAGCCAGAGCCTGAGGCGAGGAGCAATCTCAGCCCCAGAGATGGCATCCACCACCAAACTGCGAGCAGGCTCTCAGTTGCTAACCCAGTCTTCCTGGGACCCTGGACGGTTGACATCCACCAGGAGGGTCACAGCCAGCGATCAGCTCCCCAGAGCAGATGCACAGCACACCTGCTGCATACCCAGGAAACCAAGTAGCTGGGACTGGGGAGGTGATAAGACACACCGCCCACCTAGGAAGAGTGTGCTCGCCAAGCACCTGGTCACCTAAGCTGCTTGGACCTGAGAAGGGCAAAAAACAACACAGGAGTCTGTGCCTTTGTGGAATATGTGAGAGCCTGAACCTGAGTGACTTAGACCTGGGAAGCACATGCAACCCAGGGCCCACTTTATCAGTTCCCCTGCAGAGCAACCTGGAGACTGAGCAGTGTAGACTGGAAAAGCACACACACCATGAGCGGGGACAAACCCAGTGTGGCCCAGACACTGTGAGCACTCCCCACACATGCCGGTGATATTTGCTTGCAGGGTTTCTCCCTCCCTGTGGCACAACTGAACAAGTGAGCCTAAATAAATGATCACCTTTGCCCCCTTGTGTCAGGGCAGAAGTTAGATACTGAAGAGACTTGCAAACAGAGGAAGCCAAAATAAACAAAGAAGAGGGAACTGCTTTGGAAGTGACAGGTGCAACAGATTAAAACCCTGTAGTTAGCACTGACTACATTGGAAGGGAACTATAGACCTTGAGAAGAAGTATAAGCTGGAACAAGGAACTGTCTGAAACTGAACTGACCCCACATTGCCCTCAATATCTCAAGAGAAATTCCTAGATATATTTTACTATTATCAATTTTTTTAATTTTTAAGTTCCTTTTACTTTTTTAATTTTCATTTTTAAACCTACTATTACTTTGCAAAAAAAGACCCTATTTTTAAAAGCAAATTTCATATATTTTTAAATAACTTTTGAGACTTTTTTTTTCAATATTATATATTTGAGAATCAAAACTCTACTCTAGATTTTTTTAATATTCACTTTTTGGTATTTGTTATCATATTTTTACCTTTAAGAATCCAATCTTCAGTACCCATTTTTACTTAGGAGTGTGATCACTGGCTTGATTGATCTCTCCCCTTTTGACTCTCCCTTTTCTCCCCCAGGTCACCTCTATCTCTTCCCTGCCTCTTCTCTTCTCTACTTAACTCTGTGAATCTTTTGGGTGTTCCAGGCTGTGGAGAACACTTAGGGAACTGATCACTGGCTAGAATGGTCTCTCTCTTTTGACTCCCCCCCCTCTCCTCCTGGTGTCCTCTGTCTCCTTCCTCCCTCTTCACTTCTCTATGGAACTCCGTGAACCTCTCTGAATGTCCCAGACTGTGGAGAGCACATAGGGAAGTGATTCCTGGCTAGATTGTTCTCTCCCCTTCTTGTTCCCCCTCTTCCCCTCCTGGTCACCTCTATCTCCCTCTTCCTTCTTCTCCTTTAAATGTAAATCTGTGAAACTCTCTGGTGTCCCTCACTGTGGAGAACCTTTTCACCATAAACCTAGATGTTTTATCACTGATGCTGTATGGATGGAGAAGTCTTGAGGCTACTATAAGAATAAGACTGAAAGCCAGAGGCAGGAGGCTTAAATTGAATACTTGAGAACACCAGAAAACTCCTGACTCCAAGGAACATTAATTGACAAGAGCTCATCCAAAAGCCTCCATACCTACACTGAAACCAAGTTCCACCCAAGAGCCAACAAGTTTCAGAGCAAGACATAACAAGCTAATTCTCCAACAATGTAGAAACAAACCCTGAACACAAAAATACAGGGGGCTAAAAGTCACACCAAACACAAAGACACCTCAAAACTCACTGCTGGACACTTCATTGCAATCCATAGAGAAGAGATCCAGCCCCACCCACTAGAACACCGATGCAAGCTTCTCTAACCAGGAAACCTTGACAAGCCATTGGTCCAACCCCACCCACAAGGAATAACCTCCACAATAAAGAGGAACCACAAACTTCCAGCATACAGAAAGGCCACCCCAAACTCAGCAATCTAAACAAGATGAAAAGGCAGAGAAGTATTCAGCAGGTAAAGGAACACGATAAAAGCCTACCAAACCAAATGAAAGAGGAGGAGATTGGAAGGCTACCTGAAAAAGAATTCAGAATAATAATAGTAAAAATGATCCAAAATCTTGAAAACAAAATGGAGTCTCGAGACAAGGATTGAGAAGATGCAGGAAAACGTTAACAAGGACCTAGAAGAAATAAAAAAGAGTCAATATATAATGAATAATGCAATAACTGAAATCAAAAGCACTCTGGAGGAAACCAACATTAGAATAATGGAGGCAGAAGATAGGATAAGTGACGTAGAATATAGAATGGTAGAAATAAATGAAGCAGAGAGGCGAAAAAAAGAAAAAGAAAAAGGAATTAAAAGAAATGAGGGCAATCTCAGAGACCTCTGGGACAATGTCAAACGCCCCAACACTCGAATCATACGAGCCCTAGAAGAAGAAAAAAGAAGAGCCATGAGAAAATACTTGAGAAGATAATAGTTGAAAACTTCCCTAAAATGGAGAAGGAAATAGCCACCCAAATGCAAGAAACCCAGAAAGTCTCAAACAGGATAAATCCAAGATGAAACACCCCAAGACACATATTAATCAAATTAACAAAGATCAAACACAAAGAACAAATATTAAAAGCAGCAAAGAAAAAAATAAATAACTCACAAGGGGATAACAGTTGATCTTTCAATAGAAACTCTTCAGGTCAGAAGGGAATGGCAGGACATACTTAAAGTGATGAAAGAGAAAAACCTACAACCCAGATTACTGTATCCAGGAAGGATCTCATTCAAATATGAAGGAGAAATCAAAAGCTCTACAGACATGCAAAAGCTGAGACAATTCAGCACCACCAAACCAGCACTTCAACAAATGCTAAAAGATCTTCTCTAGACAGGAAACACAGAAAAGGTCTATAAACTCGAACTCAAAATAACAAAGTAAATGGCAATGGGATCATACTCCTCAATAGTTACCTTAAATGTAAATGAGTTGAATGCCCTAACCAAAACAGAAACACTGGCTGAACGGATACAAAAACAAGACCCCTATATATACTGCCTACAAGAGACCCACCTCAAAATAAGTGACACATTCAGACTGAAAGTGAAGGGCTGGAAAAAGATATTTCACACAAATGGGGACCAAAAGAAAGCAGGAGTAGCAATACTCATATCAGATAAAACAGACTTTGAAATAAAGGCCGTGAAAAGAGACAAAGAAGGACACTACATAATGATCAAAGGATCAATCCAAGAAGAAGGTATAACAATTATAAACATATATGCACCCAACATAGGAGCACTGCAATATGGAAGGCAAATGCTAACAAATATGAAAGGGAATATTAACAGTAACACAATAATAGTGGGAGACTTTAATGCTCTACTCACACCTATGGATAGATCAACTAAACAGAAAATTAGCAAGGAAACACAAACTCTAAATGATACAATGGACCAGTTAGACCTATAGGACATTTCACCCTAAAACAATGAATTTCACCTTTTTCTCAAGTGCACATGGAACCTTCTGCAGGATAGATCACATCCTGGGCCATAAATGTAGCCTTGGTAAATTCAAAAAAATTGAAATCACCTCAAGCATCTTTTCTGATCACAATGCAGTAAGATTAAATATCAACTATAGGAAAAAAAAAACTATTAAAAATACAAACATATGGAGGCTAAACAACACACTTCTGAATAACCAACAAATAACAGAAGAAATCAAAAAATAAATCAAAATATGCATAGAAACAAATGATAAAGAAAACACAACAACCTGAAACCTACAGATACAGTAAAAGTAGTGCTAAGGGGAAGGTCCATAGCAATACAAGCCTACTTCAAGAAACAGGAGAGAAACCAAATAAATAACCTAACTCTACACCTAAAGCAGCTAGAAAAAGAAGAAATGAAGCACCCCAGGGTTAGTAGAAGGAAAGAAATCATAAAAATTAGGACAGAAATAAATGCAAAAGAAACAAAGGAGACCACAGCAAAAATCAACAAAGCTAAAAGCTGGTTCTTTGAGAAGATAAATAAAACAGACAAACCATTAGCCAGACTCATCAAGAAAAAAAAGGGGGGGGAGAAGAATCAAATCAACTAAATTAGAAATGAAAATAGAGAAGTCACAACAGATAACACATAAATACAAAGGAGCATAAGAGACTACTATCAGCAAATATATGCCAATAAAATGGAAGACTTGGAAGAAATGGACAAATGCTTAGAAAAGTACAACTTTCCAAAACTGAACCAGGAAGAAATAGAAACCTTAACAGACCCATCACAAACATGGAAATTGAAACTGTACTCAGATATCTTCCAGCAAACAAAAGCCCAGAACCAGACAGCTTCACAGCTGAATTATACCAGAAATTTAGAGAAGAGTTAACACCTATCCTACTCAAACTCTTCCAGAAAATTACAGANCTCCCTCTTCTCCCCCTTTGCTAATCATAAACTTGTTTTCTATATCTGCGGTTCTATCTCTGTTCTGTA
The DNA here is from genome assembly GCA_006410875.1 of Neotragus pygmaeus. NCBI lineage: Eukaryota > Metazoa > Chordata > Mammalia > Artiodactyla > Bovidae > Neotragus > Neotragus pygmaeus. Next base: position 2,881,073 of record SJYV01003368.1, read on the forward strand.
AAGAAATTTATTTGTATCTTTTTTCTCACTTCCTTTTCTTATGTGAATATTCTCATCTCTCCCTGTTTCTGTCTCCTTTGTGGTCTAAAGTAGCCAGACTAGATGTTATCTAAGACCTAACTTATGAAACCTCATGGCTAGCCTTGATTTTAACAGGGTCAATAAGCAAATAAGGCAATAAATAGGGCCATTGGATCTTATGTTATCAGACCATGTAACCTCTAGGGAACAAGAGACGTTTAGGACAAACTCACAAGGAATTAGCCACTTATCCCAGTGTCTTCAAGATGCCAACTCTGAGTGTTAAGAAATCAGCATAATGGACCGATTTCTTTCGGGTGGGATAGTGAGTGTTGTTAATATAAGGAGCAGACAGCATAGAAAGGCAGAGATGTGTGAAAGGGTCAGTAGCTTGCAGCTTATGGCATCTATGCAGGAAGTAATTTGGGTTCTCAAAATGGCTTGTGCAAGCTGCTTTTCTTTAACAGAACTGAAAATTTCCAGTCTTGACCATTATTCCCAGTATTATGAGTCTTAGTAACAGCTTTAACTAGCCATCTGTTTTAGTCATTTTTGTTTGTCATTGTTAAATTAGACCTGTGATGCCACTCTGCCTAGGACAATCCAAATTAGTAAAAGTTATTTCCAAAAATAGGGGATTATCATATGAAGTGAAGTCAGACAGAGGACAGATATCATGTGAAATCTGCAAAAAAAGAAAAGATACAAATGAACTTATTTCCAAAGCAGAGATTTATAGACACAGAACACAAACTCACGGTTACCAAAGAGGATGGTAGGCTGGGGATGAGGGCATGTATTAGAAGTTTGTGATTAACACATGCACGCTAGATAAATAGCAGAGACCTGCTGTATAGCACAGGGAACTGTACTCAATGTCTTATGATATTGAGAACCTATAGTGGAAAAGAATCTAAAATAGAATATACATATAACTCTCTTTGATATACACTTGAGACACAACATTGTAAATTAACTATACTTCAGTTAAGACAGAAACCAAAAAATTATATGCAGATCATATGTTGAATACATATTATATATTGTATTTCATTCTAAGACATATGTTTTAATCTCTGAATTTGAAATCTTTATTATTGCATGACATTTTCTAGTTAAAATGGGCAAAACACTTACCTTCAGGGGTAAATAAAATACAGGTGCATCTTGCAATCAATGATAGCTTAGATTTGATGGATTATGGTATTTACCTTTATCAACAGTCGTGATGTCAGTCCCTTTATTCAAGCAACATTCATAGTGAAGTAGAGATAGAAAACCTTCATAAATGTATTCGGGATGTTGGGCATGGAAGAATTTCACTGAACTTTTCACATGTTGCAATTGACAATTGAGTCACTATCAGAGGTTGGTCCTCTGTAGCCTTGTTTGCTTATTTACTATCTACTAGAAAGTTTCTTTTTAATGGAATTAGAAAACTTGAAGTAAATGGATTTCCCTTTTGCAAATGCACTCCTTTACAAGAAAGTAGGTGTAAAAGCACTTAGTCCAGAGCCCATAATGAATGGCAACCATAAAGTGCCTTCTGGGTAAGAGCACTTTCTGGCTAAGTGTATGGGTTTAGTATTTTCGCATTTAGTCTTCTGTGAGGGTGGCCATCTCTCACCAGAAGCAATGAAGGGCCACACTTCGGTGGACGAAACCAGGGAAGAATCTCTCCCTATCTTACAAATGACTGGGCCACTGTGATAGTGGAAATAACTAGGCTCCAAGCCATATGTTATTTTTGAATTTTTCATTTTGAAATATTTTAAGATTTACAGAAGAGTGACAAAAACAGATTTGCTGTAAACCCTGCTCTCAAATTCCCCAAACTAACATTAAAAAAAAATGCAGCAATCTAAATCATGATATTAACCTTGATCCACGATTACTGTCTTCTTTTTAAAAAATGTTTTCACTATATTTTTTATTGGAGTATATGTTTAATTTGGAATATTTTGTTAGTTTCAGGTATATAGCAAAGTGATTCAGTTATAGATCTATGTATATATATATCTATTCTTTTTAGATTCTTTTCCATTATAGGTTTTGTTGCTGTTGTTCAGTCACCCATTCCTGGCCGACTCTTTGCGACCTCATGGACAGCAACACGCTAGGCCTCCCTGTCCCTCATCATCTCTGAGAGTTTGCCCAAATTCATGTTCATTGCATCAGTGATGCCATCAAGCCCTCTCATCCTCTGATTCCCTCTTTTCCTTCTGCCCTTGATCTCTCCCAGCATCATTTTCCAAAGAGTTATCTGTTTGCATCAGTTCAGTTCAGTTCAGTCGCTCAGTCATGTCCGACTCTTAGTGACCCCATGAATCACAGCACGCCAGACCTCCCTGTTCATCACCATCTCCCGGAGTTCACTCAGACTCACGTCTATCGAGTCCGTGATGCCATCCAGCCATCTCATCCTCAGTCGTCCCCTTCTCTTCCTGTCCCCAATCCCTCCCAGCATCAGAGTCTTTTCCAATGAGTCAACTCTTCTCATGAGGTGGCCAAAGTACTGGAGTTTCAGCTTTAGCATCATTCCTTCCAAAGCTCAACATTCAGAAAACAAAGACCATGGCATCCAGTTTCCCCATCATCCGGAAATAGATGGGAAAACAATGGAAACAGTGTCAGACTTTATTTTGGGGGGCTCCAAAATCACTGCAGATGGTGACTGCGACCATGAAATTAAAAGACGCGTACTCCTTGGAAGAAAAATTATGACCAACTTAGATAGTATATTCAAAAGCAGAGACCTTATTTGCTGACTAAGGTCCGTCTAGTCAAGGCTATGGTTTTTCCTGTGGCCACATGTGGATGTGAGAGTTGGACTGTGAAGAAGGCTGAGCGCTGAAGAATGGATGCTTTTGAACTGTGGTGTTGGAGAAGACTCTTGAGAGTCCCTTGGACTGCAAGGAGATCCAACCAGTCCATTTTGAAGGAGATCAACCCTGGGATTTCAGATAACCCAAATACTGGAGTTTCAGCTTCATCATCAGTCCTTCTAGTGATTATTCAAGGTTGATTTCCCTTCAGGTTTGCTGGTTTGATCTCTTTGCTGTCCAGGGGACTTTCAGAAGTCTTCTGCAGCATCACAGTTCAAAGGCATCAGTTCTTCGGTGTTCTGCCCTGTGTATGGTCCAGCTCTCACAACTGTACGTGACCACTGGGAAGACCATAGCCTTGACTATATGGACTTTTGTCAGCATAGTAATGTCTCTGCTTTTCAACACAGTGTCTAGGTTTGTCATTGCTCTCCTGCTGAGAAGCAGTCACCTTCTGATTTCATGGCTCTCGTCACTGTCTGCAGTGATTTTGAAGCCCAAGAAGAGGAAATCTGCCACTACTTCCACCTTTTCCCCTTCTATTTGCCTTGCAGTAGTGGGGGCAGATGCCATGATCTTTAGTTTTTTTATTATTTAGTTTTAAGCTGGCTCTTGCACTCTCCTCCTTCACTGTCATCAAGAGGCTCTTGAGTTCCTCTTCACTTTGTCCCATTAGAGTGGTATCATCTGCATATATGAGGGTTTTTATATTTCACCTGCCTATCTTGATTCTGGCTTGTAACTCATCCAGCCTGGTATTTCTCGTGTTTTCATCATATAGGTTAAGCAAACAAGGTGACAACAGGCAGCCCTGTTGTGCTTCTTTCTCAATCTTGAACCAATCTGTTGTTCCATACAGGGTTCTAACTGTTGCTTCTTGACCCGTATACAGATTTCTCAGGAGACAGGTAAGATGGTCTGGTGTTCCCATCTCTCTAAGAACTTTGCACAGTTAGTCATGAGCCATACAGTCAAAGGCTTTTGCATAGTCGATGAAGCAAAACTTTTCTGAAATTCCCTTGCTTTTTCTATAATCGAGTGAGTATTGGCAATTTGATCTCTAGTTCCTTGTCTAACCCAGCCTGGACATCTGGAAGTTCTTCGTTTGCATAATGGCAAAGCCTAGAATGCAGGCATGACCTTCCTAGCGTGGGAGATGAGTGTAATTGTCCAGTGACAATTCTTTGGTCCAGCACATTCTTTGGTGCTGCTCTTTTTGGGAATTGGGATGAGGACTGACCTTTTCCAGTCCTGTGGCCACTGCTGGGTCTTCCAGATTTGTGGACATAATGAATGCAAAACCTTGATGGCATCATCCTTTAGGGATTTGAATAGTTCTGCTGGAATTTCATGGCATCCGTTAGCTCTATTAGCAGCAGTGAGTCTTAAGGCCTGCTTGACTTCCCACTCTAGTATGTCTGGCTCTGTATGCCTGACCACACCATTGTAGTCATCCAGTTCATTAAGGTCGTTTTGTACACCCCCTGACGATGTCAGTGGTGCTGAAGGTGTGGAAGCCACTCTGCTTTGACTTCTCTCTGCTCAGGCTCTTCCCTTGTTATCTTGGGAGAAAGACCTTGACTCCAGTGACGTGACCGGTTTTTGAAACCTTATTCTAGTCTTATTTTCTCAACCTTGTCACTCAGTCTTTTTCCCCTCTTTTCCAGATTTTTTGCTGAACTTTTTTTTAACCTGATTATAAAATCAATATGTGCCACTTGTAGACCATGGCAAACAGTAGAACAGCTCCAGCAGAAAGAACATCCTTCAGCCCTCCCACCGCCCCGAGGGGAGCTGCCCTGGCATTTGGCCTGTTTCCCACCTGTCTTTTTCGTTTAGGACCTTTTTCCTGGGGTGCATTTTTATCGCCAGTTTTTCTGTCCCTCTTTTTCATTTCTTTTCTTAACACTGGGTCCCAGGTGCCTCCCCTTGCTGCAAAAGTCAGTCGTAAGCACCGAACAGCAGCTGGAGAGCCCGTCAGACAGACGGCACATTCCTCCCCTCTGTCCTCAGTGTCTGTGTTTCTTCCCCTTTTGAGTCTTGAAGAACTTGCAGGACCGAGGCGGGAGGCCCGGGCCGGGGGATGTAGCCAGTCGATTCCGTTTTTGGTCAAAAACCCAGCATTGACTGTAAAGCAGTGACTTGAATTCTTCCCTCAAGGGGGAAGCTTGCCTGCTGGCTCTTGCCCAGGCAGAGTTCCAGAACCTTCTTGAGAATAAACAGCCTGCGAGGTGCCAGCCTTGAGGATGAGCGGCTGGCCGAATACTCGGCCCAGGCAGCGCTTACGTGATTCAAGGGCCGGGTGATGCCTGGTTCCCAGCATCACAGCCCCATCCCCTGGAGCTCGGAAGCCCTCAAGGGAGAGTCATTGGGTTATAAGTCTTATGTCTTTGCTTCTGAATTATTTTACCTGATCCTCCCTCTCCCAACTCCCCCACCCCCGCATCATTCCTGTTTTCTCCTAACCTGGCTTTCTGTTTCCCTGTAGCATTTAACACTGTCTCATGGTAAATTCCGTATCTGCTACTTTATAGTCTCTCTCTCTCCCTTGGAATCCAAGCTCTGTGAGGGCTTTTGGTCACCTCTGTGTCCCCAAGACTGAGAACAGTGCCTGGCACGTCATAGATACTCAGGGAATGTGTTAAATAAGTGAATGAATGAGTTACATCTTTATCATTTAAGGCATGTCCTGCGTAATGGTTGGACAATAACACAGCTGTGTATATACCCCAGATTCGGAACAACTGTGAGCTGATTTTACACATTTCTCTCAGGGCTGGTTTAGAAACCAGCTTTGTGGATTTGGGCTACGACATGGCATCACTGTGTCTGATATGGTGCCTCTTCCGCCATCGGAGGGTCATCTCTGCTTGTTCATGTGGCCGTTCATTTGTTAATTTGCCCATCTGCTTCCCTGCTGTGTGCCACGGGGACATCTGGTACTTGAGCCACCGTGTGGAGTGGTGCCCTGTGGCTTGTGCAGTGCACATTCTGTGCAACCTCATATGGCCGTCAGATGCACAAAGTGCTGGGAATGGAGTGGTAGATAAGACCTCGGAATGCTCTCTCGAGAGCTCACAGTCTGATGGGGGAGACCAACGCTAAATAATCAAGGGCATCACGGTGCTAAAGGTGTGAGGGAGGTGAGCCTGGGGAGTTGGAACGACCCTCAGGTGGGTCCCTGTCCTAGCCTGGGAAGGTCCAGGGTGGTATCTGAGCCGAGTCACCACCCCTTCCCCCTTCTCTCCACATGGAACTGGCTCAGAGCAAGGTGTTCGTGCCCTTGAAGAAGCAAGGACTGTGGACTGGCTAGGAGCCTGTGCCACCTCCTGGCTGGCACGCCTGCCCTTCACACTGTAATACATTCTCTCTCTCTCCCTCTGCTGCCTGGAAAACAGGTGTGAAGACCAAGTCAGTCTGCCATTTTCTAGCTTTCCATATGTCTGAACACTCAGAGCTTTTAGAGGGAGCAGGCCCCAGGCAGTAGTGTTCTTGTCAGGGATACACCCAGATCAAGTGGGATGGGGAAACCAAGGCACAAATGCAACAGGTCCCTTAGCTGTCCTTGCCCCTCACCTTTAAGGAAAAACACTCGTCCACCCTCTTTGGGCATTTAAATGGAGGTCTCATGGGGAGGGTTCTTTTGCCTTGGTTCTTAACACTTTCTTGGGTCTTGTGAATTCCTAGGCATCAACGTGGTGGATGAGGAGGAAGGTCAGTGACAGCGGGTTGGAGTTGGCTGTGCCTGCAGCGCGAGGCTGCACATGACTTGTCCTGCTGCTGCATGCCTGGGGAGGGGCCCGTGAACGTCTGCATTTCCCTCCCTTTCCGTCATTCATCCAGCATTAATTGGGCACCTCCTGTGTGCCAGCTCTGTGGTTGTCACTTGGGGGTACAGATCGAAGCTCCCCATCTCTCAGCGGTCAACTGAGTGACCTTGGCTAAGCTGTACTGTGTCGCAGGTCAGATGACCACAGGCAGCGAGCCTTGAAAGAGACCCTGGTTGTGAAATGCCCAGCACCCAGAAGGTGGATGATGCATGGTAACAGTTCAGTTATTACGATCCCACCTACACCTCCTGGGCATGATTAAGACCCAAGCACAGGGTGATGAGCCCCTCGTGGAGTAGCTGCAGGTGCCAGGGGTGCCCAGAGGTGGCATGTCTTCTAGAAGAACTTGAGCAGGAAAGGCTGCCCAGTCTCCCTCTAGTGACAGAAAGGCATGAACTGGCCCCAGAGGAGACCCATGCCTCCTACCTTCCAGCAGTGTGTGGCTGGGGGTTCCCACCAAGGCCCCTTTTGACAGCAACTGAAGCTGATTTTGGCCACTTAAAGAAGGGTGTTTACCAGAAAGATTCCAAGTAGCAAAAGGAAATCAAAAGCAGATAGCAGAAATCAAAGGCAAAAGTGGATGATCCAGACTCAGGCATTGTTAGCTCTGGACGTGAGACTCCTTTGGGGACAGGGCAGTTGTACAGATCTTTGGTCCTTGTGGGGCCACCACTCAAAGTCCTCTGGGGGAGGGGTCCTGATGGGCTGCCCTTGGGCAGGTTCCCCCTTGGTTGGGAAGCCTGGGCATCCTGGGAGACAGGTCTGGGAGACTGGGGAAGGGGGCAAATCCCCTGCAAAGAACAGGACGATGTAGCGCACACATTCCCATTCTCCTCCTGGGACTCACGGTCCTTCCCTTGCCGACGAAGGTTTTCCAGCTGCCCCAGTTGGTGTATCGCCAGTGGACTAATAGGGTTTTGATGAAGAGGCCACCATGGAGGCCACTGTGGGGACCTTCACTGCATGTGAAGCAGGAGGGGGGAGGGAAGGCTGAGGTTCCAGAGGGCGCCTGGGCAGCTGGGCAGGATGGGGCTCTCTGGACTACCTGCTGCAAGACGGGGGTCTCTGAGAATGTTGTAAAGCACCCCCACCCTGCACAGCGGAAGACAGTCAAGGTCAGGCTTGGGCCCCAGTGCTATGCACGTGTGTGTGTGCTGTCTGCAGGCCGCTGCATGGGAAGTCCTGCCTGTTATCACTCTTCTTTTTCATTTGTTTTAGTTTTTCTTTTTCCCCAATTAAAAAAAAATGTTGATTTTAAAGGAAACATTTAAAGCAGTGATTCTCAGTCGTGGATGTGCCCCAGAATTATCTATGAGACACGTTTAAAAATGCAGATAACAGTAAGCACCATGACCTCGTCTTCCATTCACCAAGCACAGCATCATTTCTTCCTCCCGCTCATGGGGGCTGGTGCTACTGTTCCTCCCATTCTGCACATGTGGAAAGTGAGGCTCAGAGAGGTTCATTGCTTCCCCAGTTCACACAGCTAGGAGGTGAGCGAGCACTTCCCATGCATCCCAGCCCCGTGACTGCTCGCAGCGTGGGGTCGGCCTCCCTGGCAGAGTCAGTGCAGGGACCAGGGCCAGCCCCGGGTCATCCCCAGATGATTCACGCACGACCAAGATTGAGAATCACCGGCTCAGGGCACCCCCCATCAGCCCAGAAAAGACCCCCAGCCCTGCTCCCTTGCCATCCTCTGTCACTTCCCTTGGTTGTTGCCTGAGAGAGTCACTCTTTCTGGATTCTGCTTTAATTCATATCGCATCAGCATGTTCGCGGGTTCGCTGCCGGCTGTGTATTCATACCCTTTCGTAACTTCTCTCCTGCATCCTCTGCCGGGGTCAGCCCTTCGGAGTCCTCTATTACCTTCTCTCTCCTGCTCTCTGTCTCCCGGCACCAAAGAGTGGGGAAGTCAGTGCAGAGTGGGCGGTAATAAACATATCCCTGACTTGTTGGAAGATTAAAGGAGATAATATATTTCAGCAGAGCGCAGCGGCTGACACTGAATAAATGTCAGCCACTGTCTCTAAGGTGACAGGGATCAGTGTTAATGCTGGGCAGATACTTCCTGGGATTGGAGCTGATATCCGGCTGGTGTGCCCGTGGTGCCTGTTCCAGTTGTTGAAATAGTTCCGTATTACTGGGAGAACAGCCACTGCCCCAGCAGTCCCAGGTAACCCCTGACCCTGATCTTCAGGACCTCCCCTTGATCCTGCAACCAGTGGGTTAACCCCTTGGCTGCGGGCACCTGGGACTCCAGTGTCTGATGCCCTTGTCCACAGGGGTTGTTATTTATTTGGGGTTTCACCCCTGTCTGGGATGCTTGGGGACCAGAAGAGTGTGTCCTTTCCCCTGCGTGGTTCATTTGTGTCCTGACCCCATGAGCCAGGATGCACACGGCCCAGAGACCATTGGCAGAACTGGATTTTGCTGCTCGCTGCTGGCACAGGGCTCTTGAGATGGTTGCAAAACACCATCCCTGTCCCCGAGAGAGCTGGGAAGCCTGTCTGTGGCCGCTGCAAAGCAGGCCTTGCTTTCTGAGCTTCCTGGCGGCCAGGTTGTCTGCCGTCTCCCCACTCGGTGACAAGCGTTGGTGTCCAGCCCTTGAAATCACCATCCTCCCTCTCCTCCTTTCTGTCAGGCTTAGCAGGCATCGGCGGTCCAGGGAAGGAGGTGAAGCAGATGGAGAACGGCGTGCTGGTGATGGACACTGCAGGGAAGCAAATGCAGAGGTGAGGCAAAGCAGGCTGGGGGACCCTGTGGATTTTCCCGGCACCACATGTCTTCCTCCTGCCAGTGGGGAGGGAGGAGGAACGGGGTGTCCATTGCAAGGCTCACCGCCAAAAGAAGAGCCTTTAGCTTCTGCTTCCCCCCCCCCCCCCCCCCAAAATCCTGGCAGAACCTCACTTCCCAGAGAGCAGAGGCCCAAAGGGGAAGCCTCGTTGTGCTCCTGCCAGGGGGCATGGCTCACGCAGGCCTCACGGTTGGATTTAACCATCCGTCTGCACTTCTGACACTCAAGCTCCCTACATGGTGTGGCTCTTTGCTCAAGTCACTCAGCGGGGCCTGGAATGTTGAGGCTATAAGAGCCAACAGCCAATTCAAAATAGTCACAGTAACAATAGCAGCTGCGTTTTGTGTGCCATTAGGAGCCAGGTGCAGTGCCAAGTCCTGTGTAGTCCATAAACCTGGAGGTAGGTTCTCTCATCTTCCCATTTTACAGGTGGGCAGACTGAGAGCTGTCCACAGGCCATACAGCCAGAGAGAAGCCAGGCTTGAATATTTGAACCTGAGTTCAGCCTCTGAGCCAGTGTTCCTACGTTTTATGCTTTGGTGCTTTAAAGAAAGTTCCTTTTGGTCAGATCATGGGGTATTTGGAGGAGCAGCATTGACCTGTCTGTGCCATGGTTTCCTCCATGTCGAATGGGGTCTTTGGTGCCCCTGCCGTGTAGGATTGTAGGAAGGCCTCTGTGATGTGGCATGTGGGCACTTAGAACTGTACCTCCTGCCTTCGGCGCTCAGTAAATGCCGCACAGTTATTATTTAGGTGAGCTGGAGCTGCCTGGGGTTACTTCTTTTGGGGTGGGGGGATTTCACAGACATGGGCTGGGAAGACATGGGCTCATGCTCATGAGCATGAGCATCTGTGCCCCTCAGAACCCTGCCCACAGTCCCCGCCTGCGCCCAGCTGTGTGTTGTACACAACACACTTCCTCCTCTGCTCAGGCAGCAGTCAGGGTGTGAGCTTGGCGTGTGTGTGAAGCACGCATAACATTGCCTCGCCTGGAGCATGTGTGGGGCTGAGGGGCCACTGCCCTCGTCTGTGCAGGCGGCCAGCATAAGGGAAGAATTGGCTGAGATGGGGCAGGTGCCTGCAGGCAGTCCTGGGGTGTCGGAGCAGGTGACCACAGGACGCTTGCAGCAGCACACCATGGGTGGACTGAGCAGAAACACACAGCAGCTCGGTATTCATTTTTCTATTGCTGCGTGACAGGTGATCACAAGCTCAGTGGTTTGCCATCTCAGTTCCTATGGGTCGGGGTGTCTGGGCACAGCTTAGCTGGCTCCTCTGCTCAGGGTCTCTCAAAAGCTGTAACCAAAGCATCAGCCAGGCTGGGGTCTCAGCTGAAGGCTCGTCTGGGGAACGATCCTCTTCCAAACGCACGAGTCGGCTGGCAGGACACGGTTCCTCAGTCCCTAACTGGCCACATCCTGGAGGACCCCTCCGTCCCCAGCTCCCTGGGCCTCTCCCACCTCCATACTCACCGCATTGGGGCACACAGACGAACCAGGAAGGCAGCAGAGTTGACTACAAGATGGAAGTTGTACCCCATCCCTTTGCTCATGTGGGATCTGAGCTGTGTGCACACGCAGACACACATGAACACACACACCCCATGACGTCCCGCAGGCACACACCTCCCCAGGGAGGAAAGCTCTCTGGGTGATGATCTGTCATGATCCGCATAAAGCTGATGAGCACGGGGTGGGGTTGGAGGGGAGATGCTTTTTGAATAAAATATGCCTAAAGGAATAGTTCTCCCATGGGACCCTGCGGCCAGACCCCTCCCCTCTGTGAGTCTCCTCTACATAATCAGGAGCGTGACCGAGGCCTGGTGCTTAAGGTGGGGTGAGGGATGGTCACCGACCCTGCCCAGGGCCTTCATCTGGGGGACACCCTTGTGCCTTGCTTCCCCAGGCAGCTTAGCAGCTCCTCCTCCTACAGCGGGGATGTGAGCCGGCATCACACCAGCACCGCCGAGCTGCAGAAGCCCGGGGCCACGGAGGAGACCTGGAAGCTCGTGGAGGCGGACAAGGCCCAGACGGGGCAGGTGAGGAAGGCGGGCAGGTTGCTGTGCGTCTGCGGGGGCTGGGCCCTGGGCGGGGTGCTCTGGTCATCCTGACTTACGTCTTCCTCCCCAGGAGGCTTGAAAGGTACTGTTTTAAGCGCTGGAAACCAGGGTGGAGGGCCAAGGTGACTTGCCACAGGTCACGGCTGGTGAGCAACAGAGCTGGGATGTGAACCCAACACTCGGGCTCCAGGGTCGGCATCTGTAGCCTCTGCCTGCCTGACCGCTGCCTCCTCTGAGCAGCTGGGGCCTTGGTGGCCATAGATGACGCGATGCCTTGAATCCAGGCTCCAGCCTCACGGGGGTCAGCTGTGTGTGGGCTAGTTTCAAGTCACCACAGACGCAGCCCTGAAGAACATTAATTGTGTCATCAGAAAAGATTATCTTTCACTTCTTTTTATTTTATATTTTTGCCCTTATTACAGGCAGATCTTGTTTTATGGCACTTGGTTTTGTGGTACTTCACAAATGCTATTTTTTACAAATTGAAGGTGTATGGCAATCTTGTGTTGAACATCAGTGCCATTTTTTCCAGCAGCATTTGCTCACGTTGGGTCTCTGTGCCACATTTTAGTAGTTCTTAGAATATTTCAAACTTTATCATTATTATAGTTTGTTATTAATATAAAATNTTTTATGGCACTTGGTTTTGTGGTACTTCACAAATGCTATTTTTTACAAATTGAAGGTGTATGGCAATCTTGTGTTGAACATCAGTGCCATTTTTTCCAGCAGCATTTGCTCACGTTGGGTCTCTGTGCCACATTTTAGTAGTTCTTAGAATATTTCAAACTTTATCATTATTATAGTTTGTTATTAATATAAAATATTATATTTGTTATTGTTATACTATGTTAACATTATAATATTTGTGATCTTTGATGTTACTACTACAACTCACCAAAGGCCCAAATTATGATTAGCACTTTAGCAACCAAGTATTTTTTAAAATATAAATTTATTTAATTGGAGGTTAATGACTTTACAATATTGTATTGGTTTTGCCATACATCAACATGAATCCGCCACAGGTATACGCATGTTCCCCATCCTGAATCCCCCTCCCTCGTCCCTCCCCATACCATCCCTCTGGGTCGTCCCAGTGCACCAGCCCCAAGCGTCCAGTATCATGCATCGAACCTGGACTGGCGATTCGTTTCATATATGATATTATACATGTTTCAATGCCATTCTCCCAAATCATGCCACCCTCTCCCTCTCCCACAGAGTCCAAAAGACTGTTCTATACATCTGTGTCTCTTTTGCTGTCTCGCATACAGGATTATGGTTACCATCTTTCTAAATTCCATATATATGCATTAGTATACTGTATTGGTGTTTTTCTTTCTGGCTTACTTCACTCTGTATAGTAGGTTCCAGTTTCATCCACCTCATTAGAACTGATTCAAATGTATTCTTTTTAGTGGCTGCATAATACTCCATTGTGTGTACCACAGCTTTCTTATCCATTCATCTGCTGATGGGCATCTAGGTTGCTTCCATGTCCTGGCTATTATAAACAGTGCTGTGATGAACATTGGGGTATATGTGTCTCTTTCAGTTCTGGTTTCCTCAGTGTGTATGCCCAGCAGTGGGATTGCTGGGTCATATGGCAGTTCTATTTCCAGTTTTTTAAGGAATCTCCACACTGTTCTCCATAGTGGCTGTACTAGTTTGCATTCCCACCAACAGTATAAGAGGGTTCCCTTTTCTCCACATCCTCTCCAGCATTTATTGCTTGTAGACTTTTGGATCGCAGCCATTCTGACTGGCGTGAAATGGTACACAACCAGGTATTTTTAATTAAGGCGTGTGCATTGTGTTTCTAGTCATAGTGCTATTGCACACTTAATAGGCTTCAGTATACCATAAATGTAGCTTTTATATGCACCAGGAAATCAGAAAATTCATGTGACTCAGTTTATCGGGATATTAGATTTATTGTAGTAGTCTGGAACCAAGCTTACAAGTGTCTAAGGTGTCCCTGTTGATCAGTGAGAAGGTCTCAGCTGGGGCTTTGTTTTTAATACCTATCTTAGTCCCTTTGGGCTGCTATAACAGAAGACCGTGGTACAGGTGGCTTAGAAACAACATAGATTTATTGCTCATAATTCTGGATGTTGGCAAGTTCAGGATCATGACGCCAGCAGATTCAGTGTCTGGTGAGAGGGCTCACTGGTTCATAAATGGTCATCCTCTCTCAGCGTCCTCATATGACAGAAGGGTGAGGGATCCCTTTTATAAGGGCACTAATCCCATTTATGAGGAGTCCACCCTCATGAAAAGCCTGATGTGACAGGGAGCACACACACAGGGAAAGACACCCAGAGTTTGCCAAATCCATGCCACGCAGGTTGGGTATCAGGCTGACCCAGAGCACACTGTACCCATCCGTGGTGTGCAGCTGCACTTTGAGTCACCACATGTAATTACACGGACCCCATGAGGGGCTCCACAGGAGAAACCGAAGTAAAAGAGGCCCCCAGCTGTCACTCCATGGAGCTGGGAGACAGGCTGAGCAAGCGCCAAGCGATTGGAGGCCAGTTGCGACGGGCAGGAATTGGTGTTGAGTGATCAGAGGACTGAGGGTGTGGGGAGTGGATGTGACACTTGGTCATGGTTGCTAGGCAACATGTCCCATCTTCCCATTTTCTTTAAACTCTTTGATGCCTTCCTGATAGTCCTGGAGTAAAACTTAATCCTGTCCAGGATCCCTCGGGTCCTGTGTGGTCCAGCCACTCCCTGTTCTCCAGCCTTACCACACTCCAGCTATCCTTGCCTCCTTTCTGCTTCCCTCCTACCTCAGGGCCTTTGCACATGTTGGTCCCTGTGCCTGGAATGCTTTTTTTTTTTTTCATTTTTACCTGGTTAATTCTTTGATATCCCTTCCTTACAGAAAACCTCCTCTGATTCCTCTTCGCCCTAGGTTAGGTCAGGGTACCCAGTTTTATATTACCGTGGAATCATGTATCACTTCCAGCCCTTCTCTGGGATTATACATTTATCTGGGCAGTTATTTGATGAAAGCCTGTCTCATTGCTCAACCAGAAGTTCCATGAGGGCAGAAACCTTGGCTTTGCTTCTGCTGATTTCTTTGCCAAGTAACTAAGGGGAAAGGGATGGTAGGCTTGAGCACAGGTGGGGGCAGTGGACTGCACAGGGTCTGTTGAGGCTCCTGACCTTGGATAGGCACTGCTGGTGGGTGTGTTCTGTAAGATGCCTTATCTCTTGGTCTCAGGTCAAGCTCTCCGTGTACTGGGACTACATGAAGGCGATTGGACTTTTCATCTCCTTTCTGAGCATCTTTCTTTTCCTGTGTAACCATGTGGCTTCCCTGGCCTCTAACTATTGGCTCAGTCTCTGGACGGATGACCCCATTGTCAACGGGACCCAGGAGCACACGCAAGTCCGGCTGAGTGTCTATGGAGCCCTGGGCATTTCACAAGGTAAGCCTCCCTTGCCCCTCACCTGCTGTTGACACTTGGAGCCACTTCATTTCTTGTTAATAGAATCAGGTCCCCCAACTTGTCAGGGTTTTGTTAGACCCACAAACCAAGCCAAACACACATGAACACTGTCACATAATAGACACTCAGATATTTGTAGAATGAACGTTTCTCGAACGCTCTGTTTCCTGTGACTCTGGGAGACAAGAGGGGAAGGGAGCTCCAACGTGCCTATTTTGCAGATGAGTTGAGAAACAGAAGGTGACCAAGGACCCTTGCCCCTCATTGTTCTGGCAGGGTGATGGAGTTTCTGTGAAGTCCTATTTGTGGACTTTTGGCTTCTGCCCAAAGGTGGGAATTAGTTTCTACTTGTGGTTTGTAACACAGGCAGTGCTATCCTCATGTCTAGAGATACTTAGAGTTTAGTCGTATCTAGAGATACTTGAAGTTATCACAACTTCCCCATGGGGGCAGGTGCTACTGGGATCTAGAGGCCAGATGTTGCTAAAGTCCTGCAGTGCCCAGCGCGGCCTCCACAGTGGAGGATGATCCAGTCTCAGAGGTTAACAGGGAGGATGCTGAGAAATCCTGTGGTATACCCTTCCTGTGGTCCCACAAAGACCCCCAGATGCAGCAGCATTACCAGTCATAGCTAACGTTTGCAGCACTTGCTTGGTGTCTGGTTCTGTTGTCAACACTTTTAAGGTGTTTTATTTTACTTTTGCAGCAGTCACATGAGGTAGGAGCTCATTTTTCTTTGTTTTAGAGATGCAGAAACTGAGGCCCAGAAGGGTGCAGTAAGTTGCCCAAAGTCACACAGCTTATTCATGGCAGAGCTGGCACTGAGCAAGGTGGTGGGGCTCAGAGCCCACCTTCTTCTTCCTGAGGGCAAAGGAGTTCACCCATCTGAGCTTCAGTCGGGCTTCCCTGGTGGCTCAGCTGGTAAAGAATCTGCCTGCAATGCGGAAGACCTAGGTTCGACCTCTGGGTTGGGAAGATTCCCCTGGAGAAGGGAAAGGGNCTTCTTCCTGAGGGCAAAGGAGTTCACCCATCTGAGCTTCAGTCGGGCTTCCCTGGTGGCTCAGCTGGTAAAGAATCTGCCTGCAATGCGGAAGACCTGGGTTTGACCTCTGGGTTGGGAAGATTCCCCTGGAGAAGGGAAAGGCTACCCACTCCAGTATTCTTCCGTATCTGTAACATGGGTACTAATAGAACATATACAGGGGCCTCAAAAGGATTAGATGCACATAAGAGACACAGTGAGTTTTGCACACAGTATGTGCTGGGTTAATAATAGCCGCCATTATGGTTGTTATTAGAAGCTGGGAGTCCAGGCTGCTTTGTCCACACGGTCACATGGCTCCTTGCCCCTGCCCCCGCTTGGTCCCTCTCCTGCCGTGGAGTTTGACGCGAGAGTGTTTGTAGGTATCACGGTGTTCGGCTACTCCATGGCGGTGTCCATCGGGGGCATCTTCGCCTCCCGCCGCCTGCACCTGGACCTACTGCATAACGTCCTCCGATCACCCATAAGCTTCTTCGAGCGGACCCCCAGCGGGAACCTGGTGAACCGCTTCTCCAAGGAGCTGGACACGGTGGACTCGATGATCCCGCAGGTCATCAAGATGTTCATGGGCTCCCTGTTCAACGTCATCGGCGCCTGCATCATCATCCTGCTGGCCACGCCCATGGCTGCCGTCATCATCCCGCCCCTGGGCCTCATCTACTTCTTCGTGCAGGTGAGAGGTGGGTCCTGGGATCCAGGACGAGCCCTGCTCTGTATCACTGTCCTGTGAGAACCATTTAAGTTTAAATGGTTTAAACTTTTTACTTTACTTTTAACTTAAATGGGGACCATTTAAGTTTCCCCAGCGTGAGGCTGTGGAGGATGTCCCAGAGGAGGGTTAAGGTTTGTTTTTGTTGGTTTTGAATACCTAAGTTGATGGTTTTCAGCTAGCAATAATCAAACATCCTTTTTTGCTAATATTAAGGGTTTTATTAAGCTGAAAGTTTTAAAAGGAAATAAGCTATAACCATGAAGAAGTGAAGTGAAGTCGCTCAGTCATGTCCGACTCTTTGCGACGCCATGGACTGTAGCCTACCAGGCTCCTCCATCCATGGGATTTTCCAGGCGATAGTACTGGAGTGGGTTGCCATTTCCTTCTCCAGGGCAGATAATGGAGACATGAATAATAACAGCTGTGATATTTTGTCCCCTGTAATAGAGATCTGAAAGTGAATGTGGAAGTGTGAGTCGCTCAGACATGCCTGACTTTTTGCAACCCCAGGGACTGTGGCCCACCAGGCTCCTCTGTTCATGGGATTCTCCAGGCAAGAATATTGGGGTGGGTTGCCTCCTCTGTTCATGGGATTCTCCAGGCAAGAATATTGGGGTGGGTTGCCATGTCCTCCTCCAGGGGATTTTCCCAACCCAGGGCCATCTGCGCCACCAAGGAAGCCATAACAAATTTAGAGGTGTGCTATTCAGGGCTGATACGACAGCTTCCGGCTTCCCAGGTGGCTCTAGTGGTAAAGAACCCACCTACCAATGCAGGAGACATAAGGATGCGGGATCAGTCCCTGGGTTGGGAAGATCCCCTGGAGGAGGGCATGGCAGCTCACTCCAATATTCTTGCCTGGAGAATCCCATGGACAGAGGAGCCTGGTAGGCTACAGTCCATAGGGTCACACAGAGTCGGACACAACTGAGTCGACTTAGCACACACGCACACATCTGACAGCTTCATGAGTTCTGTAGCTTCAGATTCCTTCACTGTTTTGTTTTGGTTTTGTGTGTGTGTGTGTATGTGTTTCTGTCATCTTTGCCTTCCATTCTTAAGTTGGTTTCATGGTCCAAGATGGCTGCTGGAGCTCTAGCCATCACAAACAAGCTCAAGAAAGGTGAACAGAGTAAGGGAGTGTTTGATGGCTGCGTCAGCTTCACTGTGGTGCTTCCGGTTAACAGATCAGCGTGTTGAGGTCCAAGGGGCAGAACTGGGAATGTGAACTCACATCTGATGTAACTGTCACTGTGCTTTCCTGCCCCTGAAAAGGACACCTTTTTACCTTGCTCATGTTGATTCTAAATATTCTAAATTCAGAGTCATCAAATACATGTATATTAGTAAAAATATTTTTTTAGTTAAGAAAAGTAGCTGCAGCATACATGCTAACAGGAGACGGCTGTTTATATGGGAGCCTAACAGCTGTTGCACAAAATAAGAGTAAAAAGTCACGGGGTGCTCTGTACCTCACACTGCACTGTGTGTGGCCTGTTGGTGTGGGTTCCTTGAGGCCTTGGCCAGGTCAGCCAGACCCCATACCCTCCCACACCGTGGCTTGGCATCCACTCTGTGACCCGGCATTGGTGAGTGTGAACAAAGACGGAATCAGAGCACTTCCAGTTCCCAGACCCTCTCTGTGTTCTCTTTAAATCGATGCCAGCTTTTGTGAAAAGTCCTCCAGCTGCATTTATCAAAAATGTACCCATGTTCTGACCCTGGCTGGACCTTTTTCTGGAGGACCCAGTTCAAAAGAACAAACGAGGAGGCCCAGGGTGACGTTCGGGGCAGCTCAGATGCCTGCCGGCAGCAGGGCCTTGAACACACCCTGGGTAATGTGGCAGTGGACTGCTAACATCCCTCTAACAGGAGAACTGGGAACATGCTGTTGCGGCACCGACAATTTTATTTTTAAACAACAAAGGGAAAGAAATTAGCCAAGGCCCATGTTGTCGGCACACCGTCATTATAACTAAGACAAAATGCGTAAAGTGCGTGGGCAGGACTGGAAGTGGAGGTAGAAAAATGAAAACATTGCCTAACTAATCCTTAGAAAGAGATTATGGGAGAATTTTTTTCATAGCTTTTAACTATATATTGTTGTTCAGTGGCTAAGTCATGTTCACCTCTTTGTGACCCCTTGGACTGCAGCATGCCAGACTTGCTTCTCCTTGACCCGCTGCTGGAGTTTGCTCAAACTCATGTCCATCGAGTTGGTGATGCCATCCAACTATCTTATCCTCTGTCGCCCCTTTCTCCTCCTGCCCTCAATCTTTCCCAGCATCAGGGCCTTTTCTAGTGAGTCAATTCTTTGCATCAGGTGGCCAAAGTATTGGAGCTTCAGCATCAGTCCTTCCAGTGAATCTTCAGGGTTGATTTCCTTTAACGCAGCAGCCTCACTCAGTGTGTATGCTAGGAGAGGGCCTTCCTTGGTGGTCCAGCAGCAAAGATTCTGAGCTCCCAATACAGGAGGCCCAGGTTCTATCCCTGACTGGGGAACTAGATCCCACATAAAACAACTAACAGTTTGAATGGTGCAACCAAAGATCCACATGCCACAGCAAAGATCAAAGAGCCCTCATGCCTCAACTCGGGCTTGGCACAGCCAAATAAATAAACTTAAAAAAAAGAATCAAGAGACTGTATCACAGAAGCCAGTCGGCTAGAATGTGCTTAGCGTTTTGATTCATAATTACCCCAAATGTCCATCACAGGAGGATGGATGCATACATCGTGGTATATTTATACAAAAGACGTGACCTAGCAGTAGAGAGAAATGAGCTACTAATACACACAAGGAGGATGAGTCTCAGAGATACTATATTGATCAGAATAAGCCAGACACAAAAGAGTACATTTGTGTGATTCTGTTTTTATGAAGCTGAAGAACAGGCAAGAGCAATGAAATAGAAGTCAGAATAGTGGCTCTACGGGGAATTGACTGAGAGAGAACATGCGGGAATTTCCTAGATTCTGATCCGGTGGTGCATATACAGGTGTAGATAAACATTAAATTCACCAAGCTGTAAAGATTTAGTACACTTTGCGGTGGAAGTAAGTTGCATCTCAAAAAGACCCTTTTAAGATGTATGTGTGTAAGGGTAGGTGTTTTTTCTTTTTGGAAAAAATTAAAACATTATACACTGAAATCAGAGTAGTGCTTATCTCAGGATCATGGACTTAATGTAATGTTTTTCTAATCATCCTATCTATATCATTTGAAAAAAAATTTAAATGGATATACATTAGTGTATATCTAATATACATGAATTGTATATTATATACACTATGATTATACTGTATTAACAGTTCATATACACTAATATAGAAAAGGGCTTCCCTTATAGCTCAGTTGGTAAAAGATCTGGCTGCAATGCAGGAGACCTGGGTTTGATCCCTGGGTTGGGAAGGTACCCTGGAGAAGGGAAAGGCCACCCATTCCAGTATTCCAGCCTGGAGAATTCCAGGGACTATACAGTACATGGGGTTGCAAAGAGTCGGACACGACTGAGCGACTTTCACTTTCACTTTCAAATATAGAAGAAAAGCTATGACCAACTTAAACAGCATATTAAAAAGCAGAGACATTACTTTGCGGACAAAGGTCCCTCTAGTCAAAAGAGTTGGACTGTAAAAGAAAGCTGAGTGCCGAAGAATTGATACTTTTGAACCGTGGTGTTGGAGGAGACTTTTAAGAGTCCCTTGGACTACAAGGAGATCCAACCAGTCCGTCCTAAAGGAGATCAGTCCTGAATATTCATTGGAAGGACTGATACTGAAGCTGAAACTCTAGTACTTTGGCCACCTGGTGCAAAGAACTGACTCATTGGAAAAGACTCTGATGCTGGGAAAGATTGAAAGGCAGGAGAAGGAAGGGACGACAGAGATTGAGATGGTTGGATGGCATCACCAACTCGATGGACATGAGTTTTAGCAAGCTTCGGGAGTTGGTAATGGATAGGAAGCATGGTATGCAGCAGTCCACGGGGTCACAAAGAGTCGGACATGACTGAGCAACTGAACTGATACATTAGTGTTTGCAAGTCATTTTTAGGAAAAGGAATGTAAGAGGTAAGGTGGAATTCTGTTGGGGCCTCCAGGTTGTTGGAATATGTCATTTCTACCCCCTGAATTGCATGGCATCTGTGAAAATTCCCTGGCACTTGCCTTAGTGTCTTAGCTCTCAGCCCAAGCCCAGCACCAGACAGGTGTAGGTTGAACATTCACTTTCACTCATGAGCACCAGGCACTCCTTGGTGTCTGGAAGAATCAAGTGAGTCCACGGGGTGGATTCTCTCCAGGAATAGAGCTTAAAAGGAAAGCTAATAATTATTTTTAAAAAAATCAGACTATTCCATAACAAAAATAAGTCTTGGGTTCACTTTTTAGAGGAAATAAAATTCAGAGGACATGACAAGTGGAATAAGTCGAGCAGGTCAAACGTTTTAGAACAGTTTCCACCCAGGAGGAAAGAAAGCCAGGAGAGGAGGTGATCCCAGGAGAGGGTAATGGGGGCAGATGCTGGAGTCCTTGAGCCAGACCACGGGGTCTGGACTGCATCCCAAGGCAGTGGGAGCCGCCGGAGGACAGGTGGCATCTGACCATGTGCAGGGATTGGCAGAACCCCCGATCTGAAGCGGCCCAGGTTGGTGTGACCCCTGGGCTAGTTCTCAGAGTTTCTGGGGCCCCCAGAGGGCTCCCCAACATGTGGTTCAAATTTCCATGTGAGCTGGCATCCAGAAAAAAGTTTAGAGAACCCGTAAGAGCCGCCCACTCTGTTCAGTGTTCTCCATGGAAGGTCTGCCCCTGAGATGGCCCAGGGCACCCGGCATAGCCCAGGTGGCAGGAGACGTGTCCCTCAGCCCTGTGTTCACTTGCCCGGCTCTGCTGTTGAAGCTGGTGCAGACATGTTACATCTTCAGCACGTCCGGGAGAGGGAACTTCGGTCTCAGCAGGTCCTTTTGTACAGATGCAGAAACTGAAGCCAAGAGAACAGAGGTGTCTTCACATGACCAGTCCAGCCTCTGTCACAGCTCCTCAGTGCTCCCGGTGGGCTCTTGTTCTGTCTCTTAATGAGCTGAAGACCCGAGTTAGGGCAGGAGTAGAGTGGATGTGGTCTCTGCCCATGGGGACAGGCAGAGGCAGGGTTTACGCTGAGGTCTGCTTGTCCTAAAGCAACGCTGTGGGATCCATAAACCCTCGAGGTCAGTGGCATCAGAGAGGCCATGCCGTGTTGAGGTCAACACTTTGAGGCCGGACTGTTGGTATTCGAATCCCAGCTCTGCCACTTCCTAGCCACGTGGCCTTAGGGAAGAGGTTGACCTCAGTTTACTCGTTGTGAAACAGGATTGAGCGCCTCATAGGTTTTTGATGAAGATTAAAGAGCTGATGGCTGTGCAGGTGCTTAAAGCAGTGCTGGGACGCTGGGCTCCACATGCAGTGTAGTGGAAGTCACTCAGTCATGCCCGACTCTCTGTGACCCCATGGACTATATAGTCCATGGAATTCTCCAGGCCAGAATACTGGAGTGGGTAGCCTTTCCCTTCTCCAGGGTATCTTCTCAACCCAGGGATCAAACCCAGGTCTCCCGCACTGCAGGCAATTCTTTGCCAGCTGAGCCACAAGGGAAAGCCCAAGAATACTGGAGTGGGTAACCTAGCCCTTCTCCAGCGGATCTTCCCAACCCAGGAACTGAACCAGGGTCTCCTGCATTGCAGGCGGATTCTTTGCCAGCTGAGCTACCGGAGATCCGGGCTCCACCGGAGCGTGAGCTATTATTATCATCACTGCTGCCGCCCTGGTTATTGTAGTCCGTGCACCTGCCCTTCCTCGGGTGAACGCAGCCCCGGTCCAGCATTCCGCCCCCAGAGGGGTCATTTACGTCCAGACTTTCTCCAGCACGGCCCTGGAGGGATGGGATGAGGGGCCCCTCGCCCACCCCCGATCTGTTCTCTCCCCCAGAGGTTCTACGTGGCCTCCTCCCGGCAGCTGAAGCGCCTCGAGTCGGTCAGCCGCTCGCCAGTTTATTCCCACTTCAATGAGACCTTGCTGGGCGTCAGCGTCATCCGTGCCTTCGAGGAGCAGGAGCGCTTCATCCGCCAGAGCGACCTGAAGGTGGACGAGAACCAGAAGGCCTACTACCCCAGCATCGTGGCCAACAGGTGGGCGCGGGGCCGTGGGGGAGGCTCTCAGAGCGGGGGTGTGGGGCCCAGCGCCGGCCTCGCGGGAGGGAGGCTTGGACTCGGCGAGAGGAGGGGATGGAAGGACCATTGGAAACAGGAGCGCGGTCAGCGCGTGTGGCCGCAGGGGCCGCTGAAGCGCAGGCGCAGAGAGTTCTTCTGAGTCAGCAGATACCGCAGCCATCCTTCAGCGGTGGCCCTGGTGATACAGGAGCATCGGTGGCGGCGGCCTCGGCTCCTGAGTGTTCTCGTCACGTGCTTCTCTTCACCCCCACCCCTGGGTGATGAGTGCGGGAAGCAGTTTTATTAGTAATACTATTAGGTTAGAACATGTGAAATTGCCCTTTGGGGGATCAAGCATGGTTGAGTTGCATCGGGCTTAAAAAGGCGTAGAAGTGGGCTAATTATTGGTTGAATCTAGACCACCCCGTCCTCACTTGCTTACATCCTAAGATGCTTTTTGAGATGTGAGAGAGAGAAGACTCCGGGGAGGGGTCAGAGCACCCTGGCAGTGACCCACTGCACACCGTGTAATCCCTTAGTGTGAGACGGGTGGGAAGATCAGGCGTTGCTGGAAAGACCTTGCAATTCCCTTGCAGAGTTTGTTTAGGGAGTTTGTTGAAATCTGGGTTTCTGTGGGAATAACTCACACCGTGAGGATCCGTCACATGGATCTTTAAGAATGTGGTGGGAAAAAAACAGATTGATAATACTGCCTCTCTAGAATGCTTTACACTTTCAAACATAAAAACAGTGTTCCTATGTGATAGCATACAAAAGTTAGCTTTAAACGTGTAGATCTGTCTATATTTTAAAGGAAAGATAATACATTTTAATGTTTCTAAAATAGCGGTGATCTAGGTCTGGGGACCCTTTGGCTGTGTTGAGGTCGTTTATTTCTCACTCTCTCCTCCCCCGCTCCTGCCAAGAGACGTTTGTTTTAAATCAAGGGTGCCTCTCAGAGTTGATGATTTTTCTTAGCATTTCGGAAGTTTCTGAGACATCTTTTTTAAAAAAATGCACACATGGGTGTGTATTTCTAAGGTTTCAGTGAGAAAAGGGTGGCCCTTAAGAAAGCAAGTTTCAGTTTCCTGGGAAGGTCACTGATGGAGAACTCTAGTTTAGTCCCTGGGGTTGCCAGACCAATGAGGAATTCCTGAAATTGTGTCCCTTCTTCCCCATGTCCCATGCACTGGACAAACGAGGCCTCTCTCAGGAGCTATTGGGGAATTATTTCAGTAAGCAGAGTGGCCACCCAGCTCCCCCACCCCACCCTCACCCGGAAACCAAGCCTCTGAGAAGCTGACCTGGGCGTGTGCATGTGTGTGTCCCTGTCCCTCTGCCTGTGTCTCCACGCAGGTGGCTGGCTGTGCGGCTGGAGTGTGTGGGCAACTGCATCGTCCTGTTCGCCTCCCTGTTTGCCGTGATTTCCCGGCACAGCCTCAGTGCAGGCTTGGTGGGCCTCTCGGTGTCTTACTCCCTGCAGGTAAGATGGGGGCGCACTCAGGTCGACTTTTCTCTTACTGAGGAGCCGGTTGTCAGGCGCTTGGGCCTTTACTTTGAATCTCTGTGGGCGTGGGGGAAGGGGACAAGGCCAAGTGGAGTGTGAGGTGCAGGTCTGGAACCCAGTGACTGACTGAAGGAGGGGAGAAATTAGACGGGCAGCCGGGACTGCCCCATCAGCCAAGGAGCGTCCCTGACGGCCCGAGAGGATGCCTCCAGCTACCAGAAGAATGCACTCAATACTATAAATCTCCCTCGAGGCACTGCTTTTAGCTGCATCTCCCAAATTTCGACGCAGTGTGTTCTCCTAACTGTCATCTAGTTGGGAATACTGTCTTCATTTCCTTTCTGATTGCTTGTGTAGCCCCGCGGGTTATTTTGAAATGTGGCGCTGGCATTAAGAGACGCACAGTAGCAGGTCTGGCCGCAGTATCTGAGGTAGCTATCTTCTGGGCCTTCATTATCTGAATCATTTCATAGTTCCTTCTGTCTTCATGAGAAGAAAACAACTCACACTCACTCTAGACGCTCCATCGGCTGACTCTTCCCCTCACAGATCACCGCATACTTGAACTGGCTCGTTCGGATGTCGTCCGAGATGGAGACCAACATCGTGGCCGTGGAGAGACTGAAGGAGTATTCGGAAACTGAGAAGGAGGTAACATATACCCCTGGCCTGACCTCTTGACCCTGGTCTTCGGTGTAACTTGACTCAGAAGAATCCTCTGAACCCTAGCGTGTGCCTTCTGCAGGCAGCCTCCACCTGACCAAAAAAAAAAAACCCTTTGTTATTTGTTATGTGTTTTGAATGGGGACTTACATTACACAAAATGAATCATACTAATTTTCTCTTTAGATTTAAAAGTTAAGTACAAGTGAGTCATTTAAAAATATCAGGTATCAGTAACAAGAGAATCAGTATAAGGATATTGCACAAATTATGCTGTTATTGGTAAGGAGTTTCCCGAAGTTTGGGAAACCCTGTAGTTATTTAACCCAAGTCCTCATTTTACGGATGGAGGAAAAGGGCACGGAGTGAGGGGCGGTGGCTGGTCTGAGGTCACGTCCATGGTCAGCAGGACGGCTGGGAGTAGGGCCCAAGGCTTTGGTGTCACATTGCCCCTAATAACTGCCTTATTCTGTCTGCACACCATCTCTGAATAGCAGGAATAGTTAACAGTAGCAGTGATGCCTGGCAATGCCTCCATCCCACCACCACCAGTAATAACAGGGACACTGTGCCCTTGTGTGGTGTCAGGCCCTGTTCTAGACACTCTGCGTAGAATAATCCATTTATCCTTTACACAGCCTCGCAGCTCGCCTTCTGCTATCACCCCCATTTTGCAGGTGAGGAAAGAGACACAGAGAGGATTAGTTACTTGCCTCAGATCACATGGGCTTGCTTCCCTGTAGCTCAGACGGGAAAGAATCTGCATGCAATGTAGGAGACCGGGGTTTCATTCCCGGTTGGGAAGATCCCTTGGATAAGGGAATTGGCAGCCCACTCCAGTGTTCTTGCTTGGAGAATCCCATGGACAGAGGAGCCTGGTGGGCTACAGTCCATGGAGTCTCAAAAGAGTTGGACACGACTGCGTGACTATCACTGCATTCTAAGAAAATGCCCCCCGGGAATGAAACTAAAGGGACCCTGACTTAGGGATTTACTGAAGTGATCTGTGCCAAGTCCTTGAATTCCGTGACCCAGGGCCCACCTCATCAGAGAGCATTCTTTAGGATGACGTGAGTGCCCCCTGTGGAAATAAGAGCACATTACAGCAGCAAGTTCCCACCCTACTTTGATTTATCCATTTATTTATAGCAGCTTTTGAGGTATAATTCATATGCCATGCAGTTCACTCATTTAAAGTGTGAAATTCAGTTTTTTACTTTTAAAAATACTGTACTTATTTTCACTCCTTTAATTATTTATTTTTATAGTTTTAGAATAAAAGCAAATTTGAAAAATACAAGAAAAAGATCACCCAGAGTCTTAACCACTATTAAAATATATCTGTTTACTTATCTGTTTGTATATATTACATACGATATATCTTTACAGGTAGAAAGTTCCACCGATTTCTCTCCAGTCCCCTCTGTGTTCTTACAGCAATGTCTCCTTATTTATATGAGGGGTGTAAAAAAACTATCATAAGAAGTTTATGGGGGAGAAAGGATGGAAGTCCTCTTTCATTGTCCTCTCCGTTCCTCTTTTCCCGGAAGAGAGTGCAGAGCGTAGCCCAGAGCATATCCAGGTGTAGACCTCAGGAAATGTGACCTGAACGAAGTAGCTTTTCAGAAATAGGGGCTGTGTGACTCCAGGCAAGTTGCTCTCACTCTCTGTGTCTCAGTTCCCTCGTGTGTAAACTGGGGATGGGAAGGGCCTCCACTCTTGGGATTGTAGTGGGATTAGAGGTCATGTGACACAGTGACCGTCAAGTGTTGGCTGCTGCTTTTATGGTCACCCTCCAGCCCGTGGACTTGGCTGGTGGCTCAGACGGTAAAGCGTTTGCCTACAATGCGGGAGACCCGGGTTCGATCCCTGGGTTGGGAAGATCCTCTGGAGAAGGAAGTGGCAACCCACTCGAGTACTCCTGCCTGGAAAATCCTATGGATGGAGGAGCGTGGTAGGCTACAGTCCATGGGGTCTCAAAGAGTCGGACACGACTGAATAACTTCACTTTCCCTTTCACACTTTCCAGGCCTTCGAAGCCGTCAGAGTATCTTGCCTTTAGCTCTGTGTCTGTCTAGAGGAGACGGCCATTCATTGATTCAGCCCACAGGTGTTTATCGAGCACCTCCTGCGTGCTCGGGGCTCTGGGATGTAGCAGTGAACAGGTGAAAGAACCTGTGCTCTTAGAGGAGCTGTTCCAGTGGGCTGTGGGTGACGGAAGAAAGAGACACTTGCTTACAACGCCAGCAGGTGGTGAGCGCCCTCAAAGAGAGTGGACGCAGAGAGTGTGGGAGAAGAGGGGCCCAGGGCCCGGAGGGCAGTTGCATTAACCTGGATCCACAGCAGCCAAGCAGGCCAAGGGGGTAGTTTGGCACAGAATGTTCCAGGCAGAAGAAGCCGCAAGCACAAAGGCCCAGAAGCAGCACATGTGGGTGTGTTTAGGGAACAGTCCAGAAGTCAGTGCAGGAGCAGTGAGTGGGAAGGAGGGGGCCGTGAGGTCAGAGGGGTCATGGAAGGGCCTTCGAAGGGTCACGAAGGGTCACGTGGAGCCCTGGGGCACATGAGACAGACGTCAGACCCCTCACGCCCACCCAGTGCCCGCTGTCATCGCAGGCTCCCTGGCAAATCCAGGATATGGCACCGCCCAGCGACTGGCCCCAGGTGGGCCGAGTGGAGTTCCGAGACTATGGCCTGCGGTACCGAGAGGACCTGGACTTGGTTCTGAAGAACATCAACGTCACCATCGATGGCGGGGAGAAGGTGGGTGCCCCTCGACCCCTGCCCGTCCGTGGGCGGGCACAGGCTGCCACCAGGTTACCCTGCCCCCAAACCACAGGGCAGAGCGGGGAGCCTTTGGCAGTAAAATCTGCTCAGAGCGTCCCAGCTGCAGACTGGTAGCCCAGGAGCCAGAGGAGATACGTTTTGGAAATTGTCAACGCTGAAAAATCTGGAATGTTTTATGTTTAAAAAAACAATTCCATTTCCTGCTTTTCTTGAAAGCTCAGAACTTCCGGCAGCACCGGGCCCATCCTCCCCGCCTGGCTCTTTCTAGATAAGACGTCAGGCTTCCTCCCAGTTCACTCACCAGTCCCTTCTTCCCCTTTTCATGTGCCCCCTTGGCCACTGGGCCTCTAGAATAGAAAGATCCCCTCCTCGCTACTAGAGATGGCTCAAGGGTATCGCTGCTCCTAGAGGATGTCTTTGCCCTGAGACCCTCAGACCCTCCTGAGGAATCAGACCGAGGGTCTTTCTGCCAGAAGCCAGTGTTTCTTTCTTCTCTGAACATGCAGGAGTTGTTAAACACCCAATCAGGAGGCCCAGGATATTCCGTTCCCATGAGAGAGTTTCTCCAACTTGTAACAGGAGGAGGAACAGAGTGGGCGGCGTTCTCATGGAGGCTTTCTGGCTTATGTTGCATGATGAGGCTGCCCTGTGAGTTGCTGTCCGAGGGCAGAGGAGCCTGCCTCTCTGAAGCCCAGATGAGAAGGGGAGAGTTCTGCCCGGAACGTCAGTCATTAGTCATTAAGTGAGCAGCCCAGTTCCCTCAAGAGGATAAATGGAGGCCAGGTCATACCCATGACCTCTGCTCACTCAGCTGAGATACAGGGGCATCTTCCTGAACCTTTGAGATATTCCAACACCTCAGGATGGGGAAACTCACCATCATAGAACTGAAAAACCATTTGATTGTTACTTAATACTGTCTTGAGTTGCAAATAACTAACTTATTAAAGGAATTGATTATAATTTTAATTTCTAAAAAGAGCTGGCAGAGAGAAGTAAGTCCTTCTTGACCTTTGCCCAAAACAGCCCCTAAAGGAATGAATGTCTCTGGAAGCTGCTGAGGGGCATAGATATAGTGGGAGAAGACTGGGTCGACCAGATGACTGAACTGCTCTGTGGCTGGTACTTAAGGATGCAAGGGGCAAGAGGTCAGCCCAGATACCGGTGTTCCCACTTCACCCAGGCCCTTCCTGCCCCACAGGTTGGCATCGTGGGGCGGACAGGAGCCGGGAAGTCATCCCTGACCCTGGGCTTGTTTCGTATCAAAGAGTCAGCCGAGGGAGAGATAATCATTGATGACGTCAACATCGCCAAGATCGGCCTGCACGACCTCCGCTTCAAGATCACCATCATCCCCCAGGTGGGTGGAGTCACACTGAAAGTGAGGAATGTGTATTTTCAGAACAGATGGACATTTGTTCCTGCTTTGTGGTTTTCATGACCTTTTACTGAAATTATGCTATGTTTCTTCATGGAATCTCCCCTTCGCACATCAATAACAGGGAGAATTAAGTAGGTTTCATTCATTCTTTCACTCCTGCCACCCACTGCTTAGGCAGTGTCCTAAGCATCTCACAGCATCCAGTTAAGACACTGGCTTCTCTGCTGGACAGGAATCTCTCACCTTCCCAAGAGCTAGGCGAGAATGATGAATTTTCTAGACTGATTCCTGTAGGTGGCCATTGCATAATATGTTGCCTCTTAGTGTTGTGTTGCCTTAAATTTCTTCTCAGATTTTAATTTGGAGGCAGGAGACGGAGGGGAATCCATGTACCTTGCAATTAGGAATTGCCCTGATCTGCATGCTGGTTCTCGCTTCCAGAAAGTTCCCAACACGTTTGTGTACTGAATGCTCTGGGAAATCTGACAAGAAAGAAATCTGTTTTATTTCCCTTAACTCAGAGTTTTCCCGATTTTCTCCCCCCATCTTTGACATCTTCAGAAGTAGTGATTCGGAGGAACTCCCAAACCCCATTTTGAACAATTCTAGCAAGAATATTCTACATCCCACCTATTTGCCCCACCCATGTCCGACCATGCCTCGAGCCTCACACGCTGTCTGCCGTCTTCCCTCCAAACAGGACCCCGTTTTGTTTTCGGGTTCCCTTCGCATGAACCTGGACCCCTTCAGCCAGTACTCGGATGAAGAGGTCTGGACGTCCCTGGAGCTTGCTCACCTGAAGGGCTTCGTGTCAGCCCTTCCTGACAAACTGAACCACGAGTGCGCAGAAGGCGGGGAGAACCTCAGGTAGGCGGAGTGATGCCCAGTGGGCCTCCACATCCCCTCTGTCGGGGCCTTGGTAGGTTTTTTCCGTTTGCATCGGGTTCAGACCTGGGCTTGAGTTCCAGCTCTGCCGCATGAACCATTTCTGTCCTAATCTCTTGGGCCTCAAGTTTCAGTATCTCAAACGGGTTCCACGCTGGGCTGATTTTTACCATGAGGTGTAACCAGGGTGATCCCAACAGTTCCTTTCTCACACCAGGCCCTTCAGTGGAGAGTGACGTTGTTACATTTTGGAAAGGCTTCTCTCTGTCAGTAAATAGCACTGCTCTGGGCCCTCCCTTCCCCGACCCAAGGCCCCAGCTACCTGGCCCTTCTCCCAGGCTCTACCCCGGATCCAGCAACTAGAGCGGTAATGCCTGGCACAGCAGGGATCCTCTGCTTCTCCCGCTGCATCCATCACCATGACAACCAAGCACCAGCCCTCAGGTGCGCTCAGCAAGAGCCAGGCCGCTCACACAAGGGGGCGGCCAGCCAGGTGGCTCTGCTGGTCTTGGCTCGCCCACGTGGGTGGGGGCCGCTGGCTGAAGGCGGATATTCTAGCTGACCTCCACTGGGGCTGTTAGGCTCTGCCCCATGTGTCCCTCCTTCCCCAGCAGACCAGCCCGGGCATGTCACAGTGATGGCAGAGGTGCGGCGTGAGCACACCGTCGTGTGCATCCCTGTTCCAAGCCTCTAGGTTTGCCAGCATCCCAGTGGCCAAAGCCAGGCGCAAGGTCGAGTCCAGAGTCCACTGAGAGAGGCCCTGCAGGAGGCAGTTTGCCTTCTGGGGCAAACTTTGCTTGGGGCCACTTTGTAATTGTTCTACTCGCTATACTGAACTGATCAGATATCTTGGCTATCACCTCCGAGCTCTGTGTTGAGAATGAATCTGAGGCTGCTTCTAACTCAACAGGAAGACCGTGCTGATCGATTAGTGATGGCCAAATGGGTGCGGATGTGACGGTGGACGTGCCCACCTGGTCTGAGCAGCAGACAGTGTCTCCTCTCCCTCCTCTCAGCTGTGGCCTGGGCTCAGCGTCAGGGGTGGTTTTGACACTCGTTTCCTGGTCTTTCTCTCCCGGTCAAGCGTCGGGCAGCGCCAGCTTGTGTGCCTGGCCCGGGCCCTGCTGAGGAAGACGAAGATCCTCGTGTTGGACGAGGCCACGGCAGCCGTGGACCTGGAAACGGACGACCTCATTCAGTCCACCATCCGGACGCAATTTGATGACTGTACCGTCCTCACCATCGCTCACCGGCTCAACACCATCATGGACTACACGAGGTGATGCCCTTGGCCCAGAAGGCCTCCAGGCCTCACGGTCCACCCCACCAACCCCGTTTACCCACTCATTCATTCATTCATGCAACACTGACCTCATACCTAGTGACAGCCCTGGTGTCTCTCTGTCCTGGTTAGTACCAGGCATTTTTGCCATCACTCAGTCAAAAGTTAACACATGTGTGGATGGCCAGCCACATTCCTGGCCCTGTTCCAGACACTGGGGACCGAGCCGGGAGCTGTCACACAAGGAGCCTGCCTAAGGGACCTTATGGATTAGTTGGGGGCTGGGTGCAGAAATAGACAATAAACACAGCAACAAATAAAAGCGAATTGTGCTGGGAGGGAAATACACAAGGCGGTAAGAGAGTACTGAAGGTGGCGTCACAGGACATTGACTAGAGCTGGGGCTGAGGACAGGCAGCCAGGTGGATGGCCACTGCAGCAGCCCTGGCAGAGGGTGTCAGGGGTCTGACCCGAAGCAGGGCCTTGCCCAGGTAGACTCCTGGAGCACGGGGTGCCAGCCCCTCCCCGACGCCTCACGTCCGCGTCCCTCCCTTGCAGGGTGATCGTCCTGGACAAAGGAGAGATCCGGGAGTGGGGTTCCCCCTCCGACCTCCTGCAGCGGAGAGGACTCTTTTACAGCATGGCCAAAGATGCTGGCTTGGTGTGAGCCCGGAGCGGGTGCAGCTGGTCAGACCTGCAGGGCCACCCTGCCAGCAGTCAGGGACGAGTCGGCATCCTTCGGAACCCAAGCCTCTCATAGACTGAAACCAAAAAAAGTGAAAACCCCCCAAACCAAAACATCCACAGAGCAGCCGCCCTCTGGCCCTTTTGCCTGGAACTGGCCGTGAGGAAACAGGAGAGACGCTGGGATGCAGCCCCCCCCCGCAACAATGCACACGCCCTCGGCTCTGTTACCCCCACCAGATGCACACACGTTCTCACGCCCCTGGGAGGGCATGTCTGTTCTCCCTGCTCTGTGGGGACATTCGGGCCACCAGACTTCCAGAGCAATCGGTTGCGTAAAATCTGCTAGTGACCAAATCCAGCCAACTGCCTCAGATCTCTCCAGCTGAAGTCTGTGGATTCCGCGCCTTGGGGAAGCTCGCTGGTCCCTGGCACCTCTCCGTCCTTGCCTGGCTCTCCCTAGATGCTTGTCTCCCCAGGGCTGCAGCTGGAGGTCAGGGGCCTGGTGAAGCCCATGCTCACCCTCAGGCAGTGTCCCGAGACCACCGACAGCCCTCTCACCAACCTTCTGGTCTACGAGGTGCTCAGCTGCTGGGAACCAGCCTTCCAGCCCTGCCTCCAACGGGACTTGCTGGCTGCACTCCGGGTGACCAGGCCTGGAGGTCCAGGCTGGGAGAGCCCTCTCAGTGCCAGCTTCCCCGCTTGGCTGCTCACCTCCTTACCCACCCCAGTCTCTGCCTTCCTCCCTCTTGTCTTTTTACCCATGGCTAGAATGGGTTTACGCCTCCAGGTGCCTGAGAATGAAAACCTGCTCATAGTTAATGAAGCGTTCTAAGCCAAGAGCGCTGGTCCCTCCGGGTGGGAGCAGCTGGTACTGAAAAGAGCCCCCGTGAGTCCCCTCCTCGTTTGTAGATTTCAGTTTCTCACCGGGGGCCACTGTTTCACTGTCAAGGCCGGCACGGTGGATGACTTGACTTACGGTTACTGAGTCTCTTTCTGAGACAAGAAAAGGACCTTTTCACAAGTGTCAGTGATTTTCTTTTTTTTTTTAAAGTACTGCTCCAGGGAGATGAACAGTCTCAAGACTTTAATTTCTTGGGAGGAAGTGTTAGGCCGAAGAGCAGCACCCCAGGGAATGGCCAGGTAGGTCCAGCATCTGGAGGTTAGGGGCTGTCTTCTCAGTCCTGTAGGTCCCTCAATTGGAGACCAAAGTGAGCCCCAAAAAGCAGAGAGAGGTTGCTATTCATGCTCGCTATGTGAATTACATTGCTGACTTCAAACCAGAGAAGCATCTTTCTCCTTTTAGGTGAAAATATATATTTATTTTTTGTAAGTTAAACCATTCTTTCACATTAGATAAACCAAGTGTTTCTTGGGGATCTTTTTGTAATGACTTAACACTGGAAACGTGAACATTTGCAAATAATTTGCAGTAAAAAAAAAAAAAATTATTTCTTTCTAAACGACTGTTCCATTTTCTTTCTATTGAGGATTCCCGCTCTCTCTCCAAGAGTCAGGATGGGGCACTTCTCGTCTGCTGCTGTCCTTTCTTCTTGGCAAGCGTGTTGTTTCTAGCGGGAGCTCTTGGGATTGGGAACCCAGAGGTTAAGAATCAGGTGGGGTTTGGTGGGGACTCAGCGAGGCATGGTGGACGGACTTGAGTCCTGCCCTCATCCTCTGCAGGCTGTGTGACCCTGGGCGAGTCACTCGGTCTTTGTGCCTCAGTTGCCTCATCTGTAAAATGGGGCTGATCATTTCTGCCTCCTGGGCTTGCTATGAAGATGAGCACTGCTGTGGGTGTTCTGTGCATGGCCCAGGTTGGATTCTAAGACACAGGCAAGGCAAGCATCACGTGTGGCAGGAATTCCCCTTGGGAGCTTCCCTGGTGGTCCTGTGGTTAAGAATCCAGTGGAAATCATTCCCCCCACCCCCGCACGACGGTGTCCCTCTCCCTCCAGGCTGCCTTGCCGGAGGGGCTGGGGGGTGGGGGTACAGATGCTCAAGGAAAAGCAGCTGTGAGGTTGTCACCCTTAGAATGAGAGGCACCTGGGAGAGCCTGGTCGGTTTTAGATGTGCGTGTGTTTGTCTCAGGGCCTGATGCTGAGTGTTAAGATCCTGGGTCAGATCCCACGTGGCCACAGGACCCGCATGTGCCTGTGGGGACGTTGTGGTTGAAGTTCACCCGCTTCATGAAGAGGGACAGGTGCAGCCTGAGGAAGGGGAGGAGGGGCCCTGCACACCTGCCCTTCAGGTGAGTGCCCTGGTGCCATGGAAGGAGAAGGGGGACCAAGCTTGGTTGTGCACCTGCTGCGTGTCAGGTCTGGACTCGGCGCTTTGCACAGCTGTCCCCTGGGAGGGGAACTGGGCTGGAGAGGAGCCCCAGGCTCACCCGCCTGCTCACCTCGCTGCTGTTCTTCCAAACTCAGGGTCTTCCCTCTTCTCCCCAGCGGTTGGCGTCCCCTGCTCTCTTCCCTGTTTGACAGTGGCAGCTCCGTGCGAGCAGGGCTGGCTGGCCCTTGCTGAACGCCCACCTCTAGAGCGGGGCATAGGGCACGTGCTCAGTGACCACGTTCTCTGAACCGGGCCTGAGCCCAGAGCAGAGTCACGGGGGCCCTAGAACTTGTGCTTCTGGAGTCACGGCCTCCCTGGTAGACTTGGGATCCTTGTATCCACCTGACCAAGTGGCTGTGAGGATGAACACTGATTGGGGTAAAGCACCCAGCATATGCCTAGCCCTTAGGATGCCTTCATACATGGTGATGCCATTCGTGCCTTCATGCATCTGTCTGTCCGTCCGTCCACCTGTCCATCTCTCCCTCCCTCCATCCATCCATCCAGTCGGTAAATGTTGACCCCTCCTGTATGCTGTGTACCGTGCTGGGGTCAGGGAAAGCACAGCCAACACAAACGCACCAATCTCCCATCTCGGCCCAAGAAGAAAAAGATCCCTCTCCCTCGGGGCAGGGGGTGGGGTGTCTGGAGTGGAATTTAGCTGTTATCCGTGAGCCGATGTTAGAGAGATGTGCAAGGAGTGGTGTGGCACAGTACTTCAGTCGTGGGCTCTGGAGCCAGCCTGCCTGGATTCAAATCTCTACTTAATGCTCTGTTTTGCTCACCTGTAAAAGGGGCCTCATGATACTACCTTCCTCAGCAAAGCATCCTAGGAAGGCACAGGGTGACATAACTTCCCTTTCCAGTTGTGAGGATTAACTGGCAACATGCATTTAGAACCTGGCTCTGTGCTGGCAGTGACCAGTGGGACTCGGGTGAGGTTGAAGGACCCACTGAGAGGCACTGACCAAGGGAGGTCTGTATGTGGCTTTCCCGGCTCTTCACCGTCTCTGCCTGCCAGCCAGGCGCTGCTGGCAGGACCCACGGCAGGGGGATTAATGGCCCGGGTGGCCGGTGGGCTGGTGTCCAAGAAGCCGTGGGGTGCGCCCGACAGCAGCCCTGTCAGCAGGCTTTCGGGGTGCTGGTTCCATGGCCCACACTCTGCTTCCTGGCAAAACACTTTCCTCCATGAAGGAGGCTCTTGTGGCCCTGGAACGACCCCAAGGGAGGGTGCCAACCACACAGCTGCTGCCCATGGGGGCTCTCCCGGGGTGGCCAGGCAGAGACACAAGCAGCACTGTGTCTGGTCCTTTCCTGCATGTCGCCGCATCTTGCAGTTGGATGGACACCCGCCTGAAATGACGTGGACTTTGGCATCAGGCCCAGGATAGATGCCCGCTCTGCCACTTCCCAGCTGGGTGGGGCTTGCCAGGTCATGTCCACTCCCCTAGCCTCAGTTTCTTCATCTGCAGAATGGGGCAAAATCACTAGTAATGACGACATTTGGCTGGCATGACCGGCAGGCAAGAGATGACAACACCCATCCCGTTTTGAAGTTGTCAGAATGAACTTCTGGTCACATCCTGAAAAGCGGGAGGTAGCAGCTGGGTTTAGATTACTCTGGGCTGAAAATCCCAGGTCAGGATGGTCGCCCCAAGCTGGGTGGGACACGGCAGGCTGTGTCCTGACAAGTAGGTGGGTGTCGACAGGCTCCTCTGACTCACTACCACAGTGCCCAGGTATCGGTGCATTGTTGATGGCGGGGATCGGTGACTCAGTGGGCAGAATCACAACTAGAGGAGAGGGTGCTAGTGGCTTCGAGTAGGTGGAGGCCAGGGATATCGCTGACCATCCTGCACAGGGGGCACAGGACCTCCCTGACCTTGGCCTTCCAACAGCATCTCCCCCCGGCACCTGGTAGGCAGAAGTGTGACCAGAAATGCCCTGGGTGTTCCAAGTGCTGTGGGGCAGAGCTCGGTCTCTGATAAACAAATGGATGAAACACTCCACATCCTGAGCAGATTCTCCCGGTGAGGCCCAGGAGACCTGGCTCCTCGCATCTCGGTTTTGGAGCCGAACTGCATGCTGGGTTTGTGCCTGGAGAGGGCCGTCCCTTGTGTGGGTTGTGGTTTGTGCATCTGTTCAGACAAGATACTCCCAGGAGCTCACGGATGAGGCTGGAGCAGTGGTTCTCAGTCCCGGCTACACATTGGAATCACATGGGCTGGACACCACACCAGTGATTATGGGGGCGGGAGGGAGGTGGGCGTGGTTGAGGGCTCCCATGTGGAGATGGAAGTGGGCAGCATCCCAACTGTGGCAGATGCAGGAAGTTGTATGGGTGATGCAATTGCATAGAAAGTAAACACGCACACAGTGAGTACAAGTAAAACTGGAAATCTGAACAGGATCTGTGGGTTGTACCAATGTCAGTTTCCTGCTTGTGATATTGAGCTATTGTTTTTTAAGACATTACTGTTGGTTTCATAGGTGAATTCTATCAAACATACCATACCTATCCTTCTCAAGCTCTTCCAAAGAACCGAAGAGGAGGGAACACTCTCAAAGATATTCTATGAAGCCACCAACACCCGGATACCAAAACCAGACAAAGACACCACCAAAAAAGAAAACCATGGGCCAACATCTTTGATGGATGTAGATGCAAAAATTCTCAACAGAATATAAATAAACTGAATCCAACCACACATAAAAAGATCATACAACACAACCAAGTGGGATTTATCCTAAATTCACAAGCATGGTTCAACATACATAACCAGTGTGATACACCATGTAAACAAAAGATTAAAAACCACATAATCACCTCAATAAATGCAGAAAAAGCATCTGACGAAATGCCATTCATGAGAAAAAGTCTTTATCAAAGTGGATACTGAGGGGACATATCTCAAGATAATAAAAGTCATTTATGACAAACCCACAGCTCAGAATACTTTGAAAGCCTCTCTGCTAAAGTCCAGAATAAGGCAAGGATGCCCACTCTTACTTCTGTTCAAGATAGTTCTGGGAGTCCTATTCACAGCAATCAGACAAGAAAAAGAAATGAATCCAAATAGGAAGGGAAGAGGTAAAATTGTCATTATATGCAGATGATATGCTACTATATATAGAAAACCCTAAAGATTCCGCACAAAACCTACTAGAACTGATAAATTCAGCAAGATAGCAGGATACAAGCTTAACGTAGAAATCTGTTGCATTTCTTTACACCAACAATGAAATGTCAGAAAGGGAAAGTAAAAAAAACGTTCAAAATTGCAACCCCGCAAATAAAATACTTAGGAATATACCTCACCAAGGAGGTAAAAGACATATTGCTGAGAACTCGAAGATATTAATAAAGGGAATTTGTGGTGCTGGAGAAGACTCTTGAGAGTCCCTTGGACTGCAAGGAGATCAAACCAGTCAATTCTAATTGGAAATCAATTCTGAATATTCATTGGAAGGACTGATGGTGAAGCTCCAAGACTTTGGCCACTTGATTCTAAGAGCCAACTTTTTAGAAAAGACCCTGATGTTGGGAAAGATTGGAGGCAAAAGAAGGGGGCAGCAGAGGATGAAATGGTTAGAAAGCATTACTGACTCAATGGACATGAATTTGAGCAAACTGGGACATAGTGAAGGACAGAGAAGCCTGGTGTGCTGCCTGGGGTTGCAAAGAGTCTGATACAACTGAGTGACTGAATAACAACAACAGAGATGGTTCAAAGAAATAGATACTCCATGCTCTTAAACTGGAAGAATTAATATTGTTAAAATAGTCATATTTTATGACTATTTTATGATATATATATATATAATATATAAATATATATATATATTATATATATATATAGCACAGGGAAACTATANTCCTTTGCTTGGAAAAACTATGTTTCATTTCTAACTAGTTAAATAATGGACTTAAATGTTGTCCCAACTTTTTGCTATAGACAAATCTGTAGTAATAACTGAGATACACATATCTTTATGTGCTTTTTTAGTTAGTAGGGTAAATTCATGTTGGCGAGGTGATCTGCAGAACGCTTTAACTCATATTTCTATCAGTAATAAATGAGCATGTTTTAAGTACATTTTAATCCCCAGTGTAAAAAATCTTCTTTACTGATTGCATTTTATAATTTTAGATTTTTCTGAAAATAACTATTGTTACAAATGAGTACCTGTTTAGCTTTAGTTGTAGTTTTTCCCCGTCCTTTCTGATTTACTGTAATCATTAATGGTAGATGTTGCAGGTTTTCTGGAGGGTATTGTTAGATACCAGTTCCTAGTCTGACATGACAGATGATAACTTGCAGTCACATTTTAAACATGCTTTGACTAGATGAAAACCATTTTTTAAAAAAATAGAGGGGAAGGAGGAGAGAGAGAGAAGTTTTGTTTTGTTTTGTTTTGTTTACATATTTAATAGTTTTTTCCTTCGGAAATATAGAAAGAATTAGGTCCTAGGCTCTACCTTCACCACCTATTGTGGAACCTTTATCAAGTCAATTTTTCTCCCTGGGTTTGCTAATCTATAAAATGAGGTAGGTGGGGTAGGTTTTTATTGCCAGGTTCATGATCAAGTAAATTTATGCATTTGGAAATATGTAGTACTATATGAACATAAGCTGGTTCTGCTATTATTTTAAAGATCTAAATTAAAAATGCCCTCATTTCATACTAAAATTTCTGATATTATACTAAGCTCACATTTATATATATTTATATACTAAACTCGTAATGAAAGATGATCAGTTTGTTTGTTGGTGGGCAAAAGTAATGCTTACAGTATAAACTGTTTCCAAATGCCTGTTTTTCAGAAGTTGATCTTTGATTTAATTGGATATAATGGACTTGCCTGGTGGCTCAGTAGTAAAGAACCTGCCTGCCAGGGAAAGGAGATGCAAGTTCGATCCCTGGGTTGGGAAAATCCTCTGGAGGAGGAAATGGCAACCCACTCCAGTATTCTTGGCTGGGAAATCCCTTGGATAGGGAAACCTGGCGGCTGTAGTCCAGGGGGTTGCAAAAGACTCAGACACGACTTAGTAACTGAGCGTGTGTGCATGCATGTGGGTGCAGGCCCGCACACACACTCTCTCTCTCCCTCTCTCCCTCCCCCGCACCAGTCTCTTGCCTGTAGATAGGCAAACCATTCCTGCTTCCCCTCCCCCAGTGCTAATCCAGGTATACCATCCATCAAGTCATGCTTCTTAAAACAGCCTAGTATGCCTTACATACCATGATTAGTGCTATCTTTGAGCACTGGGTGTTCTATTTTATGCCAGCTGTACGTATAAATGCTATCAGTCGTTTAACATTTGGCATCTTAATGAANACCATCCATCAAGTCATGCTTCTTAAAACAGCCTAGTATGCCTTACATACCATGATTAGTGCTATCTTTGAGCACTGGGTGTTCTATTTTATGCCAGCTGTACGTATAAATGCTATCAGTCGTTTAACATTTGGCATCTTAATGAACAGAACATATTTTAGACATTTTTCAGAGCATTACAGTGGTAACTGTTTACCAGTAAAAACTCAGTATGGTATTTATTCACATTTAGCACAGTTTGAGGAGTTTTACAAACTATACAGACCCCAGTTGCAATTCAGTCTATTTATTATTGCCAATATCTAATAACATCAGTGAAAGTGTGCCTTTTATTCTTAAGTAGAATAANTGCCCTCCTTCAGGGGAGCTTCCCAACCCAGGGATCAAACCCATGTCAATCATGTCTCCTGCACAGCCAGGTGGATTCTTTACCTAGTAGTGCCACCTGGGAATCCCCATAAAATGGGCATATTTATTGCTATTCTATAGGGTTCTTAGGAGGCATAGACTATAGCAAGGCTAAAAACAAATAATCCTGAGTATTGTGAAAATTATAATGGTGTTTGCTACTCTTTAAATTATTATTATTAGCCAGTATTAATTGTCAAGTAATATTCTTTCACTAATAGAGGTAGATACTCTCCTTTTTTCTTAATGAAAAGGGCAGCTCTATGCAGTGTGGAGACCTGTGCTGCCATACGCTATCACTGTGACCTTGAACAGGTCACTCCACTCTCTCGAGCCTTGACTTTCCCATCCATGAAATGGGGCTAATTAGAGCAGTGGACATGTGTTGAGTATTACGGTGTGTTGGACTCGGTATGAAGTCCTTATTGTGGAATGACCTCCTAGTACACCCAGAACTGTTAGGCTGCGGCTATGTTTCTCTTCTGCTCCAACAATGCTGCCATTATGTTTCAGTAAAACCAATCCCATGGACTACTGTAGCCTGCCAGGCTCCTCTGTCCATGGAATTCTCCAGGCAAGAATACTGAAGTGAGCTGCCATTTCCTTCTCCAGGGGATCTTCCCAATCCAGGGATCAAACTCAAGTTTCCCGCACACTGCAGGCAAATTCTTTACCATCTGAACCAGGGAAGCCTCCGACTATCATGTTACTATAAGGCTATTGCTGTGTTTCTGTAACGTTGCCATCATGTTACTATCATGCTGTTATTCATGGCCCCCTGTCATTCAGAGTGCCCTGCTGTGCCTACGCTAGGAAGCAGAGGAGCCAGGCTTTGACCTCATTCCAGACCCTGCCCTCTTAACTCTAACTGCCACCCAGGCTGTGACTCTGGTCTACAGCGGTGGGGGCCCTGAAGCCGGCGGCAGGTGTCAACCGGGTCCACCGTCCTGCGCTGCGAAGCTCGGATGGGACCTGCTGCCCCCGCCCCACCTCCCGCCGGTCACCTCCTTGGGCGTCTGGGCGTAGTCCTTCAATCGCTCCACCGACACAATGCTGCTCTCCAGGTCTGTCCAGCTGCGAACGGCCCACTGCAGCGTCTGGGTCACCTGGTGCAAGAACACCCCCCAAGACAGCTTCAGCAAGACCACCCCGTAGGTGAGGCAGGCGCTGGGAGGTGGGATCTGGGGCAGACGAGGGGGCAGGGTTTGACGGTAGCCACAAGGACCCCTCTTTCCCTTTAGTCAAACTGGAGTATGCGGACCAGAAACGAGCCCTCAGACATCAGCTTGTCCAATCCTTCTTGAAGCAGGTAGGGAGACAGGACCAGAGAGGGCGCATAGCCCTCCCAAGGACACCAGGGCCCAGGCCCGCTGACTTCCATTCAGAGAAGACTCCCTCCACTGATTTCCATCACACTGGGAACCTCACCGAGCTCCTCACCAGGGCCCACCTGCCCTGTCTGCTCCAGCCCTGACCCCAGCCCTCCCAACCTCTCCCTCTAAGCTTGCCCTCACTCTCCAGCCACATCACCTTCTATGCTGTTCCTCTAACAGCAATCGCACCTCTCCCCCCATGTCAGGGCCTTTCCTCCTGCTGATGCCACACCAGGACCACTCTCCACTTCCCTTCCCCATCATCCCACTCGAGAGTCGTAGATCTCGGGCCCCCTCCTCAGAGATGCCTCTGGACCATGGGCTAGAAAAGCATCCTTCCGTCAGTCAGGCTCCCTCCTCTTACTTGCTGCATCCTTAAGCTTAGTTGCCTCAACTATAGAAAGAGGGCAATAACAGTACCCCTGATGGGGCTGTAGGCAGGACTGAATGAGCTAGTGTTTATAAAGCTCTTAGAACAATGTCTCATTCACAGTGAATGCTACTTGCATATTCAAGAGTGTGTTTATATACATGTTTTTTTTTTTCTTCCCTTAGAAGTGAAAAAAGTGAAACTGTTAGTTGCTCAGCGGTGTCTAACTCTTTGTGATTCACAGACTGGAACCCGCCAGGCTCCTCTGTCCATGGGATTCTACAGGAAAGAATACTGGCCTGGGTTGCCATTCCCTTCTCCAGGGGATCTTCCTGACCCGGGGGTCAAACCCAGGTCTCCTGCATTGCAGGCAGATTCTTTACTGTCTGAGCCCACCAGGGAAGCCATCCTTTACAGATGTCATAACCTGACACTAGATATTGTTATTAAGAGTTAACAAAACATTAACAACATGCTGGAAATGGACTCTATATATGTTATCTCAATGAATCTTTA
The DNA here is from genome assembly GCA_006410875.1 of Neotragus pygmaeus. Taxonomy (NCBI): domain Eukaryota; kingdom Metazoa; phylum Chordata; class Mammalia; order Artiodactyla; family Bovidae; genus Neotragus; species Neotragus pygmaeus. Next base: position 2,923,530 of record SJYV01003368.1, read on the forward strand.
CAACAGCTGGAAGGAAGGGGTTACTGCCCATTTTTCAGAGGAGCACACTGAGGCTCCGGGAGGGAAGAAGAGTCTTGCCCGAGGTCCAGCCTAGGCTCTTGCAGAGCCGTGTTTTCCTTACTGGCTGCTAGGCTGGACTCGGATCCTTGAAGGCCCCCCTGTCAGGGGTCTGTGTCCACTCTTCCCACCGCCCGGAGCCCAGCGTGGGGGGTGTCTGGAGTACCTGGAGGGCGGCAGAGACGGAGAAGCCCACGAGGCCGGGGCTGAGGTGGGCCTTGCTCAGCACCGCGCACAGGGCGGCCACGAACACCAGCCCGTTCCCCGCCAGCTCCAGGTTGGCAGCGAGCCACCTGCGAAGGGACAGGTGAGAGTGGGGTCAGTGTGGGCCTCTCGTGGGACACCTGTTTCCCTGGGTACAAGGGCTGTGCCAGCTCGAGTGCCCGCAGGGTCCTGGCTACAGTCTCCTTCACACCCAGGCCCTGCCCAAGTTCGGAGGGTGGGGGAAGCCCAGGTTGCCTCGTCTCGCCTGCACCCAGCTCAGGACCCAGCACATAGTAGGTGCTCAAGTAAGCTCTGCTTTCTGTCCCTGGGCTGTGGCAAGCCACATCCCCTGTGTTCCCCCTGCCTGAACCCCACCTCCATCTTCACCTTACCAACATCCTGCCCTCACACAAGTCAGCTCAGATATTACCTCCTCGGAGAGCCCTTCAGACCACTCCTTCCTTCTATCCCTCTCGAAAACTAAAATCTGTCCTTGACTGTCGGCCACCATCAGCAGATCATGAGCTCCATGAGGGCAGCAACTCCGTCTCGTTCACGGCTCTGTCCCCACCCAGAACCCAGCACAGGATGTGGCACGTTGTGGGTGCTCAACAAGTATATATCGAGTGGCTAAAGAAATACACGCCCCTTTTATTGCATTCCTGCTCCACCATTCATTTGTTTATTCATTCATTCAGCAGATGTGTATTAGGCACTTACTGTGTGCCACATAAGCAGGAGATGCTGGGGACGAGATAAAAAACCCTGTCTTCAGGGAGCTCTGGGTTTCACTGCACATAACACCTAGTCCTCCTAACAACACCATGGTGGGGAGACTCTTGTCCCCAATGGACAGATGAGGACACAGGGGCTCAGAGGGTCCAAGTCCACACACATAATAAACACAGCGATTTGAAGCCACATCTGCCTGATTGAGGGTCTGCCACTTCCTAGACGGCTGACCTTGAGGGAGTCCCTTCACTTCTTTCCTCCCTAGCTTACCCATCTGTGGGATGAAATAATATCTGGCTTATTACAGTTGAGAGGGTTAAATGAGATACACCCGCCATATATGGTGCAGAAATCATTGACCTCTGGACAAAGTAGGTGCTTCCTAAATGTTTGTAAGGTTCCTCCTCCCTAGGTTAGGACCCCAGGAAGGGGCCAGGGCAGGTCCCCCAGAAGGCAGATGGAGTTGAGACACTACGCACAGCTACAGAGCTTCACAGCCCCAGCTGGCTGGGGACCTGGGCAGAAAAGAGGAACTGACATTTACTGAATTCACATCTGCTATGTGCTTGCCATTCCCCACACTCTGGCATCACACTGCCTGGATTCAAATCCTGATTCCACCATATATTTGCTGTGTGGCTCTGGGAAAGTTCCTAAATCTCTCTGTGCCTAAGAGTCATCCTCTGTAAAAGGGCAGTCTTCCTCTGCCTGGTGGCGTTGCTAAAAGGATTAAATCAATTAACCCACAGAAGATGCTCAGGACTGTGCTGGGTATGTGGTGAGCACATTACAAGTATTAGCTATGAATATATTTGTTTAATCTCAACAGCCGCTCCACGAGTGCAAACCCACTTTGACGAATAAGGCTCAGAGAGGTTATGTGACTTGCCCAAGATCACCCAGCTAGCAAGTTGGAGAGCTGGGATTTGCACCCGTGTCTGCCTGTGTTCTTATTCTTGCTTAGTACTGAAAGAAGGCTGAGGATGTTTATGTAGCTCCTTTGTCATCAAGGCAACAGAGGGTTCTTTCCTTTTTCTGACATCTGTACCTCCTGCCCACCTGCTGTTGGGGAACCCCCAGGCCAATCTGCATCTGCTCATAGTGTGAGTCGTGTACACCCCTGGGATCTCGGCTCTGTTTACCCTCGACTCGCGGTGTGACCCTGGGCAGGCCACTTGACCTCTCTGGCCACACAGTATGACATTCTCTCATTCTCAGGGGACACAGATGGATTACAGGGGCTTCTCTGACCCCTTCCTACCTGTCAGCCACCAGCCGCGGGAAACTGACTCTCTGGCTTTCATCCACGTGGGCGTCATTCTGAGCCACAAAGGGGCCCTGGACCCGGAAGGCCCTGACCACTGGCCCGCCCTGGAATGTCTCGGCCACGTGAGAACACACATGCGAGTATCTGGCTGACTCCAGGCGTCTGAGCTGGCATGAGCTGGCCACGTATAGGCTCTGAAGCGGGATGGCAGAGAAGTCACAAACACAGAGAGTCTGAGAAGCAGAGGGAGTTGCCGCCAGCTAGCTGTGTGACCTTGGGTCAGTTGCCTCTCCTCTCTGGGCTCCAATGTCCTTGCAGAATCAGAGTTCCATGGGTCATTTAAAAAATCACCCGGGAAGCTTCAAAAACTCCCGGTGCCTCACCCCAGAACTATTAAGTTGTAATTTCTGGCATCATCAGCATGGCTTTGGAATTTTAAAAAAGCCTTCAAAAAGTGACTCTCAAGCACAGCCAGGGTGGGGAAACCACTCATCTGTTGTACACGTCTCATTCTCAGCTGCAAGGCCAACTGCTTCACGCAGGGCCAGTCATCGCGGGAACAAAGCCACAATGGGCAGGGAAGGCAGCTGGACAAGTCAAGTGCATTCACTTAGCTCGAGGATTACATGTCGGGTGCTGGGAACACGGTGATGCACGCAATGTATGTTGTTAACTGCTTTGACATTGGACGTGTTGTATAGCTGGCAGGTGGGGAGGAACCTGCCTTTGTTATCACTGGGCTGCATGCCAGACTCTTTCCAAATACAGCTGACTCTTGAACAACATGGGTCTGAACTGCATGAGTTCACTTATTTGAGGATTTTTAGTACATCTCGATAGTAAATACTACACTACAACATGATCCATGCTTGGCTGAATCTGTGGATATGAAGGAACTGTGTATACAGAGGAGGGACTGTAACCAGGAAGCACATTTTCAAAAGCAAGGCGGGNTGAGGATTTTTAGTACATCTCGATAGTAAATACTACACTACAACATGATCCATGCTTGGCTGAATCTGTGGATATGAAGGAACTGTGTATACAGAGGAGGGACTGTAACCAGGAAGCACATTTTCAAAAGCAAGGCGGGTATGGCAAACCCAATAGAGTATTGTAAAGTTAAATTTAAAAATAAATAAATAAATAAATTTAATAAAAAAAAACAAAAAAACAAAAGCAAGGCGGGTTGGTGCCTCTAATCTCCATGTTGTTCAAGGGTGAACTGTAGTATTCGGTCATGGTGAGGTGGGCATTTGGAGGTGGGCAGTGATGTGTATATAGAAGCAGTAAGCATCATTCACAGCAGATACGTAAGAACACCAGGGACTCAGAGGGATTGAGAAGTGGTCCAAGCCTCTACAGCACACAAGTGCCAGGCCCTGGATTCAAATCCATCTCTGCCCAACTCCAAAGCTTCAGACAGAGAAAGCAGTTCCTCCCCCAGCTCCAGAGGGCATAGAAGAGACTTGGGATGGTTGTGAAGGGGAGTGATACCATGGACGTTGTCTGGCTATCATGTTATTTTTTTCCTACTTCTGATTTTTGTCTGGCTACCAAGGTTTTTTCTACTTCTGATTTCCTTGAGGGGATGGGAGGTTAGCTGTCAATAATATCTGATCAAGGAGGTAGTCACATGACACAGCCCTGCCAGGCAAAGTAAACTATTCCTTTGGCCACAGTGATGAGTTCAGGATGAACATATGCCCCATGAAGGGCCAGTCTGAATCTTCCCTGGAACTGATGTATGATTGCCGAGCTGGAGAAAGGTTGCTTGTGCTGGGGTTGCTGAGATGGGAGGCTGTAAGTACAGGGTTGCCACTGGGCCATCAGACCTGCCCTCTGGAGAAGGTGTGTGTGCAAAATTAGGCCAAGCAGAGCTGAATAAGTGATTCTTATATATTTGCATGGATTGGAATTATCTGGAAGGTTCTTTAAAATCCAGATTTCTGGGCTCCACCTCCATAGTATCTGAATCAGGGGGTCTTGGATGGGGCCTGAGAAGTGCATTTCTAACTAGTTCCCAGGTGAAACCGATGCTGCTGTTCTGATAACACACTCTGAGATCCACTAAGGGGTGATATGGAGTGACAGCACCCTGATAACAGCTGATCCCCTACACCCTGGAAGCATAAGTCATTGAATTCGGTTCTTGTGCTTAAGGTAATTTCAGTTGGTCTCTGGTTTTAACCACTGAAAGAGTCTAGCCTAATACAACAGTCTTCAAGAGCTTGCAATGCCTTCTTGGTTTCCAGATCACTGGAGAACAGGAAGCTGATTTTAGCAGCAGCCTGATAAATTGTTAAGTCATTAAGAACTCTGATGTGAACATTTGAAAGACAGAGATAAGAATAAGTGTTAGACTGTGGTGTCTCTGTCTCTGAGAATTCTTCTAGGGGTGGCCCCTAGGTGTCCAGCTGCGTGGAACCTCTTACACTGAGTCCTGTCCAGAGACAGGGGACTGGAGGAGCTGACCTTGGATGACCCCAGGAGCCTCCTTGAGCTCCCCTTACCTGAAACCCAGCATAGAGGAGGAGCAGCGGCAGGATGGCCACGAGAGCCAGTGGGGTGGCCACTGTCACCACCAGCCCAACCTCCAGGAGTCCGAAGGCATGCATCAGCAGAGACCGGAGTTTGTCTGGGATGTCCACATCTACTATGTCTGTCTCCTTGGAGAAGCGGTTCAGCAGGTTCCCAATGGGCGTCCGCTCGAAGAAGCCAATAGGAGACCGGGCCACATCCCACAGCAGCCCCCGGAAGAGCAGGCTCGATGCTCGGATCCCACCGAGGAGCCCTGTGGCCATGGAGGCAAACAGCCCGATTGCTGCGGACAGAGACATCAGGGCATCAGGGCTGGAGACCCCATCACCCCATGGTGGCTATCTTATGATCTGACCACCCTGATTATCCCCTGATGGAACCACCATGTAGAGAGTTGAATAGTGTCCCCCCTCCAAATTCATGTCTACTAGGAATCTCAAAAAGTGACCTTATTTGGAAATAGTGTCTCTGAAGATATTTTTAGTGAATGAGCTTGAGACAAAATTATCCTGGATTTAGGGCAGGGTCTAAATCCAATGAGGATAAGGCAATGGCACCCCACTTCAGCACTCTTGCCTGGAAAATTCCATGGGTGGAGGAGCCTGGTGGGCTGCAGTCCATGGGGTTGCTGAGAGTCGGACACGACTGAGCGACTTCACTTTCACTTTTCACTTTCATGCATTGGAGAAGGAAGTGGCAACCCACTCCAGTGTTCTTGCCTGGAGAATCCCAGGGATGGGGGAGCCTCATGGGCTGCCGTCTATGGGGTCGCACAGAGTCAGACATGACTGAAGCAACTTAGCAGCAGCAGCTAAATCCAACGACTGGTGCCATTGGATGAGAAGAGAAGATGCTGTGAACGTGGAGTCAGGGATGCACCACAAGCCCAGGTACGCCAAGGATGGCCGGCGACTGGCAGAAGCTAGGCGAAACGCATGGACAGTCTCTCCTTCAGAGCCTCCAAGAGGGACCGATTTTTGCTGACGCCCCGACTTTGGACTTCTGGCTTCAGAATTCCGAGAGAATAAAATTTCTGTTGTTCTAAGCTACCAAGCTTGTGGTAATCAGTTTTATGGCAGCCCTTGTTGTTTAGTCGCTTAGTAGTGTCTGACTCTTTTGCGACCTCATGGACCGTAGGCTGCCAGGCTTCTCTGTCCATGGGATTGTTCAGGCAAGAATACTGGAGTGAGTTGCCCTTTCCTCCTCCAGGGGATCTTCCTGACCCAGGGATCGAGCCCGTGTCTCTTGCATTGGTAGGTGGATTCTTTACCATTAGTGCCACCTTGGGAAGCCCATGGCAGCCTTAGGAAACCAATATACCCGCTTCCTCCCAGAGCCCACCCTTGTGCTTGGAATGGAGCTAACTTCACTCTCTGTTTCTAGAGTAGGGAGAATTTCATCCCTGGACAATCCAAACCTCTGCAGTTAGTTCAGGGGTGAACACATGACCCAAGTCAGGCCAATAAGAGTGAGACCTGGGACTTTGCTGGGACTTTTGGGAAGAGGTGCTCACTTTTTTGAGGTGGCCAGACTGGAGCTGTGAGATACTATCTTACCACCAAAGCAGGTTGCCTGCCTGCACAGGAAGCTATCACAGAGGAAGAAAATGAAGCTAATCTTCCAGCATGTGTTGAACCTCTGGATCCAGCCATACCTGAAGCTAGTTACCTATGGATTCCAGTCACATAAGCCAATACATTCTCTTGTTGCTTAAACTAGGTTGAGACATATAGTTTTATATAGTTAGTGCATTATACCTATATGGTTTGTAGCTATATTAATTCCAAATAGAGCAGACTTTATATAAAGAGGGCATTATATAATGATAAACGTGTCAGTTCTCAGGAAGACAGAACAATCTTTAATGTATACTGCCTAACAAAGGGCATCAGAATATGTGAGGCAAACACTGGTAGAACTGCAAGGAGAAACAGATGCATCCATTATCATGGTTGGAGACCTCAACTCCTCTCTATAAGAAAAGGACAGATGCAGTGGGCAGAAAATCAGTAAGGACAGAGATGGACTCAACACCACCATCAGTCAACTGGATACAATGACCATCAACAGATCACTTCATCCAATGGCAGCAGAACACAAATCCCTAAGTTCATACGAAACACTCACTAAGACAGACTACCTTCTGGGCCACAGAATACACCGTCACAAATTTAAAAGAGGAGAAATTTTACAACGTCCTCAGACTGCAGTGGAATTACACAGAAACAACAAATACTTGGAAAATCCCCAAATACTTGAAGATTTAAACAACACATTTCTAAGTAACACACGGGTCAAAGAAGAAACCTCATGAGACGTTTTAACATATTTTAAACTAAATGAAAATAAAGACACGGCATCAAATTGGGAGGATGTAGTGAAAACAGTACTTAAAATAAATGTGTAGCACTGAATGGGGGCTTCCCAGGTGGTGTGAGTGCTAAGGAACCCTCCTGCCAATGCAGAAGACATAAGAGATGCAGGTTTGATCCTGGATGAGAAGATCCCTTGGAGGAAGGCATGGCTACCACTCCAGTATTCTGGCCTGGAGAGTCCCATGGACAGAGGAACCTGGGGGCTCCAGCCCATAGGGTGCACAGAGTCAGACTGAAGCAACTTAGTGAGAGACTGATAGTACCGAATAAGTATATATTAGAAAAAAAGGAAGCTCTAAAATTCACCATCTGAGCTTTCACCTTAGGAAACTGGAAAGAAGAGAAAACTGAATCCAAAATGAGCAGAAGAAAGTAAACAATAAAAAGCATGGTAGAAATCAATGAAATGGAAAACAGAAAATCATAAAGAAAATTAATGAAAACAAAGCCAAGTTCTTTGAAAAGATAAAAAGTTTTTAAAAAGATAAAAAAGATAAGCTTATAGCCAGACTAAGAAAAAAGAAAGAGGAGACAAATTACTAATATCTGAACTTTTAAATAAAAGGATGTCATTACAGATCTCATGGATATTAAAAGTATAATAAATGAATACTATGAATAACTCTATGCCTATAGATTTGACAACCTAGGAGAAATGGACCAATTCCTTGATAGATACAATCTACCTAGACTTATGCAAGAAGAAATAATCCCAGTAGGCCTATTCAGAAACTATTAGAGAAACTGAATTGATAATAGCTTTCCAAAACAGAAAGTGCCAGGCTCAGGTGAGTTCCTCATTGAGTTCTAACAAATATTTAGGGAGAAGTTATATTAATCTCTACAATCTTTTTCAGATTCTCTAGAATTTCTTTCAGAGGATTGAAGCAGTGGGAATATTTCCTAACTTATTCTATGAGGTCAGCATTCCCTAAAGCCAGAATCAGACAAACATTACAAGAAAACTACATAGACCAATGTCTCTAAAGAACGGACATGTAAAAATCCTCAAAAAAATAACAAGTGAAATCTAACAATGTATGAAATGAATTATACATCATGACCAACTGGAATTTATCCCAGATGTGCAGAGCTGCTTCAACATTTGAAAAATCAATTAATATAATCTACTACAGAACAGTTCCCTGGTGGCTCAGAGGTTAAAGTGTCTGCCTGGAATGCAGGAGAACCTGGTTCGATCCCTGGGTTGGGAAGATCCCCTGGAGAAGGAAATGGCAACCCACTCCAGTACTCTTGCCTGGAGAATCCCATGGAGGGAGGAACCTGGTAGGCTACAGTCCATGGGGTCGCAAAGAGTTGGACACGACTGAGAGACTTCACTTTCACTTTCACTACAGAACAGACTAAAGAAAAATCACATGATCATATCAATAGATGCAGAAAAAGATTATAAAATCCAGCACTTGTTCATGACAAAAAAAACCCAACCCCCCCAAACAACAAAAACCTCTCTCAATAACATATGACTACATTAAACTAAAAAGTTTTTGCACAGTGAAGTTAATTATCAACAAAATGAAAAATTAGCCTACTGAATGTGAGAAGTTACTTGCAAATGATATTTCTGATAAGGAGTTCATATCCAAAATATACTAAGAACTCATCCAACTCAATGTCAAAAAACCAAACAACCCAATTAAAAAATGCACAGAGAATCTGAATGGACATTTTTTCAAATACTACATACAGATGGTCAATGGGTGCTTAAAAAGATGCTCACTATCACTAGTGATCAGGGAAATGTAAATCAAACCACAATGAGGTATCATCTCACACCTGTCAGAATGTCAGCTATTCTCAAAAAGACAACAAAACAAGTGTTGGTGAGGATGTGGAGAAAAGAGAACACTTGTGCGCTGTAGAGGGGAATGTAAACTGATGTGGCCACTATGGAAAACTGTATGGGGACTCCTCAAAAAATTAAAAGTAGAACTTCCATACAATCCAGCAGGTCCACGTCTAGATATTTATTCCCCCAAAATGAAAACACTACTTTGAAAAGATAGAAGCACCGCTATGCTCATTGCAGTATTATTTACAAAAGCTAAGATATGGAAGAAACATAAGTGCCCATTGATAGATGAATGGATATATAAGAGGTAGTATATATACAACAGAATATGAGTCAGCCAAAAAGAAAACTCCTGCCATTTGGGACAACATGGATGGACCTAGAAGGCATTACGCTAAATGACATGACAGAGAAACACAAATCCTGTGTAATTTGACTTATATGTGGAATTGAAAGAACAAAACAAATAAACAAACATAACTAAACAGAGTCACACATACAGAGAGAAAAACAGGAGGTTGCTATAGGGGAGGGGAGAGGAGGGAGGAGAGAAATAGGTCAGAGAGGTTAAAAGGGACAAATTTCCCTTTACGATATAAATGGGTCAAGAGGTATGGAATATATAACGTGAGGTAATATTGTCAATAAGTATATAATATCTTTTTATGGTGACAGAGCATAACTAAGACTTCCTGTGGTCATCATTTTGAAATGTAGACAAATATCAAATTACTGTGGAATTTAACAGGAAACTGGCATGAGACCAACAGTCAACCAGTACCGTAAGGGAAAGCTGAAAACTTTGGAGAGGAACTAACACAGCGTTGTATGTATCACACTTCAAAAATAAGCACGCTCATATCAGATTTCTGGTCACCAGAGGTGAGGTGTGGGGGGAAGGAGAACTGGATAAGTGTGGTCAGGAGGTACAAACTTCTAGCTATTATTACTACTGTTATTATTATTATTACCAGTAAATACTAGGGATGTAATGTGCAACATGATAAATATAATTAACACTGAAAGTGAAAGTGTTAGTCAGTCGTGTCCAACTCTTTGCAACCCCATGGACCACAGCCCGCCAGGCTCCTCTGTCCACGGGATTCTCCAGGCAAGCATACTGGAGCGGGTTGCCATTCCTTTCTCCAGGGGATCTTCCAGACCCAGGGATCGAACCTGAGTCTCCTGCATTTCAGGCATATTCTTTACCATCTGAGCCACCCAGACGCCCTAATTAACACTGATGTATGTTGCATATGAAAGCTAAGAGAGTAACTCCTAAGAGTTCTCATCACAAGGAAAAATTGTTTAATATTTGTTTAACATTTTGTATCTCATACAGAGATGACAGATGTTCACCAAACTTATTGTGGTAATCAGTTCATGATGTAAGTCAAATCACAGTGCTGTGTGTCAACTACATCAATAAGTGTGGAAGAAAAATATGGTATAGAACTCAGAAAAAATAAAAAAGAACGTGTGGTATTGGTGAAAGCATAATCAGATCAACGTAACAGAGGTGAACGTGTAGAGTGCAGATAATTGTAGGCAGTGAAACTATTCCGTAGGACACTCTAATGGTGGACATGTGTCATTATACATTTGTCTAAGCCTATGGGATGTACAACTCTCAGAGTGAACCCTGATGAAAACTGGGGACTCCAGGGGACTTCCCTCCTGGTCCAATGGCTAAGACTCCGCACTCCCAATGCAGGTGGCCCAGGGTGGATCCCTGGTCTGGGAACTAGATCCCACATGCCGCAACTAAAGATCCTACATACTGAGACGAGAATCAAAGATCCCATGTGCCTCAACTGAGGCAAAGCACAGCCACCGCACCCCCCCACCCCTCCAAAAAAAAAGAAGACTGTTAAAAAAAACAACAACTGTGGACTTCAGGTAGCTAGGATATAGGTTCATTATCTGTGACAAACGCACCACTAGAGGGGATGTTGATAATGACCTAGGCTATATTTATGTGGAGGTGGGGGGTATATTTCTATACCTGCTGCTCAATTTTGCTGTGAACCCCCCAAATAAAGCTATTTTAAAAAGAGAAGCTGGGGCCAATGACGGTGGGGAAGTGGTTCAGGATCCACCTCCTCTGGGGGTTGGGAGGGGGGCAGCGGCAGCCACGTAGGGGTGCTGGAAGCCAGCAGCAGCCAGACTTTGGAGTGGTCCTCTGCCTGGGGGAGGGACAGAGGCCAGCTGACCAGCTGCCCCACCTAAGTGCTCAGGTGCCCCCAAACCTGAGGGCCAACATTCTGCCTTTGCCATTGAGGCTGGGAGAGACTCTAAGGGGTCTGTAAAAGTAGGGACTTCCCCAGCCCCAGCTTAAGGATGCAGGTCTGTGTTTGCACCCAGGACCGTTGCACAGATGCTCAGGAAAGAGAGGGTGAGCCCGGGTGTGTAGGTGAGGCAGCCCCGAGGAACTCTTGGGTGCAGCTGGAGGATGGAGAGGGGTACCTTGGAGACAGCCCAGGAGCCCGAAGACCCAGCCCCGCAGGGCCGCGTGAGTTTGCCGCCCGTCCACGGTGGGGTCGTCTGCCCACAGGCTCAGCCAGTAGCCACGGCAGAAGGAGGCCACTTGCTGGCAGAGGAAGAGGAAAAGGGCATAGAGGCAGAGCGGGGTGCCCACTGCTCGTAGGTAGCTCAGGTACATGGTAGCCTTCACCTGTAGCACACATAGGAGAGATGCGGGCAGAGTGATGTCCCAGGGGGAGACAGGAAGGGCCAGGCGCTCCCAAAACACGCCAACAGGCTGATGGAACCACCATGCAGTACCTCCCGCCTGGAGCACCACCTCCCCCCAGGCCCGCCCGGTCTCAGGACCCCCTTCCTCTGTGGCTCCCAGGTGGCCAGGGGGAGCCTTCACGGGACAGGCGGTGGCATTTTCTGGGTTGGGAGTGGTTATTTGAACACCTACTACAGACAGGCATGTGTCTCCATCCTCATATTTCCCCCTTGAGAGATGGTAAACTGAGGCACAGAGTGGGTCAGTCATTTATTTAAGGTCTAGTTCCTACAAATATGAAATTCTGCATGCAGCTGCACCCAGAATGAACTTGTTCAAACATCCACCTGACCCCGCACTGCTGTTGCTGACCTGCCCTTGACTTTCTCTTGCTCTCAGAAGAAATTCCGAACCTCGGTACACCCTCTGACCTCACCCGCCCTCTATGCACTATCTGCCGGTCTCATGGGATCCTTCTCTGGCTTCTTCTCACTTCAAGGCCTTGACCTCTGCTGTTCCCTCTGCCCGCAATGCTCTTCCCTGCTCTTTCCATGGTTCCTTCACCTCCTTCAGGGATGTCAAATGTCACTCTTCAGAGCATCCTATCCAAGCAGGCCCCTGACTCTTGGTTGACCCCTATCTCATCACTTTTCTTTATTTTCTTTACAGCATCTATTATTACCTGATATCACCTTTCTTATAAGCCTAATTGTTTCCTAACCCCACCACCACTGGCCTGCAGTCTCCACCAAGGCAGAAACGTGGTCTGGCACACAGTGGGAGTTCTGAAAATGTTTGCTGGGTGGATGAGTAGGTGGATGGTTGAGTGGATGAATGGGTGAGTGAACAGGTAGATGGGTGGATGGAAGAGTAAACGAGTGAGTCTGTAAGAGGCTGAGTGGAGAGACAGATGGTAGCACGGATGGATGGGTGGATGACTGGGTGAGTGAAGAGTCGGATGGCTGGGTGAGACGGATAGAAGCCTGAGTAGATGGGTGGGTAGAAAGGAAAATGGATGGATGAATGAATGAATAGGTAGGAGTGGATGGGTGGACAAAGCAGCATAGGAAAGAAGAAATACTGTAAACTTCAGATTCAGACTGTCCTAAGTTTGAGTCCTGAGCGGTCACTTGCTAGCTGTGAGAACACAGACAAATCTCTAAACTCCTTCAGGACTCAGTTTCTTCATCCCTACAATGGAGCTATCATCGTCGGAGTTTATGGTGGTTGTGAACATTAAGAAGTATGAAGTGTCTGGAATCTTACCTGGCACATAGTAGGCGGTCAATAAAGGTGAGTCGTGCCCCCCAGCCTCTTCCCGCACCCAGTGCTGTGTGTGCTGGGAGGTCCCGAGCCCCGGGGGCAGCAGCAGCCGTGGATGTGGGGGGAGGGGAGCACAGATGGTTACCCTGCCATACTGCGTGCGGTCCTTTCCTTCCGGCTGTCCTGGCCCCTCAGGATCATCCAGGGGAAGCCCTCTCTGGGCCTCTGAGGCAGCGTTGTCCTTCTCAGGCACTAACTTCACGAACCTGTCATTTAGAGCAAATGAGGACAAATCAGCGTCTCTCCTCATGGGGTGTATGGCAGTCACTGAGCCACTCACTCACTTATTCATTCAACTAACACTGTGAGTACCAGTTAGGTGCCACACTCCCATTCTCCATCTGCAGTGCCAGCTAGATGCCACCTATTACCCCAGAGTCGGTCAAGCCTGCCATCTCACTGAAGGAGCGTCTCGGCTTTCATTTCGGCCTGAGCATTGCTGCAATCATTTTGCACTTGCTGTTTACTCTCAGATTTGTCAGTCCAGGTTTTCAGGAAGTCTGCTGAACACTCTCGGATTGTTCCCATTAACTGTGGCTGAGTAGGCAGATGACCTTAAGTATGAATTGCCATTTACCGTGAAACCATGGGCAGTTGACTAATCTCTCCGATGCCTCAGTTTCCTCAGATGTAAAATGGGGATGATCTATGTCTGTCTGACTATCAATCATCTATCAACCAATCATCTACCCATCAATCTGTTTATTCATCTATCAATTTATCTTTGTGATATTGTGATTTATGTTAAGAAATATATATTTGGTCTTTGACCCCATCCCTGGCACAGAGCTCCTAAAATCCTTGTAAATTCCTAAGTGAGAAGAGCCTTGAGAGCATCTCTGTTCTACTGAGATGACTCTGGGTGGGTTCCTGGATGGGGGGCTGGTCACCAGAAAAACTAAGCCATGATTAGAAGCTTGGGATTTTCAGCCCCAGCGAGGGAAGAGGGGCGGGAAATGGAGTTAATGATGAACCATGCCCACATGGGGAAGCCTTCATCAAGCCCCAATAATATGGGATTTGGGGTGCTTCCAGGTTCGTGCACACACCCAGAGGTTGACACACCGGGCTCCACGCAGACAGAAGCTCCTGCATGTGAGACCCTCCCAGACCTCGCCATGTGTGTCTCTTTATCTGGCTGTTCTGTCTCCTTGATCACATCCTTCAGTAAACTGAGTGCTGTGGGCTATTTGAGCAAATTAATCAAACTCAAGAAGGGTGTGATGCAAGCCCCCGATTCATCCCCAAGTAGGACAGAAGTTGTGTGAACCCTAAGGACCTGCTACTTGCGACTGGCATCTGAAGAGGGGGGAGCAGGCTTGAGGGACTGAGCTCTTTGCTTGTGGGAGCTGACGTTCTCTCCAGGTGGCCAGCGTCAGAACTGAGTTCAATTGTAGGACACCCTGTTGGTGTTGGAGAATCTCTTGCTGTGAAGGTTTGCGGGGGGGAGGGGGGCACCCATCTGGCGTCAGAAGTGAATGAGGTAGTTGTGTGAGAGCTTCCCCGGTGGCACAGTGGTAAAGAACCTGCCTGCCAATGCAGGAGACACGGGTTCGAACCCTGGGTTGGGAAGATCTCCTGGAGAAGGGAGTGGCAACCCACTTCGGTATTCTTGCCTGGATGATCCCATGGATAGAGGAACCTGGCAGGCTATAGTCCATGGGGTCACAAAAGAGTCGGACACAACTTAGCAATGAAAAGACAACAATGATGGAGAGAAAGGGGGTTGATGATTAGCAAGTTTTTCCAATACAGTATTCATCTACCTACATCTATGTATCTGTTTTTCTCTGTCTTGCTATTTGTGTACCTACCTACCTACTTACCTCTCTACCTATTATCTATCTACCCATCACCTATCTACACGTCTATCTATCTGCTCTCACTTAGGATACTATACACTGTGGGCCTGCCCAGCGAATGGCCCAGGAGTGCTCTGGGTGACCGGCTGTGATGGGAGGAACTGGGCCCAGCCTGAGGGATTAAGGCCCCTCCACTGTCCCTTGTAGGCCCCCAACAATTGGCACTTAAGTTCTCATTCTCTGGCACCCAGTGGTCTTATTGTTCTGTTTTACAAGGTCACTTTCCATAAAAATGGAGCACACAGGCGGCCCGGCCCCCTGTTGCAGATGGCACCTCAGTGAGTCCATCAGTGCATGGCTAGAAGGAGCTGGAGAAAGGGGGACACCAGGCCTCCCCCTGGTGACCCCGCCAGCACCAAGTGACGCTGATACCCCTCAAAGCATGAGTCACAGGGCCTGGCACCGACATTAACAAGCATGGTCTGACTCCTTCTTTGCATCAGCCCTGGCCCACTACGGCCACGAGACAGCTCTGCCAAACTCCACGGCCTTCATCACACCTGAGATGGGTCATCCTGTGAAAGGGACACGTGGGACTTAGTCATTTTGCTAACTGACCGGCCAGCAGTCTCTGGTGAGTCGTCCTGCACTGGGCCCCGTGGTAGGTCTTCAGCAGGCATTCAACCCAGAATGGTTGGGGCCGCCCCACCCTCCTGAAAAGCAGGCGGTATAACACTGCGCCTCTGCTTCGGCCTCGGCTTTCGGGCCCTCCCTGTGCTCAGCACCACAGCCAACTCACCTCTCTGATGCGCCCTCAGGCCTCCCACCTGCAGCAGGGCCTCTGGGGTCCTTGGCACCGGCCGGGCGTTCTGTTTCTGCAAGGTCAAGGGAGCCGCGTCACTCGGTGGAGGTCGGTGCCTCGGGGTCCGGATGCTGGCTCTGACGCCCCCTGGCTGTGCTGCTTCCACTCGCTGAGCGTCCATGTCCCCTCACCTGGCTCCTTCTCTCTCACTCCGTCCTCCCTGGGCTCTTCCCAGAACCTCGTTCATTCACTCACTTATTCACTCGGCAAAAATAACCAAGCATCTGCTATGAATTTGGGGCTGGGAAACAGCAATCATCACTGCACCAAGTCCCAACCGCTTGAGTCCCCCCAGTGCCCTCACACAAGCAGTTCACTGTTTCTGGAATGTTCTTTTCTAGGTAGCTCTCACCCAAACTCAGATGTCCTCTCCCCAAGGAAGGACCCTCCTGCCCACCATCCCCCAGGCTGGGAGGGTCCTATCTTCAAGCCCCCGGTGGGTGACACAGTGAATCAATGTTTAGCGACTTTACCGGGGTGAGCCACCGCTTAGCAGAGGAGGCAGAGCCTGGGGTGGGGGAAAACTGGCTGTGAGCCCCAACTCTGTCTTGCAGGGGCAGCAAACAGCATACAGATGGAGGCTCAAACCCTGACACTGCCACTTACGAATCAGGTCAACATGGACCAGTTCTTGAACTTCCGGGCTTCAGTTCTCATCTGAAAAATGGAGGTTCCCCGTGTCATACATCAAACGCCCACGGGCTATCTATTTTACATATGGTAGTGTATGTGTTTCAAGCTGATCCTCTGTGACAANCAACACATGTTAGGGCCTCAACAGAGTTTGACAGTTGGATTTTCCCTGTTCATTAGTGATCCAATGTTGATATTGATGTAGTCTTTTAGAACAAAAATGTCAGCCCCAAGAGCACAGGCCCCTTGTCTGTTTTCGTCACTCTATTCCCAGTTCCTAGAACGGGGCCTGGCACATAGCAAGTGCTCAATGAACATTATGAAATGAGTAGATGACAAGCAACACAGATACAGTCCAGGGTGTTTCCTCTCCCTTCACAGGGAGCTTTGCAGTTGGCTGGGGTTTTCTGCCACAGAGACCCAGCCAAAGATCCGGGGGCTGGAGGTGACAACGGCCAGTCTGATATAGCCTGGACAGAAGTCGCCACGGCTTACCGGACCCTGGGGCTCCTCTTGGCCAGGCCTCCGTCAACATCAGCATGACCAGTCTGGGGACCAGAGGGGCGTCTCCTCCCTGACAAGCAAGGCCCAGAAACCCTGTTCCCCGTCCACCTATGGGAACTCTCGCTTTCCCGTCCTCCCCCACCTCGCCAACATCCAAGGGAAGGCTATTCCCAGGGCCACCACCTGTACCTGTGCAGGCAGGGAGCGCTTTCCCGGGACCAGGAGAAGGTGCCTTCCTGTATGCTGATGCAGTCCTCCCCAGCAGCTGCAAGGCATACAGGCCAGTTACACAAGATGCTCCCGGCTCGCCCCTCCTCCAGGACATCCACGGGCCGCAGGAAATCTCCCCCACTAAACAAACGGTTCCTCCACGTGCTGGCTCGTGTGACCCTGCGGTGGTCACATTCTCTCCCTGTCGGATGGTTACATAACTCGGTGGTTGGCAAACCACAGCCTAGGGGCCAGACCCTATCTGCTGCCCATTTTTATAAAGTTTTATTGGAACACAGCCAGGCCCATTCATTTATGTATTCCTGGGGTTGCTTTTACACTAGAAAGGCAGAGGTGTGCAGTTACAACAGAGAAAAAAGGACAATTGGGTCCTTCACAGAAAAGGTTAGAGGGCAGCTGATACAATTTATCACCTGATCCAGGACCCTGGAGATGGAGTGTTATTAATTTCACTGGGACCACTGATATAACCAGGGACATACCGTCTTCCCATGTCTCTGGGTCTCAGATATTTTATCTGTGTAATAAGGGAGGCACCAGATTAGTGGTTTCAGACCCTGAATTCACATTTAGAATCACCTGGAAAGATTTTTTTTTAAAAAAAACACAAAGCTCTCCATGGTTCAGCTCAAACCAATAAAGGAGACTCTGCTTGAGGGTGAGGCCTGAGAAGCCTGCATTTAATAAGCAGTCAACACCCACTGGACTGGATGGTCTCTAGGGGAGGGTTTCAGACACACTGAAGGATGCCCAGTTATATCTGAATTTCAGATAAACCATGAGCACTTTTTCAGGATAATCTTGCCCCACACGTTGCATGGGAGATACTTATGCTAAAAAATCTAAATTTCTTAATATGTGAAATTCAGATTTAACTGGGAGTCCTGTGTTTTTGTGAATTTGGCTACCCTGCTCCAGGGGCTTGTCCTTTCTTAACAGTCTGGGGGTGTGGGGATACATCTTCACTTCCGTCTGTAAAGTGGGTGGGTCACGGGAGCACATACCCCGTGGTGCCGTGGTGAGGTTCGAGGGGGTCATCACTAAGTAAAACACCTTCCAAAGTGCTGGCTCAGGGTAAATGCTCGGTCACTGCTAGCTGCTAGTGTTTGTGTTAACTTTACTGTCACACACCTTCATGGGTGTGTGAGAGTGCGAGGACCAGGGTGGGGGCAAGGGGTGTGGGGAGGCTCTGGTCATAGGCAGGTGATCAAGGGTGTCAGAGTCATGACTTAAATAACCCTCAGGGGTCTCTGGTCCAGGGTCCATGGGCCCTCCTGCCGGGATTCAGGCATGACATCTCGGACCCTTGGGCAGCTCCAGAGGGTCGGGGGCCTGCTCTCTCTTGGTGCCCTCAGCACGGTCCTGGCAGGGTGGGTCGCCACAGTGGGGAGCAGAGGCCAGGAGTGGGGCTGTTACTGCCTGGGCCACAAAGCTGGCAAGGCAATCCTGGGATTCCAAGCCAGCGTCCACCTCCAAATACCTGAATCACACCAATTCGCCTAAACATGGCTGTGCCCAGCTGAAAATGTGCCAGAGCCATGAGGAGCCTCAGAAACACCAATCTGGGGTTATTTAGAGGTCTCTTTGCTGACGTTAAGTTTTATTGGATTATTGGATTTTTACCAATAATAATTCTAATAGTAACTAAAATGCAATGGATGCTGACTTGCTGCAGGGCCCTGCTCTAACTGCGAGGCTTCAGAGGACCCATTCAACCCTCACAACAATCCTGTGCAGATGTGCTATGATTACCATGTCCATTTTGCAGATGGGAACACTGAGGCTCAGGCAGATTAATAACTGGTCAAGGTCACCCATCCTGGGGTCCGTGCTGGAGCCAGAATTCGGATTCGGATGATTTCTAGGTAGGCAGCTTGATGCTTCCTTAGTCACAAAGGGAGGATTCATACACAGTGCCTGTTCCAAGTAGCACCACCTACAGCATGGTCTGCACATGCAGTCCCATTGCTGGCAGCCCCCAGCTGGGGTCCTGGCGTTCCACCAGTGGGAAGGGGGGCCCTGCTGGCTCTCTTGTCTCTCCCCCTCCTCCTGCTGAACTCAGCTCTCACCGCATCTGGAGGGACTCGAGTCCACAGCCCCAGGGTCAGTTTCTTCCAGGGAGAGGAAGGCAGCTAGGCGGTCAAACGACACCCGGGCCTGGAGAAACCAAAGCCTTAGATCAGCTGTACAGTAAGGGCCACAAAGGAACTCAGACTTCGGATGTCAGGCCTCAGGATAGTGGGAAAGCTTCCTGCCTACCAAGCCCTATGCATTTACAAGGCAACAGCACAAAGCTTTCCAGGTCACGGACAATGCAGCGCATGAGGTTGGCGCAATGCTGGTGGTGACCTCCCACCTCCTTGCTTCCATTCTGCAGACCAGACCAGGGAGGAGGATGGTGGCTTTTTTGATTGCCTGACATCGGGAATGATTACAAACTCTGTCCACCTGGGGGTGTCTCCACCCCCGGCCCCAAGCCCATCTTCAGGGATGAAAGAATAAATAGGAATGTCTCAGCTGGAGCAGTTTTCTCATTTTCATCACGCGCAAGGAGGCACAGTGTGAGTAGAGAGAGTAAAGGAAGAGAAATGAAATCCCTTCGTATTAATGTAAAAAAGGGACCAGAATGAATCCTTGCAGATGGATTTGCTAGAAAGGTGATGCTGCCTGTTTTGAGGATGTTTGCTGGCTTCTTCCCACTGTTCCCTGTGACCGGCTGTCTATTTCCCTGCTTTGTTTCCTTCTGGACAGCCTCCCCTCCCTGCAGCCTCACCTGGACGACAGAGTGGATGGAGAAGGGCAGGAAAGCCTGGGCCTTGTTGAGGATGTTGAGAACTGTGAGGGTCACGAAGGCTTTCTCGGCGTCCATGGCGTTCTCCTCGGCCACCAGAGTATGCACAGCAAACACAACCAGCGCCACCTGGGTGAGACACAGGTGGTGACAATGAGCTGCTAAATGTGGGCAGGGAAGGCAGGCTAGCTGCAGTGTCTCCAGGGGCCCTGTGGCCACACCTGCCACGTTGGAGTGGCTTCTCTTCCACCCAGATCGTGCCCCAAATTCTGCTATTGATGGAGGGAGTTGTGTGTATGTGGCCCCCACTCTTAGTATCAGAAACTCTTAGTTCCAGGCATTGGACGATGATGCATTTTTCCATCTTGTTAGCATTTTCGTGGTTCTAGACAATGGTGGGATTTATGACTTTAGACTCTGGGAAGATGACTCAAGTTGCAGGTATCAGCCACCACGGAGCACTCTGGGTCCTGGTGGCACTCCAGATTCTAAATGTCACTGTGTGGGGGGTTCATTTCCAGGGGTTGGTGCTGTTATGTTTCCAGGTGCTGTTGATACGATGGTCATGCTAGGTGACGGTCAGTCTGTGAGGGTCACTCAGTGTGATGGTGACCCTGTGAGCCCATATGGGGAGCCCTCATCCCACACCCCTAGAACTCCCCCTTTAGTCCTTGCTCTGCAGGGGGATCAGAGTGACATCACCAGAAATGTGGACACTTGGAAGGACACGAGAGACACGGAGAAGAGGAGGCTGGAGGTCTTCAAGGCGCCCAGCTCCTGGGCCCGGATGTGCAGGACTCTGTCCAGAAAGGCTCCCTCCCAGCCATGGTACTTGACCGTCCGCACATTCCTGAGGATGCAGCTGGTGAGCCGCGCCCGACAGTCCTTCTGCCTCATTTGCTCCTCCTGGGACCAGAGGGAAGAAGAGAGCAGAGCATGGGGAAGTCTGGAATAGGACTGCCCCTGCCCTGCACCTGCCGCCTCCCCGCTGGCCTGCACCAGCGCGGGTCCTGAGACCTGCAGGCTTGCCACCCCCTTCTGGCCTGGAGCGTCCCTTCTTCCAAACTCCAGACCTGATGGTGGTTCCTCTTCTTGGTGATGAAGAAATTCAGAGGGAGGAGGCTCACGAAGACAGCGATGGCAGTGAGGGCAGACGGTCCTAGAAGCTGAATAAAGAGGGGGCCGGGTGTCACGAGACGCTACCAGGAGCCCAGCTGTCAATACGGGGCTGGTTGGTGGGGGGAGTGGTTGTGATGCTCAGACTCGGGTCCCAAGGCAGTGAGGTGTCAGAGAGTCCAATGAGAACAGCCACCAGGTCATAGAGACCGGGACTCCTGGGCTCCTTAGAAGGGGACACGTGGAAGATGGAGACCACCTGTCTTTGGTGGGGGAGGGAAAAATGATGAACCTCACATGATGGAGGGGGCGGTCACAGTCATGACAGGACATGCATCCAGAGGGCAGGGTTGTGCCTGGCTACAACGGTGAAAACAGACTCTGGATGGGGATCTGGGTTCCAATCCTGAATTTATGCCACACTTTGGTGTGGCCCTGAGCAAGTGAGAGCTGGACCTATAAAGAAGGCTGAGCGCCAAAGAACTGATGCTTTTGAACTGTGGTGTTGGGAAAGACTCTTGAGAATCCATTGGACTGCAAAGAGATCAAACCAGTCAATCCTAAAGGAAATCAATCCTGAATATTTATTGGAAGGACTGTTGCTGAACCTGAAGCTCCAATACTTTGGCCATCTGAGGCAGAGTTGACTCATTAGAAAAGGACCCGATGCTGGGAAAGATTGAAGGCAGGAGGAGAAGGGGACACAGAGGATGAGATGGTTGGATGGCATCACCGACTCGATGGACATAGTCTGAGCAAGCTTTGGGAGCTGGTGATGGACAGGGAAGCCTGGCGTGCAGCAGTCCATGGGGTCGCAGAGTCAGATATGGCGACTGAACAGCAACACCTGAGCAAGATACACCCTCCCTAAGCTGCAGTTTCCTCGTATTCGAGGGGAATGGAGCTGTTTCCACCATCTGTAGCAAGTGCTGCTGTTGTACAATCATTAGCTGAATCTTCAATTCACCCCTTGCAAGGGTTGCCAGACTTAGCAAATAAATATATTTAACTGCAAGCCCAGTTAAATCTGAATTTCAGATGTGCAGCAAATAAGTTTTTAGTGTAAATATATCCCATGTCATGTTTGGGATAAACTTATAATAAGAAATACTTCTGTTGATCTGAAATTCACCTCTAGTTGGACGTCCTGTATTTTCTCTGGCAGCCCTGCCCCCACCAGCTTTGTGACTGGGGACAGGTCTCTTCTCTCACTCTTTGGTTTCTTTCTCCGGAAAATGTGACAGTGGCCAAGAGGATAAATGATTTTTATGTGGCTGAAACAGTAAAATGAAACAGCTAGCCCATCTGTTTCATTTATGCAGCAATATCGCCACCCAGGGGTCACATGGAGAGGCTCCCAGAAGGCAAACACCTGCCAGAGCTGGAAGAATACTCAAAGGACTGTGAACAGAAGGTTAAAGAAGCTCTCTCTGGCAAAAAATGCTATAAATGCTAACCCCAATACCCACCCCTCCCCCTTTACCAGGGTCTCCTGGTGACTTTAAGTTAGGGATCGTCTGCCAAGTAGACAAAAGTGATGGGTGGTGTCATCTGCAGATTCACTGGGGTCACTGGTCAGCCTGCTTCACTGCCCTGTATTTTCCCCCTTGTCCTTCCTCCCTTTCTCTCCAATAATAACAGCTAACATCTACTTACTTGCTGAGGACCCACTATGTGTGCTAGGTCCTGGACTGCAAGGTGGCAAGTCAAAAAGCATCCAGGCTCTTATGGGGGGATGTGGGTGGAAGCAGCAGCAGAGGTACGATAAGGATGATAACACAGCTGGTATTCTGGAACATTCCACACTCACTCACAGTCAACAAGCTGTTGATACACCTACCCAGGGGCCCATGAAACCCGGCATGCAGGCCAGATTCCTCCACCTGTTTATGTGCAGACCTCAAGTTGTACAAAATGATCCATAGGTTTTCCACTACCAGATGATTGATAATGAAAATCAAACGAAGACTCTACCACACGTGGAAATTATGTGAAATTCAAACTTCAGTCTCCATAAGTGATTTTATTGGAAGCCCACCAGGCCTGTTTGATTAGTATAATCTATAGCTGTGCACTAGAAGGGCAGAGTTGAGTAGTTTTAAGAGAGACCCTGCTGCTCCCAGAATGTCATACCCTAAGAAAACCACAATTCAAAAAGACACATGTAACCCCATGCTCACTGCAGGGTTGTTTACAATAGCCAGAACATGGAAGCAACCTAGATATCCATTGACAGATGAATGGATAAAGACGATGCAGAACCTGTATGCAATGGAATATTACTCAGCCATAAAAAGGAACACATTTGAGCCAGTTCTGGTGATGTGAATGAACCTAGAGCCTGTTATACAGAGTGAAGTCAAGTCAGAAAGAGAAAAAACAAATGTTGCACATTCGTGCACATATACAGAGTCTAGGAAAATAGTACTAAGAAATCTATCTGCTGGAAAGGAGTGGGGACGCAGATGTAGAAAACAGACTTGTAGACACAGCGGGGAAAGGACAAGGTGGCATGAATTGAGAGAGTAGAGCTGACATGTATATACCGCTGCTGCTAAGTCGCTTCAGTCGTGTCCGACTCTGTGCGACCCCATAGACGGCAGCCCACCAGGCTCTTCTGTCCCTGGGACTTTCCAGGCAGGAACACTGGAGTGGGTTGCCATTTCCTTCTCCAATGCATGAAAGTGAAAAGTGAAAGTGAAGTCGCTCAGTCGTGCCCAACTCTTAGCGACCCCATGGACTGCAGCCCACCAGGCTCCTCCGTCCGTGGGATTTTCCAGGCAAGATTACTGGAGTGGGGTGCCATTGCCTTCTCCAACACATACACACGACCATGTGTAAAATAGCCAGCTAGTGGGAAGCTCCTGCATAACACAGGGAGCCCAGCCTGGCACTCTGTTGACCTAGACGGGTAGGAAGGGGGTNGTGGGATTTTCCAGGCAAGATTACTGGAGTGGGGTGCCATTGCCTTCTCCAACACATACACACGACCATGTGTAAAATAGCCAGCTAATGGGAAGCTCCTGCATAACACAGGGAGCCCAGCCTGGCACTCTGTTGACCTAGACGGGTAGGAAGGGGGTGGGAGGGAGGCTCAAGAGGGAGGGGATATAAATATACAGACAGACAGATAGTTATAGTCATGACTGATTTGACTTGTACAGCAGAAACCAACACAACGTTGTACAGCAATTATCCTCCAAATACAAAAGTTTTTTTTTTTTAAAAAGAAAAGAAACATATCTGGCCTGGTCCTCTACAGAAAAGTTTGTGAGTCTGACACCCACACCTGGAGCAGAGCGGAAGATCTTTAAAGTGCTCCACCCCCATGTGTNTTATCCTCCAAATACAAAAGTTTTTTTTTTTTAAAAAGAAAAGAAACATATCTGGCCTGGTCCTCTACAGAAAAGTTTGTGAGTCTGACACCCACACCTGGAGCAGAGCGGAAGATCTTTAAAGTGCTCCACCCCCATGTGTAATCAACAAGACAAACACTTACAAGGTACAGCTGGGTCTCGCTGTCTATGCGCTCACTGAGTTCAACCCGAGTGCAGAGGCCCTTTCTTTAATTCCATATGCAGGGTATGATGTTGGAGGCAGTAGGGTCTCTCTTGGAAAAGTTACTGATTATTTTGTAGAGCTTGAGGTCCACACATAAGCAGGTGGAGGAATCTGGCCTGCGTGCCAGGTTTCATGGGCCCCTCGGTTGGTATATCAGTGGCTAAATAACTGTGAGTGAGTGTGGAATGTTCCAGAATACCAGTTATGTGTTATCATCATTATTGTACCTCTGCTGCTGCTTTCATCCCCATTCCAACGCCATAAAAGCTTGTAGCCTGGATGCTTTTCAACTTGCCACCCTGCAGTTCAGGACCCAGCACACACAGCGGGTGCTCAGCAAGTACACAGACGTTAACTATTATTATTGGAGAGAAAGGGAGGAAGGACACAGGGGAAATGCAGGGCAGTGAAGCAGGCTGACCAACGANCTGCACATTCCAAATCCTGTGTTAAATCCTCTCTGTTTGATATAGCTAGTGTGGATTCTGTCTTCCTGAAGACAGGAAGTATTGAAGTATTGTCAATGGGAAGTATTGTCAATGACACAGAAATAGGACAATGTGTGAGAATAAGGTTCCCAAGGAGAGAAAACATTCCAGAACTGTGCTTTTCTTTGTGCTTCCATTGCGTCTGCAGAGAGAGTTTCTGAGTGTCAGGAACTGTGCTGGCTCTTTGGCTTTGTTACAATCCTCACAAATGACTTCAGAATGCAATACAGGCCTCGTCCTCCCCATCTTATAGATGCTGTGGATCATTCGGATGGTGAACAGTCAAGCTGGACTTGAACCTCCATCTGCCCTGTCTTCAGTGTTTGTGTGCATGCAGCCACACACACACACACACACACACACACACACACGCGCGCGCCTTATCTGCTGTCTACAGAGGCAATTTTTTTGCAACATAGAACGCGTTGCCAGATGCATTCAGAGTAGCCAAATCTTCCATAATCCTTCCTAGGTATTTTAATGTTTGCAAAAGAAAATGGATTTGTGTGGGGTTTTCTATCGTTGTGTTTTGTTACAATGAGAAGGCTGTTTACAAAGTAAAGCAAACAAGTTGTAAAACCTGAGATTTATTCCTTACCTGGCGAGCAAGCTTTCTGTGGAAACAGGGCTGCACACAAAGAGTGACTGGGTCCTCGGCGCTGGCCTCTGCCCCAGGGAGCCCACTCTGTTTGGCACTGGGCTGGGGCACCTGGGGGACAGCAGGGTTACTAAATGCCAGTCCACGGGGGTCTCCCCATCTGGCCACCAAATGCCTCAGGCTCAACGCATCCAACACCTATAGGGCAGCAGGCGCTGGAGAGGATAAAACAGCTCTGCTGTCAAGATGCTCAGTCTGATGAAGGAGACTGAATGGAAGTCATTTAGTAGAATACAATGTAAGAAGTGTTAAGTCGCTTCAGTCATGTCAGACTCTTTGTGACTCCATGGACTGTAGCCTGCCAGGCTCCTCATTCCATGGGATTCTCCAGGCAAGAATACTGGAGTGGGTTGCCATGCTCTCCTCCAGCGGCTCTTCCCCACCCAGGGATCAAATCTGCATCTCCTGCATTGGCACACAGGTTCTTTACCACTAGTGCCACCTGGGAAGCCCCAGAGTATAATGTAAGAAGTGCTAAACCACAGTCTGTGGGAGCACTTGGTGTGGGGAGCAACTAATTCCGCAGGGGTGGAGCAGGCAAAAGAAAGTGCTAATAAAACCATAACAAAATAAGAGATAGAAAACTGAGACTTTGAAGGTTAAGGGGAATAGATAGAGCAAGGGAGATATTTCCTGACAGAGGGCACAAAAAGAGAAAAATCAAGAACAGATACCCAAAGCAATCTATAGATTCAATGCAATCCCTATCAAGTTCCCAACAGTATTTTTCAGAGAACTAGAACAAATAATTTCACAATCTGTATGGAAATACAAAAAAACCTCGAATAGCCAAAGCAATCTTGAGAAAGAAGAATGGAACTGGAGGAATCAACCTGCCCAACTTCAGACTATACTACAAAGCTACAGTCATCAAAACAGTATGGTACTGGCACAAAGACAGAAATATAGATCAATGGAACAAAATAGAAAGCCCAGAGATAAACCCACACACCTATGGACACCTTATCTTTGACAGAGGCAAGAATGGACAATGGAGAAAAGACAATCTCTTTAACAAGTGGTGCTGAGAAAACTGGNGAGTTCAACCCGAGTGCAGAGGCCCTTTCTTTAATTCCATATGCAGGGTATGATGTTGGAGGCAGTAGGGTCTCTCTTGGAAAAGTTACTGATTATTTTGTAGAGCTTGAGGTCCACACATAAGCAGGTGGAGGAATCTGGCCTGCGTGCCAGGTTTCATGGGCCCCTCGGTTGGTATATCAGTGGCTAAATAACTGTGAGTGAGTGTGGAATGTTCCAGAATACCAGTTATGTGTTATCATCATTATTGTACCTCTGCTGCTGCTTTCATCCCCATTCCAACGCCATAAAAGCTTGTAGCCTGGATGCTTTTCAACTTGCCACCCTGCAGTTCAGGACCCAGCACACACAGCAGGTGCTAAGCAAGTACACAGACGTTAACTATTATTATTGGAGAGAAAGGGAGGAAAGACACAGGGGAAAATGCAGGGCAGTGAAGCAGGCTGACCAACGACCCCAGTGAATCTGCAGATGACACCACCCATCACTTTGCCTCTTGGCAGACGATCCCTAACATCAGAAAGTCACCAGGAGACCCTGGTAAAGGGGAAGGGTGGCATTGGGGTTAGTGTTTGTAGCATTTTTGCCAAAGAGAGTTTATATGTAGTTATTACTTTGCAGATGAAGAAATTAGGCACAAAGGGGCTAGTTATAGGGAAGTTTCACAACTAGCAAGTGATAAAAGCAGGATATGAACTCACTGCAAGGTCTGTGATTTTAATTAAAAATTTTAAGAGAAGGGAATTCCCTGGTGGTCCAGTGGCTGGGACTTCAAGCTTTCACTGCCAAGGGTGCAGGTACAGCCCTGGTTAGGGAAATAACGATCTCACAAGCTGCGTGGGCAACCAAGAAAAGGTCCTACATCACAAAACAGATGTAAAGGAGTCAGAATTAAGTTCTGATTCCGCACCCCCCCCCCGCCAGTGGCTACTTTATGTGTTTTGAAAACTAAGTAGTAAATTCCTGCCCCTAAATTTTCTGTTTCGTTTTTGTTCGTGGTAGTGGTGGTGGTGCTGCCCCAGCGTTACTGATAACTTCAAAACGTGCTTAACCTGCCTACTTGGTATCCTGAGGCATGCGTGCGTGCATACATGCGTGCGAAGTCACTTCAGTTGTGTCCGATTCTTTGTGACCCTATGGACCGTAACCCGCCAGGATCCTCTGTCCATGGGATTCTCCAGGCAAGACTACTGGCGTGGGTTGCCATTTCCTTCTCGAGGGGACTTTTCTGACACAGGGGGCAAACCCATGTCTCTTATGTCTCCTGCATTGGCAGGCAGGTTCTTTACCACCAGTGCCACCTGGGAAGCCCTGATATCACACCCCTGAAGTGCCCATGTCATCACCATCATCATCATTATTTGACAGACGGGGAAACCGAGGCCCAGACAGGTGAGCATCCTGCCCAGAGTAACGTGAAGGCCGCCCTGGCCTGAGACTTTGGCCACAATAGCAGTCCACGGGGTGCGGAAAAAGACAGGATTAAAGGGGACAAGGAGGAGGGTTCTGCTCAAATCCCGCTCCCCCTGCCCCAGCACACCTGCCAGAGGTAGACAAAGCACACGACGATCCAGATGAGCGGCAGCCACAGCCCGTTGAGGTAGGTGATGCTCTCGGTCAGCCGCTGCACGTCCACAGACACCAGGTTGACCACGTCCCCCACTGCACTGGACTTTCTGGAGCTGCTGGACAGAGCCAGGACCTGGGAGGGGCGGGCAGATGGAGACCTGAGTCGGAGGGACGTGGGGAGGCCGATGGCTTGGACTGAGCAAGAGCCCAGCCACCCGGCAGGCTGGGCTCTAAGTTATGCTGCCCCTGCTGGCTGAGGCAGGTTTCTTTACCATCTGAGCTTCAGTTTACTCATCTGTAAAGTGGGCTGATAAAATCTCCTAAGCCCAACTCCCAGGACCAGTGTAAGAATCCAGGGAGACAACAAAAACGAAAACACTGTGATATCCCTGAAGTACTGGAAACAATAAGAATAACACACTACATCAAAGCCTTGGATTTGTGAGGATGATAGCGGCCATCTGCCGGCACTGTGTCCTAGCTGTGCTGTTCTCTGCCCAGTCGCTCAGGCTCAGTTGCGTCTGACTCTTTTGTGACCCTGTGGAATGTAGCCCTATGTAGCCCTATGGAATGTAGTCCACCATGCTCCTCCGTCCGTGGGATTTTTCAGGGAAGGATATTCAAGTGGGTTGTCATTTCCTTCTCCAGGGGATCTTCCTGACCCATGGATTGAACTCACACCTCCTGCATTGACAGGCAGATTCTTTACCACTGAGCCACCAGGGAAGCCTGATTGCAAAAATATAGAGTGTTTTATCCACAGTGTTTTAGATTAAATGACACATATGGTGCCTGTTCCATACAGCTGTCTGTTGTGTCCCATCATGGAAAAAATGATGAGCATGTTCATTTATTTAGCACAGTGCCTAGGACATAGGGTTTCCCAGGAGGTGCAGGGGTAAAGAATCCACCTGCCACTGGAGGGGACCCAAGAAACGCAGGTTCAATCCCTGGGTCAGGAAGATCTCCTGGAGGAGGAAATGACAACCCACTCTAGTATTCTTGCCTGGAGAATCCCATGGACCCAGGAACCAGCCAGGCTATAGTCTGTGCGGTCACAACTGAGTTGGACGTGACTTAGCAAGTAAACAACAATTTTTGTATCACTTTGGGGGAAAAAAATCAATGCCAAGCATTCAATAAATTAAAACATCTTGATTCAAAGAGGAAAGAAAAAGTGAAACTAGAATCAATGAGATGGATAATTATTAATCTCATTTCACAGACAAGGAAACCGAGGCACAGAGAAATTGACCAACTTGCCCAAAACCAGAGGGTTTGGATTGGAATCCAGGATAACAGAGGCTAGACAGAGTGTTAGACTGATCCCCCACAGGCATTCAACGTGCCTTGTAGATACTAACCTGGTTTTCTAACAACCACAAATTTGCCCTGATTCTGGGGTCACAGTGGACCCCTTCCAGCCTGTTGAATACTACATTTTACTTGCAATCCTCTCTGCTGGGTGTGTCAGGGAAGAAGTGAGGGGGTGAAATGATGAGCTGGAAACAAACAAATATAGAAATTCTCCAAAACAATCCTCCAATCTTTACTGAGCACCTGCTCTGGGCCTCACTCTGGGTTCTATGGTCAACAGAGGTGAGGTGCTTGGTCTCCTGGGAGTGGAGTTTGAGCTGGGGAACAAAATTAAAGATGTACACAGTTCACCGTTTAATAGTAATTATGATGAGTGTCATGAAGTGTTTTAAAATATAGGTTTTATTATTATTCAAGTATGGCAAGCCCACAGACCAGAGAAGACTGATATTGACAAGAGGGTTTATTACACGCAACAATCTCAATAGAAAGGGGTATTCCACGCTACGGGAGGGGGCCACTTGGGGAAGCACTGGGGTGGGGCAGGGAGGGATGGACCATAGGCGAGAGCTTGCTGTGGTTCTCACGGGAAAGTCAGACAGGGTCGGCAGGTTTAGGATTGGCTGGTTTTAGTAATTCCAGCTGCTCTGGGCACAGGAGCTGGGCCTCACTGTCTGATACCTGGCCCTGGGGTGATTACAGCAAGGACAATGGCCAGAGGCTGAGGCCCTCACAAGGAGGCAGCTGCAGTGTGAGTCAGGGTGGGTTGGTTTGCATGTGAAAGGCATGCTTTCCGATGAGTCACTTACCATCTGGAGGAACTGGCTGACCCCAGAAGGGACAGAGGGACAGTCCCTCCAGGGTCAGCAAGGCCCCAGATGTCGAAGCATCAGACAGAAAATAAGGAAGCACGGCTGGAGTTACCTGGTGGCACAGTGGTTAAAAATCCGCCTGCCAATGTAGGGGATATGGGTTCAACCCCTGGTCGGGGAGGATCCACATGCCTCGGGCAACTAAGCCCGTGAGCCACAACTACAGAGCCTGCACAGCAGAGCCCGTGCCCCACGACAAGAGAAACCACCACGAGGAGGAGCGCATAGCCCGCAACTCGACCGTGGCCCCTGCTCGCCGCCACTGGACAGAGCCCGAGAACAGCAACAGAGACCCAGCGCAGCCGAAAATAAGGAAACTGATTTTAAACCTGGTTGGTTAACACAGAAGCAGCCCAGAGGGCAGACTGGGGGGTCTGACCCATCAGGAGATGAGGAAGCTGCCCTGAAATTCTCCAAAAAAATGGGAAGTGCAAAGCCCTTAGGCTGCCTTCCCGCAGCCTCAGCTCCACGTGTGGACTCAAAAGATGGGACAGGCCACACCTGTCCCCAGCGAGCCACGTGGCCAGGAACTCAGGAGCCACTCACACAGCCACCCTGGAGCTGCTCCCTTTGCTTCCCTCCTCTCCCAGGTGACAGCCCAAGTGTGAGAAAGGGACTCAGCAGGGACTGGATCGCCCTGGCTCAGAGGCTGCAGACCCAGAGGGGCCAACATGTCTTAGAGCAGCAGCCTCACAGGCTTCGTTTCCAAGAATGACCGCACAGAGAGAAGCCCAAAGCGCTGGCTTCCCTCCAGGGGTCGCAGTTCACCGACAGAACTTCCAGCTCAGATTCCATTTACCAGTGGCTCAGGGTCATTTCAAATGTAAGCAGTGTTACCTGGTCAAATAGCTGACAGTCTACCTTTATCTGGTTTCCTCACAGCCCAAAGATTAGTCCTTTATCCACAGAGAGACGGGCGGAAGTTCACTATATGAAGAATTGGGGGAAGGGTACCCAGGCAGTGGGAACCACACGTGCAAAGGCCCTGAGGTAGAAGGATACTGGTGTGGCTGGAGGAAAGGGAGGAGGTGTGAAGGAAGCATGTGATGTAATCAGACAGAAGAGGTCTCAGGGTCAGATCACACAAGGTCTTACAGAAATAACCAAAGAGGTGAGAGTGCAGTATNAAGGAGACTGGTGTGGCTGGAGGAAAGGGAGGAGGTGTGAAGGAAGCATGTGATGTAATCAGACAGAAGAGGTCTCAGGGTCAGATCACACAAGGTCTTACAGAAATAACCAAAGAGGTGAGAGTGCAGTATGAGCAACTATGAGAAAAGAGATGAATGAGTGTGCTTGGGGCGCAGATGAGAGTTCAGTGACATGGCTCTCCTTGGCTGGGACATCTGTGTGTAAACTGGGACAGGCTGGAAAGAGAGGAAAGGCCACGCCCCTCCCCCGGGGCTCACCTTTCTGTACACCAGGCCAGTGATGGCCGTTCGCAGCCTCATCTGTAGCACCTTGAGTCTGTACATGTGCTGCTGCTCGAACAGCGTTTGCAGGCAGGCAGAGAGGAACATCAGCACGGCGAGGAGATAGCCCTTCCAGGCCGGGGTGTTGGGGTCCCCAATAAACTCCAGGAAGAGGCTTGCAGGAGGAGATGGAGGGAGAAGTTGGTGAGAGAGGGTGCC